>CM021100.1:596517947-596855784 GCA_007115665.2 Sequoiadendron giganteum
TGAGCTAGTTACTTGCATGCTTGAGCTACTTACTTGTGTGCTCTAGCTACCTACTTGTCTACTTGAGCTAGTTGCTTGTGTGCTTGAGCTACTTGCTTGTCTACTTGAGTTGGTTGCTTGTGTGCTTGAGCTACTTGTTTGTCTACTTGATCCGGTTGCTTGTATGCTTGAGCTACTTGCCTGTGTGCTTGAACTTGAGCTACTTGTTTGCCTAGTTGAGCTACTTGCTTACTTGGTTGAGCTACTTGTTTGTCGTCGCTTTTGAGAATGGAGAAATAGTAAAACTTAAGAATATTAGTCAATATATTGTCCTCATAACTAGAGTAACCATCACTTGGGTTAGAACTTCCAACTCCTATCAAATACAATAGCATCACCACAAGAAACATCTTAAAATCACACATCTTAGATCATGATTGCTTGAGGGCAAGCAATCTTGGGTGGGGAGGACTGTCATGTCCTCGAAATAACAAAACCATAAAGACCAAGTGTTAAAATACAAATCAATTAATAAATAAAATAAATAGCAATATTAATATTAAATATAAAATAAATGTGTATCATATCAATATAAAAATATATAAATATGAAATAACAAATATAGTAATAATATATAGGAAAATTATTGTTATTACATTCTAGTATTAAATAACTTAGTATCAAAAATAATAATAAATAAATATTATAATCATTACACATCAAAGATTGTAATACATTAGAATAAAATAATAATAAGATATTAGCAAATTGTTTTATTATTATACTTTAATGTTAAAATATGTTCAATAAAATAATAAAATAATAAAATAAATAGAAATTTGAAATATCATAATTATAGTAATAATATATTATTTTAAAAATAGATATTATTGTGATAATAAAGGCAGCAATTAAATCTAACAAAGGGATGTATTTTATGAAAAGTCACCTCTTTCACCAAACAATACATTCCCCCCATGAGTCACCTACCTTGAATGGTATAAATAGAAGGAAGGAAAATAAGGAAGGGGGAAAAATCATGGAGAAATAGGATTTGCAATTTAGAACAACAACAACAATTATTGTTACGCACTGGAATATAGAGCCATTTAATATATATATTATTTAATAGGCATGCAAGTATATATGCATAGATATAGATAAATTTTATGATGATAATATGCAATGAATAAAGAATATATATGAATAAGGAAAGAATAATTATATAGATATATATATGAATACTAATGGATATAAGTAAAAGAATAATTATATATATGTATATAAAGTATATATATATATGTATAAATACATATACATGATTATGCAATAATGATACTTATAATTAATGATGACTCTTTAATATAAACCATAGTTACGAGACTCGGCCAGACTCGCCAGGACTCGGCGAGTCCCGAGTTGAGTCACCCTCGCCGAGTCTTGGGGGCTCAGACTCGGACTCGGCCGAGTCCTATCGAGTCCTGGCTGGACTCGCCGAGTCTGGTAGACTCGCCAAACTCGTTGAGTCCAGGCGAGTCCCATCAACAGGACTCGACAAAATGCAAGTTGTGAAAGTGAAAAAAATACATGAAATTTGAATTTTTTTTTTTTAATTTATTTACTTATTGTGAATGCAAAATGATGTACGCCATGGAGGTTTGTATGGTTTTGGAGGTCTTAATTTGGGCTGCCCCTTGACCCCACTGGGGGCGTTACCCCCACACCCCCATAAGGGGCGCTGCCCCTTGACCCTGTTGGGGGCGCTGCCCTCAGACCCCCGCAAGGGGCATTGCCCCTTGACCCCACTAGGGGCACTGCTACTAGATCATCGCAAGGGGCGTTGCCCCCAAACCCCCACAAGGGGTGTTGCCCCTTGACCCCATTGGGGGAAGAACCCCCAAACCCCCATGAGGGGCGTTGACCCTTGACCCCACTAGAGGCATTGCTCCTAAACCCCCACAAAGGGCACTACCTCTCAACCCCATCAGGGCAATTTCCCTGATACTTGAGAATCTGAGATTATGGCTACTACATCATCCATGACCTATCTTAGACACATTCATAGGAAAGATGCAGGCTCTTTTGAGCCATAAACTTCTAGTTATTGTTTTGAATCTTTTGATATGTCATAGATTTCATATTCCATGAGTTTTGTATACATTTGAGTCTTTGACTATATATCTAAGTGTGCTATTGTCATATTTGTTTGGAACATTTGATGTCATGGATTTCATATTCCATGAGTTTTGTATACATTTGAGTCTTTGACTATATATCTAAGTGTGTTATTTTCTTGGGCAACTCAGCTACAATTTGTGTTTATAGTTATACTTATATGATCGATGTATACTTGTGCTAGTGATGAGGACCTTGATTGGGTTGACTGGGTAGATAGAGAGGCTGAGGCTATAGCCATGGCAGAGGAGGAGGCTAAAGCATGAGCAAACACATCCAAAACTAATGTTGGTGAGGGTGGCATGGAGTCACAAGCAGAGACTATGGCTGCAATTTGTGTTTATAGTTGTACTTATATGATCGATGTATACTTGTGCTAGTGATGAGGACCTTGATTGGGTTGACTGGGTAGATAGAGAGGTTGAGGCTATAGCCATGGCAGAGGAGGAGGCTAAAGCATGAGAAAACACATCCCAAACTAATGTTGGTGAGGGTGGCATGGAGTCACAAGCAAAGACTATGGCTGCAATTTGTGTTTATAGTTATACTTATATGATCGATGTATACTTGTGCTAGTGATGAGGACCTTGATTGGGTTGACTGGGTAGATAGAGAGGTTGAGGCTATAGCCATGGCAGAGGAGGAGGCTAAAGCATGAGCAAACACATTCAAAACTAATGTTGGTGAGGGTGGCATGGAGTCACAAGCAGAGACTATGGCTGCAATTTGTGTTTATAGTTATACTTATATGATCGATGTATACTTGTGCTAGTGATGAGGACCTTGATTGGGTTGACTGGGTAGATAGAGAGGTTGAGGCTATAGCCATGGCAGAGGAGGAGGCTAAAGCATGAGCAAACACATCCAAAACTAATGTTGGTGAGGGTGGCATGGAGTCACAAGCAGAGACTATGGCTGCAATTTGTGCTTATAGTTATACTTATATGATCGATGTATACTTGTGCTAGTGATGAGGACCTTGATTGGGTTGACTGGGTAGATAGAGAGGTTGAGGCTATAGCCATGGCAGAGGAGGAGGCTAAAGCATGAGCAAACACATCCAAAACTAATGTTGGTGAGGGTGGCATGGAGTCACAAGCAGAGACTATGGCTGCAATTGCTACGTCATCTACAACCCACCTTAGATGCCTTCGTAGGAAGGATGCAAACTCCTTTGAGCCATAGACTTGTAGTTATTGTTTTGATATTTCATATTTGTTTGGAACATTTGATGTCATGGACTCATATTTTGTACCACACACTACTCCTGGTTCTCAACCGTCACTTGAGAGCATGGGTTGGAACAAGGACGCACATGATGCAACAAAAAAGACAATTGTAGACTTTTGGTACTACTGCACCATTCCCTTCCATGTAGCCAGGTAATTCTTTTTCGTTCAATTGTTCTAAAATTTATATTTAAATTGTATTATTTTAGAATCTAGATGTATCTCATTATCAAATTCAAATTTAAAGTTAAAAACTTAAAACTTTTCATTTTACAATACTTATGTAAGTAACTTTTCATCATCCAGGATCCTTAGACGCCTTCGTAGGAAGGATGTTGGCTCCACTATGCCATAGAGTCATAGACTTATAGCTATTGTTTTGATATTTCATATTTGTATGGAACATTTGATGTTATGGATTTCATATTCCATGAGTTTTGTATACATCGTACTAATTTTATATATCTAAGTATGCTATTTCCTTCAGCGGCGCAACTACAATTTGTGTACTTTATACTTATGCAATCGTTGTATACTTGTGTATGTGATTAAATTTTATTTTATTTGTATTGTATTCAATAAAGGGTGCTTGAAACAAGTTTTAAATCCTTAAAAATCTCTAAATTTCTAGGGTTTTTTCAACTTTTTTTCATTTTGCCGAGTCTGCGCCGAGTCCGAGTCCCGAGTCGAGTCGCCCTAGCCGAGTCCGAGCCGAGTCCAAGTCTCGTTACTATGATTTAGACATTGTTTACTGCTTTGTATTCAAATAATATGTTTGATTTGGCATTCATGTATATGTCTGTTTGATGTCTTCATAAAAACCCTTGGAGTTTTTCTATGATGATGTTGAGTGTAAATAGAAATCCTTTGGAAGATCCTAATAAGGTGATTTTGCACTCTTCTAAATGTTGGTTTAACATTAGAGTCTACAAGATTTTCATGGCTAATTAGATGCTGACAGCTACATGGATAGCTACAAGATCTATTTTGGAAGGGGAAAAGTTGTTTGCAATGATCTTTGATATATTAATGTTTTTTTGCATAGAGGAATATGGAGGGCTTGGATTAGGGTACTTGTATCATTGTATGGTGATGGAAGAAATCAGTCGTGCTTCTGGGTCTGTTGGTCTTTCATATGGAGCCCATTCAAATCTATGTTTAAACCAAATAGTATGTATAGATGTTTTGAATGCTCTGATTTGTTTCATCTTTTCACTGCTGTACCATTTCATTTCAGTCTTATTATGCCTTAAATTTTTTGCTGAATGATGTGTAGGTAAGGCATGGTACCACTGCACAGAAGGAGAAGTACTTGCCGAAGGTTTGCTAGCATATTGTCTCAGTAAATATCAAATCAGTAGTTGTCTTTAGGACATTGATGTATTCCATGCATTATGGATTAAGTTCACAAATGGAAACAACCATAGAAGAGCACTCATTGACAATATTTTGAATGGAAACTCCTTTGGAAAAATCAAGATAACTTACTAACGTCATTCAAGGCAACATGATGAATAGAAAGATGAAGCTGCTATTACCATATGGAGTAATCATTGGCTGTTTCTTTAAGATCTTCAATTTAATGTAGAGTATTAAGTTAAGAAGGTCAAATTACATTGTGTCAACGAAAATCTTTGCTAACAGAAATTTGCAATTAAATTCACAAGAATAGAGATTCTTCTAGGAATCAAATCGTGGCATAATGACCAAATCTTGTTTTTCTATTACTAGCTTGCAAGCCAATTTACCTTTTTTTGAGCAACTGCAGAAGCTAGTTCCATTTGTAATATCAAGTGTATACATTGTTAACCTCAAAACTACTGCAGTGTTCTGAACACAATTCCATGTTTGCTTATTTGAAAAATTAAGGTAGTCAGTTTATTTGAACAGTATGGTACTCAGCCTTTACATCTGTGATGCTGATTATGCATATTTCTCTATGCATTTGTATCTGTTTTTGGTAATTTATGATCGTGTAAGAGTATGTTTTTCTTCCAATATAAGTACATTTGCAGTTGTGACCTTGCACATGTTATGTTATTCCTTTAAATTACATTTTTCAATTTTAAATAGTTCCTTAGAAGATGTTATTGTTTATCTTCAGATATATCATATAGACAGGCCATTTGACAGGTACAACGATTTTTATAACCCTAGGGGAAAGTGGATACTGTTTTCATGGAATAATTTTTGAAATGCATCCTTGAACTGTTATGTACTTCATTTTATGGGGCTTGGTGATGTCCAAGATGCCACATATCATGGTGTACAAATTCATACAATACATCATTCACACAAGGTAATTGAAATGCATCCATTTTGATTGCCTATTTCCTGGAACAGATTGATGCATGGGCCATCTTTGGCTATGCTTTTAAGTTTTAAGAGAGAAGAGATTGAAGCTTCCTCGTAAAGTTTCTATTGTGTATGTTCTAGCCACTGCTTTACATATGAGCTTGTTTTCTTTCTGTTTTGTATCCTCATGCATAGGACAGTTAAATTATTAATACATGCATGTGTTAATTTGTTGACAAGGGCATGCAACTATTACATAAAGTGGACGTATGTAGCATCAGTATTCTCTTTTGACTTTGAATTTGAATTATATAGAGGGGTAGATTGGAAAGGTTACATATATAGATCTTGGATTCTACTTTTTATTTCACTTTTGGTCAAGTCAAAAGCGTTTAAAATGACAAGTTAATTTCACCACATATTATGTCTTCTATTTTCTTCCATGTTTTCAGATAATATGTGTATGGTCGACCAGATATGTCCATTGAGTTCATTCTTGTGATTGTTCTTTTTGTTATTTTTTTAGAGTTCTATGTTACTCTATTTAAAGCAGTCTATGATATGTATTAAAATTTTCAAAATGTTGTAAATATGTAATGCTATTATTCATTCCTTCTTGTTTCACAAGCTTATAAACAATTCTACATACTTGTTTGTTTTGAAGCTAATCAGTGGTGAGCATGTTGGTGCATTGGCAATGAGTGAGCCAAATTGTGAGTCGAATACAATTTTTTTAAATTTTTTTACTATATGCACATATATTTGGAATTTCTCTGATGTGTTGGAAGTCAATAATTTTGAATTACACTAAATGTTGCCTAGTTATGCTTTACACAATGCAAATTTATTGCCCAGGAAGCTGACATAGATTCATTTTCAGCTGGTTCTGATGTTGTCAGCATGAAATGTAAGGCTGATCGTGTAAATGGTGGTTATCAAATTAATGGAAATAAAATGTGGTGTACAAATGGACCGGTTGCACAAACTTTGGTATTTTCTAACTTCTGCACAAACTTCGTTCCCACATGTTTGTATTTCAGGACAACAACAGCCCATTTTCATGAAATTTATAGATTCTTGAATCTCAAACTATTTCCAGATGATATTTTTGGTATTATGCCATAAAATGTTTCTAAAAGATAAGTTGTTCTTCAAGATAGCTTAGAAAAATTATAAAATTGATTTACCTTAGGATTTTTACCTATTTTCATTATGCATAAGATACTTATATGGGATAATTTACTATGTCATATGTTTGACAGACACTTGATAATCATAAAAATGATGAATAAACTGTGAGGATACATCCTTAAAGATCTATACAAAATTAGCTTCATGAATTGGGATCCGACCTAACCATCAGTTGCTAATTTGCTATGCATATAATAATCTAAAGTCAGAAAACAATAGGAACAAGGTTGCTGGTAAGGCAGAAGGAAAGGTTAAATGGATTATGAATAAATCTATCTATGCATGGGTTTTATGACTACTAGAAACAACAAAGTATGGTTAGATGTAAAAAGTGTTTCTAGTCCCTCCTTTAGTGCAAAACCAGTCATCTATGAAATTGAGGACATTGAAAGAATGTCTTCTTTCTTTGTGAAGGTATATTACTTGCAAGTGCTTCAATATAATAGAGCATGAATTACTGGAGTTCTTGCCCAGGTTAAAATTGACTGCTTAAATTTCTGAACTTGATACTTTCTTCTGCTCCAAAACTTGAAGATCACAATGGCAATCACATTTTCCAAACATTGAAAATCTTCCCACTAACAACAAAACGCATACAATCCTGCTCTATTTGTTTGAGTGAACATATGGGGGAGAAATATGGATCATGGTTTACCATTGAAAACATTAACTTCAAAAAATTTCTCATATTGATGGTATTTACTTTCTGTAATAGTTTGTTTTCTTTGATGGGACTTGTATATGCAAGTATCATATGAATTAGAATTAATGTCTTATACCTTTAGATGTATAAATAATTGAGTATATGTATATTTTTATAATTGCCAAATCCAGTTGTATTTGTATTAGGGTATCTTGAAAATTCTCCGTATCCAACCAACACCATATCCTTTTCCATGCAACCCCAGTGAAAATAGTTTGAAAACAAATGGGCAATTAAAAATAAGCTCAAAATGAGCAACTTTTTAAGAGTGTCGACACCTTTTGAGGGTTCAAAATGATGTTTTTTTAAGTGATTGGCCCATGTGTAGGCTTGGGAGTCCAGGCTTGTGAGGCCTGCAATTAAAAATCCATAGACATGCTAAGGGTGCCTTGGACTTGGACTCACAAGTTTGGGCCAAACCTTGGCAAATCTTAACACAATGGTTTGCATAATTCAGCCACAACGCCTTCTCGAGACTTACAAGTCCTGAGATTAGACTCATGAGGCCTGTGAGTACAAACCCATAGGCTCATCAAGAGTGCATCGGACATAGATTCACAAGTTTGGGCGAGTCCCTAGTGAGTCTTAACACTATGGTTTGCAAAACAAATAATATTTCAACCACATAGCCCTCTTGTAGCATGATGGGATATAAGTCCACCACATCCCTATTGCAAGCTTAAATTGAATAGGGTTCTCTACTAGCTTGATTAAGAAAATTTGCACACCGTGGAGGCTACAATATCCAAATTGATGGACATGTAGATTTCAAAGTTAGCTCTAGAAGCCAAGTTAAATGTGTTCCATAATCATTGCTAAGTCACCAAAACCAATGCTAA
Source organism: Sequoiadendron giganteum (assembly GCA_007115665.2). Classification (NCBI taxonomy): domain Eukaryota; kingdom Viridiplantae; phylum Streptophyta; class Pinopsida; order Cupressales; family Cupressaceae; genus Sequoiadendron; species Sequoiadendron giganteum. The sequence continues at coordinate 596,526,359 of CM021100.1, forward strand.
AAGAGCTGGTTGAGAATGAGTATGTGAGCTTTATGGTGTTGCTAGAACATTTCAAGAGTTCTACAATGCAAAGAATGCAAAGGTTGATAGTTATTAAGGCTGATTGCCTATACACAACTTTAGAAGGCTAAACATATTGTAGTCGATAGGCTTTTAATGGAAGAATTGTTAGTGTTCTAATTCACACCTTTTAGTGCAACATAAAATGGAACATATGTGTGGTAGAACTGCTCTTTGAGTTAGAAGGGGAGGCACCCTATAAAGAAAAATAAAGCTTAAAACCCTAATTTGGACAATATGTACTTGCTTATTCACAATGTTTACAATGTTTTTTGGGGTGGTTTATGCTCATACTGAAAATAATTATATGTGTTTTTTTTATTCACTTGGGGCAAAAGGCTGAGACACTTTTCAACTCAAGGGAAAATATTTTTATACTTTTTGTGTGAAAATAAATTCTATGACTACATGCTTATGTTGTTAAGCTAATAACAGAGATTTAATGGTGCAAGCTAAGTCACTGTACTCGGCGAATATCATCTATGAAATTCGAATTTTGCCGAATTTCAAAATATAATTAAAAATTCGTTTAAATTCGTCATTATATTCGTACGGTATAAGCCATAAATTTTTTTCTTTGTTTTTAAATGTTATTTACGGTTTTGAATAGATTTTTAGGGTGTTGGGATGGGAGCAATGAAGGAATGAAGAGAAATGCCTTCATCGAAAGAAACGGGGGGTTTTTATACTGCTGCTGTTTCGGGCTTGGCTGCCATCCATCTGAGCCGCATGGCAACTTCTTAGATTCCCTTTCAGTAGAATGGGTATACAACAGGAGTATCTTACCTTTCTCACGGGAATGAAACCCAAGCCGGCGTGTAAGTAAGCCCCTTTCAGCAAGTGCAATAAGATAAGGTAGTCGATGAGGAACCTAATCAGGACTTAATTCTCTTCGTTAACTTCCCCGGAACTATCTATATCCATTTTAGCCGATCTTGTTCAACTATGTTCCGCACGCTTGCCTCTGGGAATTCTAAGCTTCCATCAATCTCAATCGCCATTAATAATATGCCCGAAAGGGTATTATTTATTTGAACCAAACAAACAGATTTTGTAGAAGAATGCTCCCAAAATAAAAATAAATAGGATTATGGATGGCTAATACATTGACTGGTAACAAAATTTGGCTTTGAAATTTGGCTTTTTCACTAAGATATAAACTATAAATTATATTATATTAATTTAATATAATTTATATTATTATAAATTATAAACTATAATAATAACTTATAATTTATATTTATTAATATATATTTATAATTTTAATAATATAATTTTGAAAATGTTAAAAATTAATTAAATATATATTGATACAAAATTTTAATATTAAATTAATTTAAATATAATTAAATTTTATATAATTTAGTTTTTGTAATGATTTTAAATCTATTTATCAATGGTAAACTATTTTGACAATTTTGTGATATATTACTTATATTTAAAAAATAAAATAAAATTACATAAGGCGAATTTAATCCGAATTTTTTCCTTGTTGAATTTCATCCAAATTTCAATGTTGTCGAATTCGAATTCGAATTTGAACGCGGTGACTTAGGGTGCAAGTACACAAGGTGGGATAGGTTTAAACACAAGGACACAAAAACTTTGGTAAATTAGATTAGGGATTGGTAAAAAGCCACAATCTCAACTTAAAGCAACATTGCAATACAAACTTGCTAAAAACATTTTAATCTACTTAAACATACATAATACAAAACCTCTTAGTAGCAATTTAGAAGCAAGATGGGTATAATAAATTGTATTGAATTATTAACAAATTTTAGATTTAACAAGAACATAAAGCAACAATTTCAGCAACAAGTAGACATGGAAATTACTATTAGAAAACTAAGTGTAAAGGACACTTATTAATAATGTATACAAAGATATTGCTTGAAAATAAATAAAAGTTAACTACTACTTCTACTTCAGGAACTAACTACTTGCATGCAATGCAAGTTTTTTTTATAAAATCCTATCTATTAAAACTAAAACTAAAACCATTAAATCATGAGTTAGACTGATGGTAAAGATTATAACAAACAAACACCTAGAAGTCACATCTCTTGGAGGACAAGAGATACAAAGATAGATGATCTAAAAATAGCTAACTTCGGGCTAAAAATAGAAATTGCTCAAAATAGTGTTAGGATAAATATAAAAGGTAGCTAAAAATAGCATGGGTTATAAATCAGTCTGACTAAAAAAACAAAACTCAAAATATGCCCTTTCCTCTGAAAAATGTGATGGCAAAAAATGACTCGAATAAAAATAGATTTCTGTATAGGTGGCTTTTCTTCTGATTGTGGTCAACCCTCTAAAGACATCTAAAAGCACTTGAAAATCCACTTTAATGTTTTGAAGTCCTTTGATAGGTGTGTAATCTTCTTTACATGTACGCCAATGCACTAAATAGACTCTGAACTTGGACATTTGGTTTCCTTTGTATAGGTGTGCACTTCATCACTAGGTGTGCCCTTGTGGACATATGTTAAAACAAATTTTGAAACTTGAAATATCCCTTTGGCAAGGTGCACATGTACACCTCAGATGCACACCTAATAATTGGATTTGAAAGTTGAGTTTGAAATCACATTTTCTTAATTGAGTTGTGCCCATGCACCCTAGGTACACCCTTGATAATTGAACTTGAGTATTCTCTTTGTGAGGTTTGCACTAACACCCTAGAAATGCACCTAATAACTGGATTTGAAAGTTGAGTTTGAAATCAGTTTTTCTTTAGTGAGTTGTGCACCTGCACCTTAGACACACACTTGATAATTGGACTTGAATATTCTCTTGGTGAGGTGCACATGTACATTCGAGATGGGCACTTGACAAAGGCTTTTTTGATATTTGCATTCTGAATTTACTCTTTTGTTAAGGTGTGCACTTATCCTCCAGGTGCACCCTTGCCAATGTAAAACTTGAAGACTTTTGATCTCCACTATTAGGTGCACACTTGACCATCTGCTATTGCCCCTTTTGGGATATTCCTAAATTTAGGCCTGCAAAACAATAATAATCACTAAAAAATGATATTAGCAATAATGAGTATCAACTTTACGGCAATATTCAAATTAATACATGAAATATTATAATATTGAGAGCAATTCACCATAGCTAAAACATCATAATAGTTAGATCTATAGTTCATAAAATCTTTAACATTTGGATTCAAAATATCTTAACATCATTAATGGTTATTCCAAAGCATATTCCTATAGCCAATCATATTAGGAATTCACTTGAAGTACTTGCAAACTGTAATCTCGGGGTGGCATACTTGAGAAAACCCTCAAACCCATTTGCACTCATCCGCCTCCTAGCCCACGAACATGGCAGGATCTCAGGCCCACTCCATCCCTTATTCCACCTTGGAGGTGCTTCGTCCTCCTTGATCAAGCCCCAGGAGCACTCATTCGCCTCCCGACCCATGAGCACTCCATCTCAGGGTGGTGTGCTTGAGAAGATGCATAAAGATTACCTTCCTCAACAAGCCCAGGAGCACTCATACGCCTTTCGACCCACAAACGCTCCATCTTGGGGCGGTGTGCTTTATGAAGGAAAGGCCGGTACTTCAACTCTCGTGAACTCAGAAGGTTGATCAGCCTCCCTATTGGCAAAACACTTTTATATATTCAAAATAGATTGTACTATATTAATTGGTAATAAACTATCATTATATATATATATATATATATTCTTAATTTACATTCTCAAACTTGCTTCCCAATAATATTCTTGCTGAAACAATACTTATTTCCAATAGATATCTTATATTCTAATTTCTTATTTTCCTTTTTCCAATCATCACTTCATGTTTTCTCTACAAGGAAATGATCTCCCTTTTATATCTTATTATTGAGGGAGTCGCAACCTTTCATATTTGAAAGAGTCACAACCTTTCACATTAAGAGTCACAAACTTTCACATTAGAAGGAGTCACATCATATTTATTCCTACTTGATTGATTGAATGATGTTATGGATTTCTTTCTCAAATGAAATGCTCTCCCTTTTATATCTCAAGTTTGAGGGAGTCACACCTCTTCACCTCAATAGTTACAACTGTTAGTTTTAAATGATCAGATTAGAATGCAAAATTAATTCAAAATTGACACAATGACACAGCCAATACCCTGGGAAAACCCTCCAACCTGAGGGAGAAAAACCCAACCAATATATCACCTATATATTGATATTAATAAGAGCAGCAATCTGCTTACAACTTGGGCACAAACACAATGCCTCAATGATACAATGAACAACACCTCTCCTAGATACAAATAAAATGATTCTCCTTGAATCGATCTGTTGATACAAAATTAGATCTGCTCCTTAAATCACACTTCTTCTCCTTTTATGAATTCGCTTGACTTGATTGATTAAATGAATGGAAACCTCCTTGTATTTATACACATGATCAAGGAGAAAGACACGTCCTTTGGAGAAGGAGGTCGGCCCAGCAAGAAGGACGTCTCTTGAAAATCTTGTCACTTCTTTAAGTCGGCCCAAAATAAAATATATTAATTATTATTAAATAAAAGTCATTTCAATTAATTACATATGAAGTCGGCCTCTTCATTGAATCAATTATATATATATAAATTTAAATAGCATCGATGCTACATTTAAATTTAATCTTCTGAATTTGAATTTGGAAGTATTACTTCTGACGCTGCTTTATCATCAACACTCCCTCTCAGCTAGGGAGGAATACTTCCAGTTGTACAAGACATATCACCTCATCGTGATGTCAATTAACATGGCTACATCCATGTGAGAAAAGAGCTTATCACCTCATCGTGATATCAACCATCATGGCTACCTCCATAGATGCATCCATGTGAGAAAAGAGCTTATCACCTCATCGTGAAAGCATATTACCTCATCGTGATATCAACCATCATGGCTACCTCCATAGATGGTATGTACAAGTGCTCATCACTCAATGTGATGTTGTCATCTCACTGTGACTTTCACCATGGCTTTCCGAGAGGGTGAAACACAAGTACAAGTAAATCATCACGGAATCCCTCACGTGATGTTGTCATGAAGTCACACACATGACATCCACCATGGCTCTTCCAGAGGGTGGAATCAAGGGATTTCACCTCGAACTTCTCTTACAGAGAAGAACTCATTAAAGAGGATCACTGATACTGAGACTCCTTCTCAGCTAGGGCCTGATTCTCCACCATACCAAGCTTATCTCGAAAGTACACAAACTTTATCCTGGAGAGGGGCTTGGTGAGAATGTCTGCCGTTTGCTCATCAGTGTTGATATACCTCAACTGTATAGCTTTCCTCAATACCATATCTCTGATATAATGGTATTTGATCTCAACATGCTTTGTTCTATCATGAAATACAGGATTGATAGAAAGCTTCACACAACTCTGGTTATTACAATGAATGATAGTAGACTCCATTGATTGTCCAAACAATCCTGCAAGGAGATTACGAAGCCACACTGCTTCACGAGCTGCAATGTACTCTGCCTCTGCTGTACTCATTGCCGCTGAAGATTGCTTCCTGCTGCACTGGGATATCATAGCAAATCCTAAACTAAAGCAACAACTAGAGGTACTCTTCCGACCAGTGACACACCCTGCCCAATCAGAATCAGTAAAACCATGCAACTCCAAATCCACACTTGTAGAATATCTCAATCCATATCCAACTGTGCCACACAAGTATCTCAGGATATGTTTAGCTGCAACAAGATGTATCTGTCTTGGTTCACACATGAATTGACTCAGTGCACTCACTCCATAGCAGATATCCGGTCTAGTGTTAACTAGATACATCAATGAACCAATCAACTGCCTGTACATCATGGGATCCATTAGTTCTGAACTAGCTGCAGCCTCCTTCAACTTATGTAAGTTGGTCTACATAGGTTTGCAATCAATCATACCAAACCTCTTCAGAATGTCAATGGTATACTTGCCTTGACTTAGAATCATCTCATCTGGCTTTTGCCAAACTTCTAAGCCAAGAAAGTAATGCATGAGACCAAGATTCTTCATTTCAAACTCAGAAGCTAACTCCTTACATTTTAGAATGAGGTGTTCTTCTCCAGTGATAATCAAATCATCAACATACAAAACCAAAATTAATGCTTCACCATTTATTACCTTTGAAGTAGAGGTTAGAATCTGCATCATTCTTTGACAAACCCAAACTCAATATGTAACGATCAATCCTTTCATACCAAGCATGAGGAGCCTGCTTAAGACCATACAAGGCCTTCTTCAACTTGCAAACATGAGACTCCTTCCCATGTACCTCAAATCCATCGGGTTGCTCAATGTAAACCTCTTCCTCTATCACATCATTCAAAAAGGCTGTCTTTACATCCATTTGGTGAATCTTCCATCCTCTAGATGCAACAATAGCAATAATGGTACTGACATAAGTATAACAAGCCACTGGAGCAAATGTTTCTTCATAGTCAACTCCCTCTTTTTGTGAGAACCCTCTAGCCACGAATCTGGCCTTGTACTTCTCAATGCTCCCATCAGCCGCATGCTTGATCTTGAAGAGCCATTTAGAAGACACCACAGATTTGCCTTTGGGTCTAGGAACAATGTCCCAAACATCATTCTTAAGTATGGATTGATACTCCTCAGTCATAGCATCTTTCCAAACTTGTTGACTAGAAGCTTCCTCAACACTGGAAGGCTTTGACTCAATAATCTGACTCATCAAGGCTACATAACTAGAGAACTTATTAGGTCTCTTACTTTCTCTGAAGGTTCCTCTTGGGGCGGAAAAAATTTCTGCCTCGTGCATTATTTTCCTGGCCCAAAGAGGTCTCTTCCTTCCAATCACAATATTTGTAGGCCCATCAGTAGGTTCCAAGGGCTCAGTTGGATCATCATCTCCTTTAGGTTTTGGAACCTCCCTCTGATTCTCAGGAACATGGTCAACTTCCATATTGTAATGTCCCCAATTTTGCCCTACGCCCTTCATTTGGATTTAGCCTATTTCCGGAAATCCGTAGGCTACTCAGATGTGCAAATTAGGGTTTCCTATTTTATAGGGGTTCTAAAGAAGGTTTGTATGAATAAAGATTGCGGATTGTTTCTGGGTTTTCAGAGAGCTTCGTAGTGGTATGACCTGCAAAGGCATTGGGCATCTTTTCATAATTTACTATTTTTAGTAAGTTCTATTTCTGACAGTGCCATCTTGGGCAGTAGCATCAGCAGTCAGCTCAGTTTCCATTTTGGGTAGTGCAGTTTGGAGCATAATTGGCTTTCAGCATCTTGAGGCCATTTTGGTGAAATAATATATTTCAAGGCATTAATGTTTTAATTTCAAGTTGACCCCTTGGCTAGCTCATTAACTTTAAGTTGTGTTTAAAAGGTGGCCATGAAGGGGGACGCCTTCATGAAGGAAATATTAAACATTTAAATAAGTTTATTTATGCCTTGAAGTGGACGCCTTTTTAAGAGGGATTAAATATTTGTGAATTATAAAATATTGCAAAAAGGGAACTTTTGGCGTCCCATTCTTGAAGGAGTTTTGGGAATTTGTAAAGTCACCTCTTTTTCTATAAAAGAGAAGTCTTGCTCCAGCTTATGTTATCTTTGGAAAATGTTGTAAAGTTATGCTGCTGAATTAATTTCAAAATCCGGCTAAGGGAGAGTCTCCTAGATGGTTGATTGAGAGTGTGCTTCACCCAGAAGTGCACATTGAGCTTCAACGTGGAAGTTTTTGACGTTATTTTCAGTTTCTATGTTGTTGATGTTCATACAGCTGAAGTTGATTTTTGTGAGCAACTTTTTGAATAAATTTAATCTTGTTCTGGGTATCGATGCATTGTGATTCTAGACCAAGGGCGCCCCTTTCCACAAAAGATTGGAATTTAATTCAAAGTATTTTATTTTATCTTGCAAAAATCGCCCTTGCTAGGGTCGTACCTTCTTGTTTGCATTGGGAATTGTGCCAATAAATAAACGCTGAGTTTTGGAGTTGTTTCTTCATCATGGCATGGGCGCCTATCCTCCAAATGTTCATTGCACTTGGTTTCATGCAATTCGGAGGTAAATTGATTAAGATATAAGCATTTCATTGATTCACAAGTTGCTGATTTACAGTTTCAGTTTGCTGATTTTAATTATCAGACTTCAAAGAGATCAGATTTTAGCTTCCTTTTCAATGTTTAAGAGCTTTCTAGATTGAGATAATCATTTTTCACATTGTGGCTATGTCTATCATTGTAATACTCGTAAATTGCAGATTATTGGATTGTAAGGTTGTGAATTAGTAGTACTAATCCAACCATATGTTATTGCTGCATTTACTTGTAATTTCTAAAGCTAACATTAAGTACCCCTGGATGGTTTACCACCAGTGTGGAGAATAAACTTGTATCTCTCATCTTACCCACTGTAAAGTGGAGAATTCCCACTCTTGAGTGGATGCCTGCCGCAGCAGACGAAGTGTTTAAATTGTAATCTTTTCCCCCCGCTGTTTGGTGGTAGTGAGGAAATTCTCTCATGGCTGGTTATCCGCCTATGTTCTTTCAATTCAACAATTAGCACTCCACCATATGTTAGCACCTCACCTGTTAAAGGATCTTGAGTGCACATCCTTGGTGTAGAGTTCTATAATTCTCTTTCAATAGAATCTTGAACTTGTGTTTCAGTAGATCCTAGGGATCCTCTGACCATATGCTCGCCCCTCCTCCTTAAGTGGTTTTAGGGCGCATTCTTGGTTAAAGTTCTTTGATGTACGTTTTGGTTATGCTAACCTTAACGAGTGGTTGATTCTATTGTAAATGTTTGGCTTCAAAATCGAAAAAATTGAGAGAGAATATTTCACATATCCTGAGGAGGCTCTTCTTCATCGATCTCCATATGAGTGCCCTTGGATCTTCTGAATGCAACATCCTCCTTAAATGTGACATCTCTATTGATCTCAATAGTCTTCTGACCCGGAATGTAGATTCTGTAGGCTTTTGATGTTTCACTATAGCCTACCAAAATTCCCTTCTTGCCAGAAGGTTCCAAATTTGTCCTCTTTTCCTTTGGTATATGAACATACACTGGACACCCAAAGATTCTCAAATGACTTACTTCAGGCTTCACCCCAGAGAATGCTTCTTCAGGAGTTATATTCTCCAAGATTGTATGAGGACTTCTATTCTGAACATAGACAACAGTCCTGGATGCTTCAACCCAAAGAGAGATTTGCAAGTTTTGGTCATGAATCATGGCTTTGACTGCTTCCACAATAGATCCGTTCCTTCTCTCTGCAACACTGTTCTGTTGAGGATTATAAGGAACACTAAACTCCCTCTTAATCCTTGCTTCAATGCAAAAGTTGCGGAAGACAACAAAAGTGTAGTCTCCTCCGTTATCGGATCTCAAGACCTTGATTCTCTTTCCGGACAAATTTTCCACCTGAGCTTTGAACTTTTTGAACCTTTCTAATATCTCCTCAGATTCTTTAGATTTCAAGAAATAGATCCAAGTCTTTCTAGAGTGGTCATCAATAAAAATAATGTAATACAAGAAATCACTCGAAGACACAACAGACATTGGACCACATAAATTAGAATGAATAAGATTTAAGACACATTTGGATCTACTTTCACTATTATGGAATGGACCTTTTGTATTCTTACCCAAAGCGCAACCTTTGCAAGTTCCTTCATGCTTTTGGTTGAATTTAGGAAGGCCGGTCACCATCTTCTCCATAATAGGTAGCAATCGAAAGTGAAGGTGAGCCAATCTTCTATGCCAAAGATCACACAAACTTGAGGAGTCATGCACTAGAGCCTGAATGGGGTGAGTGCATAGCCTATAGAGACACCCATGTCTAACTCCAATCACCTGAGCAGTCTTGATGTTGGAGTTCTTTGCCCATATGAGAACTTTGCCATCTGAAAATGCAACTTGGTAACCCTTGTCTTCCAAGGCTAAGATGGAAACAAGGTTCCTCTTTATGCCGGGAACAAATAACACATCATCCAATTGCAAGGAAACACTAGAATCCAATTGAAGAGAGGCGGTCCCAACTCTTTTCACAGTGTAGCTGGCATGATCTCCGATAATGACTTGTTCACTAGAGTGTTTCTCCACCAAATTAGATAGATGCTCCCTAAATCCAGTGATGTGGTGAGAGGCACCACTATCTATCAGCCAAGTGTTGGTGTCAGTGGTTACATTGCTTGACAAGGCTGAATAGAACATGTATTCACTTGTATCCTTCTGCATGGAGGCTTCATCAACATTAGAAAAGGTGGCCTGCTACCTAGGCCTGGAAGGACATTCCTTTGCAAAATGACCATACTTGTCACATCAGAAACATTGGACCTTGGAGAGGTCCCTCTTCTTCTTAAATGCGGGGCCACCATCAACTACTCTATTTCTATTTCTTTTGAAATACCCTTTCTTCCCTTCTTTTCCTTTCTTCTTTGAGGATTGAGTGGCAAGAACATGAAGGTCTTCATTAACGGAACTTTGCCCAATACCTCTTACAGCCAACCTAGACTCTTCTTGAATACAGTCTACCCTCAACCGATCAAACTTGGGAAGTTTTGATCTTGCACTGATTCCCTGAATATAAGACTCCCAGGATGAAGGGAGACCATTAAGAGCTAGCATGGTCAAATCCTTGCTATCGACAACATGCCCAATAGATGAGAGCTGATCTCTCAATTCGGTTATTCTCATGAAGTAGGCAATAACACTTTCTCCCTTCGCCATCTTCAAGTGATGAAGTTGTTGCTTCACTGCAAGAGCCCAACTGGTGTTGTTGATCTCATACATCTCCTCCAGGGTTTTGAACATCTCTCTCGCAGTCCTTATCTTGGAGACTGTTGGGTGAAAATAGTGTAATCAACTTTTCAACAGATTACGCCATCTAGACTTCAGCCACAGCTATGTGAGATATAATCTCTCCTATCAGAAAGGGGAGGCGCCCTTCTTACTGCGAATTGGAAGCTATAGTAAACTTAAAAGAATACTTTCAAAATGTACACTGTACTCATGAAATGGGGGGGGGGGGGTGTGTTACATTCATACTTCTCTCTTTTTTCAGAGAAGATGTTTACAATGCTTCACGATGAAAAGCTGTAGATTTGAATAACTTAAACTTAAACAACAGCAGTAATGCCAATATTTTTATCTTGACAAAGCAAAGCTTAGAAATACTAGGTATGATTTATAATAACAAAAGGTAAAAGGAAAAAGGAAGGCTCACAAAGGCACAAAGTCGTTCCGTAGCCTTTTCAATGTTGAATCTTGTAATGGTATCGTTCGTTGTATTAGAAGCACAAAGTCTTCTTAGACATAGCGATTCCTCGAACAGCATGAATGATTACAAGCACAAAGTCTTGTAGATCCTTCAACAAAACCTTCAAACATAAACAAATCCAAACGATAAATGTAACACAAAGTTTACATCAACCACTTGAAGCCCTTTCAATCTCATACACCAATCATTACTGATATAATCAACACACAAGACAATCGGTTCCAACACAAAGTCTGGTATGCAATCCTCTTCTTTATTGATTAGATCTGAATTCACAATATTGAACACAAAGTCTCAATGCTTGTTTCAAAAGAGCAGCACTTCGTTGCAAAATATCAAAAGGTAACTATTACAAAAGAAATCCCTCATTCTTATAGAAAAGGAGGGAAGAGCAAAATTAGGGAATTAGATGAGAAAAAATAGGAAACCCTAATCCAACTGAGTGTAATTAATTTCTACGTAATCGCACCTCATATTTTGGTGTAATTACATTTTACAAAAAGACACCTAAAGTGTCAAAAACTATTTACAATATGCATATGGGAATGCATCAAAACGTTCAACACCGAGAGATCGAGAATCTTCATGGTTCCTTGCTTGGGCGCGGAGTCTTCATATTTCTTCCTGGTCTCTTGCATGAACTTTTCATCCGGACCAACAGTGTAATCCACAAAGGTATGAATTCTTGTGATTGGCCTTCTGGCGGATAAATGGATTTTCTTGCACTTGCGAAGATGCATCTTGAGATTATCAAGTGTCAGTCGTATATTGCAAATGACATGTATTGAGGCTTTTGAAAAACTGGCATCCTCAACTTGCAGCATGACAACTTCTTTGTAGATTTGGGATAGTTCACTGGATCAGAAAATGTCACCTTCGAGATCATTTGATGAAATTTGGAAAGAAACTGCAAGGGTGGTGAATCAAAAGGTGTTAGCAGAAAAAGCAGCATTGGGAAGCGTGAAGCGAGCAAACGATGTTGAGCAAGCGTGAAAAGAGGAACTAGGCATGGAAAACGATGTGGGAGTGGAGAAACATGGTCTGGAGTGGAAACGAAGTGATTTGGAAGTGTTTAAGGCAAAAACTATCAAAAGTGTAATGGCGCTAAAAAACCCCCTTGCACTTTATGTGTAAGTTTGGCAAAAAGTATGTCAGGGCATTGAAAATCAGCACCCTGGCACTTGGGCTCAACACTTAGTGAAAAACTGGGAAAAGTGCACTTGAGTCAAAAATCACCGCTCTGGTCATTTTTGACTAAGTCTGGAAACGGTGCACTTGAGTCAAAAATAACCGCTCTGGTCATTTTTGACTAAGTCTGGAAACGGTGCACTTGAGTCAAAAATCATCGCTTTGGTCATTTTTGACTAAGTCTCGAAATGGTGCACTTAGTCAAAAATCACCGTTCTGGTCATTTTTGACTAAGTTTGGAAACGGTGCACTTGAGTCAAAAATCACCGCTCTGGTCATTTTTGACTAAGTCTGGAAATGGTGCACTTGAGTCAAAAATCATCGCTCTAGTCATTTTTGTCTAAGTCTGGAAACTTGGTGTAAGAGCGGGAAAAATCAGCGCTCTTGCACCAAGTCATCATTTCACTTAGGTGCAGTGGCGCTAAAAAACCCCGCTCTTGCACTTTCAACACTTAGAATTTTTTGGCGGAGACTTGGTGTAAGAGCGGGAAAAATCTGCGCTCTTGCACCAAGTCATCATTTCACTTAGGTGCAGTGGCGCTAAACAACCCCGCTTGTGCACCAAAATGAAAAACTGGGAAAAGTACAATGTAGACAAAAATTACCGTTCAGGACTTAAAATGGCTAAGTATGGAAACTTGGTGTAAGAGCGGGAAAAATCAGTGCTCTTGCACCAAGTCATCATTTCACTTAGGTGCAGTGGCACTAAAAAACCCCGCTCTTGCACTTTCAACACTTAGAATTTTTTGTTGAAAATGTTAGAGCGCTTTTTTCCAAAACATTTGCACCTTCCGCAATTTTGTGAAGTATGAACAACGAGTGTTCGTGAAGATACTCGTTTCGAAGGTCTTCGTGAGACGAACGCAGAGGGATGCTCAAATGGACTATCTGAGACTTTGGAACGCATTTCGAGGTGGATTGAAAATCACCTCATTTTGCATGCATGAACATCATGAACCTAGGAAACAAACAAGTTTCGTAGGGGGGTTATCTGTGGAATGAGCGCTACTAATTTCCGTGATAACAAAGACAATAGGAACAATATGATCCTTCACCGAATCAACTAACAGCTTCTTTGCCCTAGTATCTTTCTTCTTCCATAGGGCCTTTTCTTCCTCATCCGTAGGCTCGGGGGCGGAGCTCTCCACAAACTCTGCCAATTCGCTTTCCTCCAAGGTGAGCATGATCCTGAATCTCCACGAAGTGAAGTTTGATGCTCCCTCAAGCCTATCTTCAATCTTAAGACCATTCACCATCTTGATGGAGAGATAGAGGTGAATAAAGATGAGAGATAAAATAAGGGTATCGCTGTAAAATACAATCTGATTGTGATCTTCTTCAAACCCGCTCTGATACCATGTTAGTTTTATATGGTCAGATTAGAATGCAAAATTAATTCAAAATTGACACAATGACATAGCCAATACCCTAGGAAAACCCTCCAACCTGAGGGAGAAAAACCCAGCCAATATATCACCTATATATTGATATTAATAAGAGCAGCAATCTGCTTACAACTTGGGCACAAACACAATGCCTCAATGATATAATGAACAACACCTCTCCTAGATACAAATAAGATGATTCTCCTTGAATCGATCTGCTGATACAAAATTAGATCTGCTCCTTAAATCACACTTCTTCTCTTTTTATGAATTGACTTGATTTGATTGATTAAATGAATGGAAACCTCCTTGTATTTATTCACATGATCAAGGAGAAAGACACGTCCTTTGAAGAAGGAGGTCGGCCCAGCAAGAAGGACATCTCTTGAAAATTGCGTGACTTCTTTAAGTCGGCCCAAAATAAAATATATTAATTATTATTAAATAAAAGTCATTTCAATTAATTACATATGAAGTCGGCCTCTTCATTGAATTGATTATATATATATAAGTTTAAATAGCATTGATGCTACATTTAAATTTAATCTTCTGAATTTGAATCTGGAAGTATTACTTCTGACGCTGCTTTATCATCAACAACAACTCTTCATTGCTGCATTTGGAGAATAATAATTTAATTTCAAATAAGCTAATTTGTTAGTGTTGCTGTCTATTACTTGTAATCAGTCATAATAATTCCCTTCCTTTCCTTGTAGATCTACCTTCCTTATATACCTTATCTTGCTCAAGGGAGACAACTCTTCATGTGCTGGTTGACCATTCTTAACAACTTAATCTTTATTTAATGCCAGTTTGGTGTAATATTAATTATCTTTATCGATTTCTTTTGAAACAGAGGCTGCCAAATTTTAGGAATAAAACAGGACATTACACCCTCTCATGTGCATTTGTTAATTGATGTTCGATCTTCTGACTTTGAAATCAAATTTTCCTTTGTGGGGTGTGCCCTTCAACTCGAGGTTCACACTTGATAATTATGCATTTTTGATCTTTTCATTTTATTTCCTTTATGAAGTGCACACTTATACATTATACGTAGAAAATTTCAATTTGAAGTAAGCATCCTTCACTCAAACATGCACTTCTAAATATAATTGAGATTTCAATTTTCCCCCTCACAAGTGCATGCATCTCATGCTCCCTTACACACCCAACAATGAAAATTGGAACTTTGGACTTTACCTTTATTAGGCACACCCCTCTTCTCCAAGTGCACACTACAAGAGTCAACACCATAGCCAATTTTTGATTTGAACCTCTCCTCTCAATGGTGCACCTAGCCATTTTCTTATTAGGTGCACCCCTCTTCTCCAAGTGCACACTACAAGAAGCAACACCATATCCAATTTTTGATTTGAACCTCTCCTCTCAAAGGTACACCTAGCCATTTTCTCCTCATAGAGGTCAACACCTCAAAATGGAAACTCTAGAATTGAATTTTGACGACTCTTCCTTTCCAAGTGGGCACTTATGATTGCATTTGAAACTTGAATAATTGAATTTACCTTACCCAAGGTGTGCACCTTATAATTGATTCTGCACTTTGATTTTGGTCCACATGTCTTTCATATCCATGATCAAATGTGCACCTTGATACTATGTAATGTCCCCCTCGTGAGCCTAGCTAGTTGTGGATTATTAGCCTATTCATCGGGTTCCTGTAGGTTAATTAGATGGTTTAGGGAGCTCTGCAGTTCTTGGAGTATCAGAGTTTGACATTATTCCATGTCAGTTTTTGGTGTTCCGAAGGTGTTTCCGTAAGTTAGATGGATGAAATGAAATAAATGCTAAGTTATTATTTTATTAAAAGCTCACTAAAGTATTTATTTAAATTTTAAATATTTAAAAGTGACTTATTTGACAATAAGGAGTGGCTAAAAAGGAGAAAATATTCAAGAGTATTATTTTTATGCTCATTTGGGAAATTAAGGGGAGACATAAGGAATTGATGAAATATTATTTTATTTTCCAACGAAGGTTGGATTGGGAAAGGGAATAAAATATTATTTTGGAGTTCATTTGCATATGCGGGCATTATTATTGTGAAAATTTGTAAAGAATTTCTCCAAGAACCCTCTGAGAATGAAAACCCTCATGGAGAATATCAACCATGGTGGTGAGAGATCTTCCTTGGTTGATTTTACGAATTTTTCGGAGATGCAAGCAATACGAAAATTTTGTGTTTCTCTAGTTTGAGTAAGAGTTATTTGTTATTGTGGAATTCCAGTGATTTATTATAATATGTCAAAAGAAGGCTAAGTAAATAAATTAAATATTATTTGATTGCTGAGTTATTTGGTTAGCAGAACCAAGAAGGATGAAGGAGGTCGAGCATATTGGAATCCCATAATGAGGCCGTGGTCATTCACTGAAAAGAAAGTGTTGCATATTTTACTCTTTGGAAATTCTCAGCGTAGCCTTTTAAGGTTGGCAATTACCACGCCTCTTCTAAAGAAATTGAAGGCCCTTGAAATAGCAACCGTACACCTTGAATTAGCAGCCATACAGTCAACTGGGCGCCGTACTTTATTAATGAGGCCGTACGATTTGAATAAGCCTGGCCACAATGAAAAAAAAGAGAGGTGACATGGCAGTGCATGGAAAGTCTAATACAACCGAAAAAAGCCAACGTTGGATTCAAGGATTAGTTTGACTCAGTTGCTGCCCTCAAGGAAACTAGAATAATTTATAGCTGTCGTACTCTAAGTCACCAGGTTTGAATTCGAATTCGAGTTCGGCAACATTGAAATTCGACAAGGAAAAAATTTGAAAAGTATAAAATTCGCCTTATGTAATTTTATTTTTATTTTTTTATAAATATAAGTAATATATCCATACAATTGTCTAAATAGTTTAACATTGATAGATAGATTTGAATCATTACAAAAAGATGACACATTTATAAAATATAAACCATAAAAAACATGTGAAATCATGATTGCGAAGATGTTCTTTTGTCAAAAAGGTACAATAACAGTAAAGGCTTTAGAACTTCAAAAAAACTCCAAGTCATCAAGAGCACTTGGCTGAGATGCTAAATCATCATCATCTGTATCACTACTCAATTCATCATCAATAAAGTCAGGCTCATCTGCAACTGGCACTACTATGTCTTCAAGAATTTGTTGTGAGGAAGAGTCCTTTGCTGATTTGT
The DNA here is from genome assembly GCA_007115665.2 of Sequoiadendron giganteum. Classification (NCBI taxonomy): domain Eukaryota; kingdom Viridiplantae; phylum Streptophyta; class Pinopsida; order Cupressales; family Cupressaceae; genus Sequoiadendron; species Sequoiadendron giganteum. The sequence continues at coordinate 596,543,440 of CM021100.1, forward strand.
TCATGAGCAATTTTAAATTGCTGCGAACATAGACAAGTTCTCCCAACTTTCCAGACAACAATTTATTCCTCTTTTTGGAATGGATGTGATCAAAGCAACTCTAGTTCCTCTCACACGCTGATGAACTTGCTCCCTGACTCAAAAATCGAATAGCAAACCTTTGTAGCTCAAGAGTTTGTGCTCCATAGGTCATCCACCATTTATGCCTAGGTACATGTGTCATGTCATATTTGGCTGCTTGCATTCCAAACAACCCTTCGCCGCCCTTGTAGACCCAAAATTGACTTCTGATTAGTGCTGAAATTGTTTGATTTGATTCGTACTTTCCAACCGCTTCTAAAAGCCTTGCCATAATTTCAGTGTCACCTTCTCTATCAATAGAAAATAACTTAGGCTCCAAAAAGCAAGCTGCTGCATGTAAAGGTGTGTGCATCATTTTCCATTTGCAATCAACTATCTCCCATACCTCCATATATTTTGCTTCTACATTGTTTAGTGTTTTTTGAATAGCTTCCTTACAATGGTCCATGCTTTCATAAAGCATGCCAAGGCAAGGAGTGTCACCATCAACCATACGAAGCACATCAACAATTGGTTCACATATAAGCAAAACTTTTGCTGCACTTTCCCAAAAATTGCTGTTTAGAATTATTTGCTCTACGTTCTTCCCCTTAGGACCTTTAGAAAGCACTGAGTGTTCCCACTCATTGGAACAAATAACAAACCTCAAAGCTGCTTTTTCTTCAACCACTCTTTTTAAAGTGATATAAAATAAAGCAAATCTTGTTTCACAAGGCCTCAACAACTCCTTGGATGCATGCTGCCTATAAAGACTCAATGTGAGACGATGATTCCTTATGAAATTTGCAATTGCTCTCCCCCTGTGAATAGCTTCATGTACCCATGGGAATTTAGCCATGTCATGAAGCAACAAATTGAGACAATGGGCTGCACATGGGCTCCAATATATTTGTGGGTACTTCTCTACAATCAACTTTCCAGCTCCCACACAATTTGCTGCACTATCAGTTACCACTTGAACCACATTTTCCACCCCTACTTCAAGAATGGCTTCCTCTAATATTTGAAAAATGTACTCGAAAGTTTTCTTGTGGTTCATGGTGTCAATCACTTTCAAGAACACAACACCCTCAGGACAAGACACCAAAATATTAATCAATGGCCTTTGACATATATCTGACCATCCATTACTCAATATAGTGCAACCTGTTTTCCTCCAAGAGTCTTTGACAATAGCTAATTTCTTAGTCACTCTATTTTTTGACCTCTCCAAAAGAGTTGTCTTGATAGCCTCTGAACCTGGGGGTGTGTACCCTTTGCCAAACTCTGCAATTTTGTGAACTGCATTACGAAAATGTGGATTTCTCGCAACATTGAATGGAATAGCACTTGTGTAAAACAAATTAGCTACTGCATCATCCACCTCCTGTTTCTCTGCTGGTTTCCAAAAGCTTTTCAATGTTCCACTCTCCCTCACCGATTTGGATAAATCAGAAGAGGAAGACATAATAGATGCCGAGCTTGTGAATCTGGATTGAGACATATCTTCTTCAATTCTCTGTTTTTTTTGTGCTTTCTTCATCTTTCCCACAATTGAAGAGGATTGTTCTTTCTCTAAAGCAGCTCTTATTTATGGGGTAACTGTAGGACATGCTGTAACACCTCCTCCTGTACCATTTGTAATACCAAGTAAATGGTCCATTGCCCTTGTCAAACTGCCAATAAAAGGTTTCTGACACTTGGTGCATTTGAGATCAGTACCATTGCGAGTGATATATTTCCATGCCTTTGTAGTTGATTTTTGGGGAGCCATGATCTGTATGTTTGAATGACAAAATAATATTTAATATTAAAAAATTAAAACATTCACATAGTTTTATTTCAAACATTCAACAAAATATATAGAATTTTTATTTTAAATCTAAAAAATTTCAAACAACGTTTTGACAAAATATATAGATTTTTTTAATTTTAAATCTAAAAACCAAAATATAAAATACTAGATTTTATTTTAATAATTAATAAACATAAAAATTTTAACATTTTTATTAATTAAAAAAACAAAATGAAAACACTAAATATTAATATAATTTACATTTTATAATAAAATAAAGTGAACTGTAAACATTAATAAATAATAAATAAACACAATATTAAATAATAAAAATAAAAATATTAAATACAAAATAAAATAATGAAATATTAAATACTAAATCAAATACAAAATATTAAACAAAGTTTACTTAATATTAAAAATTGTTTTCATTCCTATATTTTACAAATATACATTATAGTTTACAACTTTACATAATGTTATAATAAAAAAATCGAACCCTAAATTTGAAAAATAAAAAAAATGATCTCCTACCTCCTTCAACGCTCTTGGAATTTGCGGGAGTTTTGACGCCGATGAGTAATGGCGATGCAAACTCCAGAGAGTGACGGATGGTCGACCGTGGATGATGGCGTCGTGGGCCGTGGCAATGCAAAGAGACGTCGATGTCGAAGGCTGAAGCAGATGGATGCAGAGCGGCGGAAGAGAGAGATGTCGAAGCAATAAACAGACACAGTTGAGACGAGTTGTAGACACCAGACGCCAACCGTTGCAGACGCCCGAAAATAAACAAAGCGAAACAATTGCAGACGCCCGAAAATAAACAAGTTGGAGACGCTAGGGGAAAAAAACGAGTTGGTTCGATATCTAATGCCGTCGCCAGTTATAAAGAAAAAACCCTAAAAAAAATCATAATAAAACAATATTTTAATGATATTTTTCAATGCAAATGGTTGACTGGCGAATTTGTTCGAATATGAACGAATTTCAACCTATTTTTTGAAATTCGACGATTTTCGAATTTCATGTTGAAATTCGATCGAATATGGTGACTTAGGTCGTACTTATCAAAGGGAGGTTTTACCATAAATGTTGAGTGTTTAAAAATCAATTTACTCTTCAGTTCAAAATCTCAGTTAATTCTAGGTCAGCAAAATTAATAAATATTTAATTTTCTTCATTGTCAAAATTTGTTTGTATGGGTTCTGAGTTGAATATTCATAATAACAATTTTGAAACTTCCAGAAATATTTTCTGTTATCATAATTTGTGTGTTACTACATAGAGGATGGATTTATTAGAATGTTATCGTTGTGGGAAACTGTGTAACACAATTTATCAAACATATTACAAATCTGAAAATATAATCAAACCAACAACATGCTAAGTGTTTGACAATATGCAGGAGAGTCCAAAACTGTTAAATCTGCAGAAATAGGGAATCTTTGTAATGTTCCCTTTTTACCCCTATGCTTTTTAGTGGCCGTTAGCCTATTTCCGAAGACCTTTAGGCTTTTCGGAGGCAGTTTTAGGGTTTCCAAGTTTCTTTAAGGTTTTTTGTCAGTTTTTTAGGGATTTGCCAATATGCTTTTTGGGTCTTTCTAGGTTTTTGGAGAACTTTGGTGGGTAGTCACTTTTATTTTTAGCATTGTCTATTTTTAGTAAGTCACGACAGCTACTCAGAATGTGCTCATTTTGAGTTTGGAGTCACTATTTTTAGCAGTATGCTATTTTTAGTAAGTGCTATTTCTGGTAGTGGTTCAACTTTGGATTACTATTTCTGGCAGCATGGCAGTGCAGTGTTTGGTGTCTTGATATTTGAGCAACGGCTTCTCCAACATTCTTGGAGTTCAAAAATGGAAGGTTTGCAACCGGTGTTCCACGGGGACGTGTTCCCCCAAAAAAACCCGCGTTTCCTAGAGGGGGACGTCTTAGAGACTTAGGGACTTGGGGGGGACGTCCCCCCACAAGCCCACCACCAACGCCACCATCCCACCACCAATGTTGCTGTCTCCAAGACGCTGTGAGGACTTTGAGGATGTTGGGGTGTCCTCAAGACATCTAGGGGACTCCTAGTTGTCTCCAAGATGAATAATTATTATACTTATACATCTTTTTATAACTATTTTTTAAAGTACTATATGTATTTTAGCACCCTACTGCCCCCCTGCCACCATCCCCCATCCCCAAACTTAGACCCCCCGTCCCCACGTTTCCGAAACGCATCCCCTGCCCCTCCTCCCTCGCCCTCCCTGTCCTTGAAACCCCGTGGAACACTGTTTGCAACTTAAGTTAACTTTATGTTTTCGTGTTGCCTTTTGGACCCCACGCCTAGGAAGCACACCTTATGTTGTTTTAATAAAGGGGTCTTGGAGTTGGACGCCATGTATTATGGACTTAAGCATTTTAAAGTTTAATTTATGCTTACTCAAGGTTGGACACCAAAGTGAGGAACTTAAGTGCTTTTTAATAAAATATTATATTTCCCTTGAGTGTGGTGTCCCTTTTGGAGGGAAAAGGATTTCAAACTTCTGGGTTGCTAAGCCTATTTATATAGCTTCATTTGCTCTCATTTGTTATGCTAATTTGATGATAACAAAATGTTGTCGGAGTGAGGATTGAATCCCCTCAAGGGCTTTGGGAATGAAAACCTTCAAAGTTGCCCTAGTTTTGAAGTTGAGAGATACTTCCTAGTTGGACATCAGAGTGGCTTCACTGCAGGAGTCACCATTGGAGTTATTGGTGAAAGATTTTCAGTTTGTTTCTGATTTTGGATTGTTCTATTGCTTTCTAGCTATATGTTTTGGCGTGTTAACTCTTGTAGCAGTGTTTGGAAGCTTTTTGGTGGTGATTTTAGAAGATATTAGCTTGCTGGTTGTTCTTTCTTGCCCTAGGCCATACCACATGATTGGCTCTTGCAGGACAGAGGAGTGGAAACCATTTTGTGGGTGTTGGCTCCTTGTTTTCCTCTTGCTTGGGTGCCCCTTTGCATGAAGTTTGGTGATTTTAGATGGTGAGATGGTTTTTAAAGAGTAGGTCGCCCTTCCATGAGGCTATACACCTTGGTTGGAGGTTGTTATGGCTCTTAACTATGCTGATCAGACTTGTTTTGGAGGCTGTTGGTTGCTTAGGTTGGACGCCTATGCTTGTTCGACACTTGCAGAAGGTTTGGGGAGATTCTATTGAGTTTTGAAGTAGTCATGCTCATTGGTTGTTTGCTAGTTGGGGGTTTAAGCTTGCTGTTGGTGCGTATCACTCTGCTGTTTCAGAATATCAGACCTATTGCAGCCACCCTTTTGACCTTCCATTGACCTCCGGTGGGCCTAGCTTGAGGTATACTTGTTCTATTTTGTGGGGCTGTTCACATACTTGCATTCTATCATCTTGGGAGGGTGTTTTACTTCACATTTCTGTCATTTTCCTCTCATAGCAGAAGTATGTAATGATCTGATTTTGATTATGTCGAGCTCATTGTAACACCATGAGTAGTACCATTGGTGAATGCTCTTGTATTTGCTTTGAAACTTATTCCATTGAACAAGTGGTTGCTCCTGTTGAATAAGTGGTTGAGCCTTTGCTTATTGTACTTCTCACTCCCGTTGAATAAGTGGTTGAGTTTTCTATATTTCCTCTTTTGTTGCCCGTTGAAAAGTGGAAGTGGCTAGCTTTGTCGTCAAGTGCATTAGTTTTCCTTGTTGGCCATTGAAAAGTGGAAGTGGTTGGCTTGCCACCAAGTGCTCTTCTTGTTTACTTTCATGCACTTTGTATTTCACTACTCACCCCACTAAAGAAGTGGTAGTTTAGAGAAAGCTCAAAATTGTAAGCCGACCATCATATGCTCTCACCTTGCCCACACTGGGATCTGGGTGATCAGAAAGTGGAAGGTGATATTTCTGTTAGCATTGTTACTTTCAGTATTTGCAAAGATCCCCTTACACTGTATGCTCTCACCTTGCCCACTCTGGGATCTAGGCGATCAAAATGTGAAGGGTTGTTATTTAGTTTGCTTATCCCTTGGTTACTATTGCAATTGGCTAACACTAATAGGTGCAAGTTGTGAAGCTTTTTGAAAAAAATAAGGGTGGGTTATTACAATCTTATAGTGGTATCTGGTTTCAATTGTTGAAAAGTTCAAAAAAATCAGGAGGTGTTATTATATACTTAGCAAATTTTTCTGATCTCAAAAGTCTTCTTATCAAAATTGTGCACCTCTTTACCATCTATTCTATTTGCTTTGCATAGGTGCATTCTTGATAAGGAATTATTGTCTTTGGTTTTGAAAACATGGTACCTTACTCCTATATCAACTGCATGATTGGTCTTTCGACTCAACAAATTTTTTTCAGCAGCAACCTTCTTTCTTTGCCAAGATAGATGAATTCAAGAGCTCTATTCCTTGATCTTGCGAACATGGCGGAACACAATAGATGTTAGCTTTAAACTTGGCACCATACAAAATATTTGTATGGGTACAGAAAGAATGTGTAGTGAACCTTTGCAAGGAAGCTCTTGTGAACAAAGATCCAAACACACATGGCCAGCTCTATGCCAACATGTGCACCCTTGATATTGAGCAAGCCATATGGTGAACCAATCTTCTGGCTGAGGTTACAGCTCTCATAGACCATGCAGATGATTTTTGTGTTTGATATGCACACTCCTTGGGCCAAATGAGGGGACCCACGGTGCTTGGAGATGGTGGTCTATTTATCCTTGAAAGATGCTATCCAAACAAAGCTGTACATTCGAGAAGTGTGGACTTTGCAAGTTGCAGCAATTGTGTTGAGGCAAGCATGGATAGATTTTCTGATACAATGGTCAAGAGTTAGAACTCAAAATATCGATTGACAACCTCAAAAGAGAATGGAAATTTGTTCCGGGACGAGCAAGGAAATTGATGTGAGGGAAGACTAACCCTATCAGTTTTTTTGGTATATTTGGCATGGGCTTGTGCAGAGGATGGAGCTGTTGCAGCACAACAAAGTATGTCACCAAAAAACTACTGCTAATGTGCTACAAACCCCCAAAATGCTCTCAAGAGCTACAAAATTGTAGAAAGTTTCAGAAAAATTGAAATTTTATGTTTGTACGAGTTCCAACTTCCTTGTCAACAAGTCCTCTTCACTTCTTGGGGAAACTTGTCAGATGATCTTTCAGATTCCCAAGGAGAATCACTTTGACGCTTACATTCATTTTTTAGTTTCTCTCTTTTACGATGAAAACTTTAAAGTTATGAAAGGAGTAACATGCAAATGTGAAATAAAAAAATTAGAGTAGCTTTGTGCCTTATCTCTTTGTAGAGATTGCTATTGTTGCGCATAACTCTCTCATATAAATAAAGTTCATTTTACATTGCAATATTGCTTCTCTTTTCTTTATGTATTTTTGATATAAATAAAGCTCTTTTAACATTGCAATAATTTTCTCCTCTTTAAAGTTTATGTACAGTGGATGATTAAATCTGGATAACTTTCCTTCTTGTTCTTTTGTGGGGAAATACTTTGTGATAAACTCTTGGGTTATAGAAACTTGGTCAGTAAGATTTAGCAGGTTAAATTTAAGGAAACCACTCCACGAAGATATTAACATGGTTTGAAGACCTTCTTCCTGATAATGACATATGAAAGGGTTAGTATCATGATTGTGGAATTATGCAATGCTGAAAGCTTAAAGAAAGTGTCAGTCTCTGTTGATTATACTCAACACAATGTACATCTGAATCTTTTGTTTTGTCCTCAAAGCTGCAGTCTCACTATCATAGAAAAGATTCTGATCCAGAAAGATGCCTTAGTGTCTTTCAATTCATATGCAATCTACTGGTACCATAAATCAGAGGGTTACTCATACAAGCAAATTATGTATTATTCAATGTATGTGCTGAGCTCTGAAGCTGCTTGCTCTGTACAATGCTGTCTCTAAAATTTGTTTCTTTGATGACAGGTAATTTATGCAAAAACAGATCTAAATGCAGGCTCCAAAGGAATCACTGCATTCATTATTGAAAAGGGCATGGAAGGGTAGTTTTCCTATAATATGCTCTTTTTTGATCACTGATTGATTTGTTGACCACAAGTCCTCTTCTTTAGAAATAGATACATAGTTCCTTTAATATTTATTCTTTAATCTGTTCTAGTTCCCAGTTGTGTAGTCCCTCTTTGCAATGAAAATTGAAGTCTTCCTTTTGTTAAAAGGTTTTCTTTTTGGAAAAGTCCATTGAGTTTTTCTCCAGGCTTCTAGTTGCTGTCTGAACTATTTATTTACAGAAACTCCAACATGACTGTATTACCACGGTTTTTATAGAAGTCTTATTTTGTGCATGGTCCAACAATTATATAGCATGTTATTTGGAGGAAATATATCTTATATTACACCAATCAACATCAGAGTTACCTCGTATCTTGTTTCCCAAAGTCTATAGACATGAAATTTCTGTTTGATATTTCTTTGTTTCATCTTACTTCCCTTATATTTTCCTTGTATACTTGGAGGAAGATTTAGTACTCAACAAGTAGAATCTAGCTAAATGGTAATTCTTTAAATCAAGCTTCTTTTATTTAGTTGATGTCTTATAGACTGCTGCTTTTTTTTGGCTGTTAAATATGCTATATGGCTCTGCAGCTTCAGCACTGCTCAAAAACTTGACAAGCTTGGAATGCGAGGCAGTGATACGTGAGTTTTGGAAAATTTCTATAAGATTTTTCTTCTAATTTTGATATTTTATTTTATCCACATGTTTCAGTTATGCTTTGCAGATGCGAACTTGTTTTTGAGAATTGTTTTGTTCCTGAAGAGAATGTCCTAGGGCAAGAAGGAAAAGGTAATCTAACATCTAGAAAAGATATTAATGCATGTTTGATCAAGCATACTCTGTCTTCTGGCTTCATTAAGGAAAGGCTGCTCATTTATGCTGAGAATCTCTTCCAGTGGTCCTTGTAACTATATGTTCATTTGTATTTCTAAGATTATTAATTCTTGAAGACAAACACCATAATTTGTTCATGATTCAATGACATTTGCTATTACTATTGAAGGAAAGAATTAATACCATCATAGAAATTGATATAGTTGCTTATCTGTATAGAGGAACTCAATGGATTTTATAACTCTATATTTGTATGTTTTCTGTTTAGATTGACTATATCAGAGTAATGTTCAACTTTGTATAGATAATGTTCTTATCCTGATTCATAATCTGCTATATTATTAATTTAATGTACACTGAATACTTTAAACTGGTAAAAATAAAGACAGAGCTATATTGTATTTTGCATCCCTCAAAATTGTAGAAGGATACAAATGAGTTATATGACTATGTATTCGATAACCATTATGGCTGGCCACATTTTAGCCAAGCTATTTCCTACAAGACAATTTGACGTCCGCTTTTTGTTGCATCTGAAAACCTTCATGCATATGGGCTAGCAGGCTTTACATCTAACCACGGGACAAGTGAGAATCATCATTGTCTGATACTGTTTTTAGGCTTACAGAAGGATTTTGATGCTATTTAAAGGTTTCTCTTGTTCTTGTTCTAGATGTTCGAAGACATAATATACAAGGTTACCCCAAGTTTCCGGGATGGGGACGGCAGGGGACGGCGGGATGAGTCCCCAAGTTTCCGATTTTTGAGGCCAAAATTAGGGACGGCAGATGACAGCTATATAAAAATATAGGGAAATTTTAAATATTCATATGATAACATGGATAAGGCATGCAAAATACACATTATAGAACACTAACATATAACATTTGTGTCCAACATTATGCCAATACTCAATACGCATTCAAAATTAACATACACGAATCATGAAACAACCTCCAAGTTATAATTTATAAACTTATATCAAAATGCCCAAAGGCTACATTGCTGCCATATAGTTTTCAAGTTTGCTATGAAAATCAAAATACAATGTCAGTAATGAATACAGAATAAACAAAGTCAAAGAGCATTGCTGCCCCTAATCATCCCTCATAACCGCATCAAAATCAGAGTCATCCTCTGAGTCACTGCCACTGTGATGCTCCTCCTCAACTAACGGAACCCCAACCAAACCCTCAGTTGTCTCCTCCTCATCTACCTGGGCCACGTCCTCGGGATCAATATCCCACCGTAGAGCTGGAGTCTGTCGATACTCTGGAGTCTGCCGATCCTGAAGCCGAAGAGCACTATGAACAGCCACTAGCTTCTCCGCTCGTCTAGAGGTAAGTCTATTCCTTTTGAGGGAGTGGATAAAGCTATACGTGGACCAATTCCTCTCTGTAGTAGAGGAACTAGCAACCTGTGCAAGAAGGCGAGTAGCAAGTGTCTTCAACTGCGGTGTATCCCTCCCATGATAGGTCCACCATCCAATAGGGTTTGATTGAGCTAATATAGCTCTATCCAACCTCGCCTGTGGTTTACTCAAGTTTGGGCCCGAAAGATTTGCAAAGTCTAGGAATTGTGACCGAACTAGTGAAGCCTGCTCTGCTGGATAAATTTTTTCAATGGCCCGTGTGAACCCATCTAAAACCTCACTATCATCACATGGAGGCACCCTACCAGGCCTTGGTGCATACCATTTTGGATTTAGAGCAAAGGCAGCCATGTGAAGTGGGGTGTTCATTATATTCCACCTTCGAGTCACAATGGGCCCAATGTGTTGCTCATATAAATCCAAAGTGGGGTCCTTTGCCGAAATAATTTGCTTGATCTTCCCAAGCATACTGTCAAATGTCTCATAAATCTCTCCAAGACTAGGAGAGTCTGTATCAGCATATCTGATGACATCTACAATAGGGGAGATGAAGGAGCAAATATATCTGCAAAATGCAAACAAAAAGTTCAAAATAATTAGTTGACAAGTTAATTGACATGTTAGAAACTTCAAAAGTTGGAACATTGGACAATAAAATTAAAATATTAAAATCAGAAATTTAATATGAAAATCAGCCATCTAATGTCTTACCTCACATTGGCCCACCAATCGTCATCGAGGATCTTTTGTTTGACATTCTTTCCGTCCGTAGAACTTGCATTAGGCCATCTAGCCCACTCTGCATTGACCATCATTGCTTGTAGAGGCTCATACACCTCTACCATCCTCTCTAACAAGATGAAGTATGTGGCATATCTACATTCAATGTTCATTCATTGATTCAATGATTCATTAAAAATTAAAAATTTAAAACAAAATCAGATTATGAATACAAATTGAAAGTGAAACAAAATGAAGTGAGTGGCATACCTTGTCTCAACAGGTTTGAGAAATTCCTTCTTTGAAAATGTTCTGAAGAGAGCAAGTGAGGTGTGGTGATTGCAAATAAACATTTGAATATCTCTAGCTTCTGCCACTATTTTCTTCACCCAATCCAACTTCCCTATGTCTTTCAATGCATTGTTCAATGCATGAACACAACATGGGGTCCAAAATATGTGCCTGTACTGACTCTCCACCATCAACCCAGCTGATTTGCACACACGTGTAGAATCGGTGATCACTTGCACCACATTTGCAGCCCCAACCTCCTCTATAGCATCTCTCAAAATGGAAAACTGGAATTCTGCATCCTTACGTTTCCCCGAACAATCTATGGCTCTAAGAAAATAAGAACCAGCAGGGCATGTGACTATGACATTGATGAGTGGCCGATGTCTACAATCAGTCCACCCATCCATCACTATAGAGCACCCCGTCCTCATCCACGTTTGCCTCATGTCCCCCATTAACACATTAACTTTGGAGTACTCTTTGTCTAGGAGGGTGGTGCGTAGCTTATGATCTCTAGGGGGTATGAATGAAGGACCAACTGTGGCTATTTCTCTCACCATTTGTTTAAAATAAGAGGAAAGGGCCACATGAAATGGAATGGCATGTGCAAAAAAGAATTTGGCAATGGCGGATTCAGTACTCTCTCGTGCTTGGTTATTAAATAGGGACTCAACTGAGGTTGCCTTTTCACTACCACTACCACTCACCTTCCTCTTTGCTCTTAAGAGAACTCCACTACTACCAACCGTGGAAGGACTAGGAATAGACATGGATGATTGTGCACTTGGGAAAGAAGGAGACCCACCTTGAACCCCACCACCATCACACTCTATTTGAATTTTTTGGCATTCTAAAAATAGGTCATCTGTCAATGAAGGACACACTCTAACTCCATGGCCCACCTCACCCAAAAAATGAGACCTAATTCTTGTGTAGCTGCCCCTAAAGTCTTTTTCACAAATATGGCAAAACCAAACCCTACTCCCCCCTGATTTTTTTTGTCTTTCACCCACAGGTGTAACATATCGAAGGAATGGTTTTTTTGGGTTTAATGGGTGTCTTGCATAGTCTTCCATAGTTTTGGTATTGGTTGATGAAGGATGGCATTGGATTGGGGTTCTTTCACTTCTTTGCTCTCTAGTTTTACTACCACCCCCACCACTTTGCCTTCTAATTTGCATATTAACTTCACTATCACTTCCATTCTCACTGCTGCTCATGTTTTTTGTTTTTAGAATGCAAGTTTAAACTGAAAATGCAAAAAAATAAAAAAAATCAGACAATGTATGCTTCACATTTTGCAAAAAAATGAAAAAAAATAAATAGGAAAAGAAAATGCATACCTCTTTAGTGGATTTGCACTCCCTTCAACACTATTTCAACCTTCTCTCCTCGTTCAAGTTGCTGCTCTTTCTCCTTCAATGGCTGCAACTTCTTTTGCTCTCAAACCCTTGGCTGCTCAAACAAACAAAATGCAAATAATGAGGTTAGAGAGGCCCTTTTTCATTCATATGAGAGTCAAAATCCATGGGGCCCACACATGCCACGTAGGCTGGGCCGAAATTTTTAAATTTTATGTTTTTTTTTATGAGTTTGAAGTGACTAAAGCGCGGGGGACGGCCGGCCGTCCCCTGGACGGTCGAGGGACGGCTTAGCCGTCCCCTGGCCGTCCCTGGGGACGGTCAGCCGTCCCTCTTCCAGTCAACGCCGTCCCCCCGTCCCCGGTACGCCTGGGTTTTCTGGGAAAAGAGGGACGGTCCCCTGCCGTCCCCTTGTCGTCCCCCGGTACCCGGGACGTCCTGGGAACGGGTACGGGGCATTTTGAGGGGGGGATGCGTCCCCGGGTTTCCCTGATTAATATATCAAATAAGATTTTGACTTTTGTGATATCTCTTCATGAGAGAATTGTTTGGACATATTCACAACTCCACAGAGACAACAGTAACATCCTATTTTAACATTGGCCTCAAGCCAAATTTCTATAAGCCACATTATTTGGATTACTCATCGGCAGGGTATCTTAACTTAGCTTCAGCAAAGATCATATTCTGGTTGCTTGCTGTCCAATATGGTTATTGCAATTTGCTATTATGCTTTCCCAAATGATAACATATTGATGATGCAAACTGTTGCTGGGCCCTTGTGACAGGCAATTACTCAGATTGCATTATATTGTTCTCACAGGCTTTAAGATAATTTGTAAGAAGCCTAAAATCAGTGTCACCGATAATAGTGATTGATTATAGAAGTATACTCCTTAACATATTGTTTATTACAGGAAAACCTAAAGCTATAAGATTTATGGTCATTATGTAAACATGGAATAAGACAATATTGTAAAGTGAAATCCAATATTTTTCCAACGGTATATAACACACATATGGTAAGTTGACTTATATAATGTTGGTATTGGACACTGCTTTGTGAGCCTGCAAAGTTACCATCCAACTGTTAGGGAAACCCTTAAATTTTTTTTTGGGATCATAAAGAAATGATTGCCGCACAGGGTTTATTTGATATATTACAAATCTATGCTCAAGTTAATCCCGAGTCTTCTTCACAGCATTAATTTATGTTCATTTGGGGTTGTAATAGTTTCTGCAGACCAACTTAAACTGAGAATACCACTGCTGAAGTCCAGGAAACATAATTACCTGTGAGAGGCTTTCTAAATAATAAATTGACATTAAACTGGCCGACACTGCATATTTTTGGACATTTATCATTAATCACATTATAGGGCATAAGTGCTCTGACATTTTCAAGGTGTTTGAACCACAACAGTGTGTAAAATAGAAGAAATGGAAGGTAAACCTGAATGGAAGGCTTCCATGCAAGTTGAATATGATGCCTTGATGAAAAATCCTATCTAGGAGCTGGTTGAATTGCTTCTAGGAAAAAATCCCATTGGATGAGAATGGGTATATAAGATCAAATGTAAAGCTGATGGTACTTTGGACAAATAAAAGGCTTGTCTTGTTGCCAAAGGTTAATCACAATAGGAAAGGATAAACTATGAGGATAATTTTTTCCTTTAACAAAGATGGTCACATTTCGGTTGCTTGTCTCCATAGGAGCTCAATTTGGTTGGAGGATGTATTTGATGTGGAGAGTGTCTTCTTGAATGTGGATTTGGATAAGGAGTTCTACATGGTGTACTCTAAAGGATTTAGGTACTTGGTAGTGAGCATGGGTTTAAGTAGGCTCCACGAGCTTGGCACATAAACATTGATCAACATCTTCGAGATTTTGGAATTAGATGAACTCATTTTGATCTGAATCTCTATGTCAAAAGTGATGGTATTGAATTTATGATTCTTGTTGTTTATGTTGATGATCTTGCCATCATAGATAGCAGGGTCATCACATTGTAGCATGTAAAAATTGATCATATGGCCATTTCATTTTAATTGCTTAGGTCAAGTATGCTATGAATCTTTTGGAATAGTTTTGCATGTGTGATTGTAATTCCCCCACTACACTATGGAGGTTAGGTGGAAGTTGTTAGCCTATGATGATTCATCTCCATTAGATGAGTCACTTTACTAATAATTGGTGGATAGTTTGATATATCTTACATCCACATGACCAGATCTTTGTTTTGTTGTTAGCTACCTTGCACAATTTTAAGCCCAATCAAAGATTGTTCATTGGTAGGTAATAAAATGAGTTTTGAAATATGTCAAATGTACTCTTGACTTTGGTATTCTTGTTCATTGGTAGGCAGTAAAATGAGTTTTGCAATATGTCAAATGTGCTTTTGACTTTGGCATTCTCTATCATAGGACAAAATGTTTCAAGTTAAGAGGATATTTGAATTGTAATTGGGTTGGTTTAGTTGATGCTCAAAGATTGACTACTGGCTATATATTTTCCTTGGGTTCTCAATTTGTTTCATTGCATAGTAGCTTCAATACATTTAAACCTGATCTTCCCTTTAAGTGGAGTACAAAATAGTTGTTAGTGCTAGTTTTGAAGTAGTGTGGTTTCATTGAGTTTTGAGTGATCTACAATGCTCCACATTTTTGAGATAGTCAAAGACTCTTGACATTATTGAAGAAACCATTTTATCATGCTCACACCAAGCATATTGAAGTTCATTATCATTGCATTTCACAATTAGTTGACATTGATAATATCTCTCCACCATTGCACTTCTTAGGAATATTTTTCTGATCTAACGACTAACCTCTTGGT
This sequence comes from Sequoiadendron giganteum, assembly GCA_007115665.2. NCBI lineage: Eukaryota > Viridiplantae > Streptophyta > Pinopsida > Cupressales > Cupressaceae > Sequoiadendron > Sequoiadendron giganteum. Next base: position 596,558,740 of record CM021100.1, read on the forward strand.
GCTATTATTTTTCATTGGAGTTGTCTTTGATTTACTCATTAAGGGGGTACTAGATATAATATAATATTAGACTTAATGTTAGAATATGCTTCTCATACAAGAATTTATTGCTTATGTTAATGATGTAATAACACCACATTAGTTATGTCTAAAAGGTAAACTTACAATTAAGTTACAACCATCTTATAACTTCCCCATTCAATATTAAATACAAGTTACACTCATTGAAGTGTATGATGTCCACTTATCTCAAACTCTAATCGCTCATTCTACCAATAGAGTGAGGATGAATATAAACAAGATACAAGGTATGTGAAGGTAGGAAGCTGTCCCTACATGGTAAACATTGATATCCAATGATTACTGGTTAGTTTTATTACATACCCTCATGTGTTAGAAAGGCTTTTTCTTAGAAGCACATGTAGAAGATAAGCGATAAGATATTGATTTATTCTTGCAATAATGATGGATCAAGTCAAGATAGTGAATCCCAAATTAATCTTGACAAGCATTAAATGTTGTTGATATGAGAACTTGTGATTTGGAGTTCACAAAACCTTTCATCTAATTTTGATAAATAACATTGCTAAAATTCTGTTGATAAAATTGAAGTCACTAACAAGGGCGTTGACAAGGTTCGACTTTAGGTTACCCTCAGCTCCATTTGCCAATGTAGCTTGTTTTTTCAATATTCACTCTTCATCATATTTTGTAAAATGGGGATATTTTTATTTCAAATTTACCATTTGTTGCTGCTTAAAGAGTATTAAAATCCAATATCTTATTTTTTGTTTGAGCTTCTTTTGTGAAGTAAGCTTAACCATTGGTTTGAACTCTGTAAATGCAAGAGCTTCCATGATACTCGTGAATTGTTTGTTGATGAACTAGTCTTCCTTTTTTCATAATACTCTTTGTTAGTCTTTAGGAGTCTTAACTTTGGTATGGATAGCTTTGATGTAGTCAAGTGTAGGGGTTCAAATCATTGATAGCCTTGTCCTTGCAGCCAAGTCTCAAATTCCCTTAGTGGACACACACCATCAGTTTTCCCTTTGTCATAATACCCTTTGTTGGTCTTTAAGATTCGTAACTTTGGTAATGATGGCTTTGATGTATTCAATTGTAAAGGGGTCAAATCAAAGATACCATTGTCTTTGCAGCCAAGGCCGAAATTCCCTCACTAGATAGATACCATCCAATTATGAAGACGTTGATGCTATTTCATTACTCCATATAATAAAATATATTCAGACAATAGACGACACCAACTTCAATTGATTATTACAAAAATGAATAAGCTATATGTGAAAAAAACCCTCTGAAAAAAAGACCCATCCTATTATTGAAAAAACCAATTTAAGGATTGTTTTCCCAATTTTTGGTTTCTTGAGCAGCACTAACTTTTTGTATTCACATTTATTCTTCACATTCTTTCCCTTCTTGGGTTGAAAGTTGAAACTTATATGACACTTCAAAAAAACGAGCAAAGATGATATAGCTATTGTATTTGTCTGGTCATTGGACCTAGCTATTGTATTTTTTTTTAATAATGCCTGTTGAACACTTTCTCTAGACATATCCATTCTAATATTCAGGTTTTCTGCTTTATTTATGAGCTTATCAATTTCATCAATTTACACAATGCCTTATGGAGCTACTGCAACATTGAACTCAGAAACCATCAAAAGTTTATTTTTTAATAGACTCCATGTCTTCTCTTGCATGCCTTGCTTGAGCAACATTTGATTTGTGACTACCACAAAATTACTATGGAAAAGCTTCCACAACAACTGCTTGATTGGTGTAGAATGAATTTGGTAACAACTCCTGGACTTCTATACAATGACTTCATGCTTAGCTATGTTTACACAGTTTGCCATTTCCCGACCTAAGTTATTAGGTTGGCCTAAAACCTTGACAATTCTAAGTGCAGAATCTACCTGAACTGGAATTGGAACCGATTTTTCTGCAAATTTGCGTATGGTATGATATTTTAATGCCAAAATTGTTTGGAATTGTACCTAGGCAATCCCAGGTAATTTTAGATGTGTTGAGGTGATTCCAAAGTGACTTTGGGGCATTTCTAGTTAGCAAATGTTGTTTCAATGTGATTTGACTGTTGACCTTTAAAAACTTGCCTAACCATAAACCAACATTCATAACTAATACAAACGCAAATAAAAATGTATTTTCAGCTCCTCCAACATTTTTAGCTATTCTTGAATTCAAGCTTGCCACTTTTTCACTGACTATACATATATCTGCCATGGCCCATTTTCAAATATTTTGTGTTCTGCCATTTTTGAATATTTTGTGATGTTATCAATTACAATTGCAATTTTGTATTTTGTTAAAGTTTGACTGGCCGCCTTTTAAATAAGCCTTTATTTCTCAAGTATAATTCAAAATAAACAATTCATGTACATGGTGTTCAAACTGTAGTCATGGATACAGATTCAATAAAAAAAAAAAAACTGTAGTCATGGATACTATGTTTCTGACAAAATGCATTAGAGATGTGGTCTCCATGACTAACGTTTGCAGGTTACAAAGCTTATATTTCTTTGATGCATTTTGTTAAATACTTAATCTAGAACATTTAGCCTTTAATTACTTGAATACATCATTTTGAAACCAAAATGGCAAAACATAAAAACTTAGAAATATCTATGTTTGTAACTATTAAACTATTTGTTATATTTATGGTTAAAATATAAATCATTAAATGATTTAGCCTTTTAGGATATATATATTTTTGTTTTCAACTTTTCACGTTTTTGGATTTTGAAACATTTTGTTCAATGTTTGTTTTTTGAACTTGTTGCCTTAGGGATTACAATTGCAGCTGGTTCTATCTTTGTGGGTCAACCTTGCTTCAAAATTGACCCAAGTTCACCTTTGTGGAGACATGTAGAAATGATAGAGCAGATTCCAAGTGTTGGGACATATGTTTGGATATGTAGTGAGTGTGGCCAAAGGTATACAAGCTCATATAGTTGGGTGAAAGTCCATTTCTGTGGGATTTTTGATATTGAAATCAAAGCTTTCCAAGAGAAGAATGGTGTACTTGTGCTAATTTATAAAATACAAATATATTATAGAGCTGGAGGAAGTGGATGCAAAAGTTGTTCTTAGAACAAGGCATCCTTTGAGGAGAGGAAGGGGATCATGAAGGCCCTCCGCTTCCCCATCTCCTAACATTGTACCTAAAGTTGTGGTAGAGAGCCACTTGTTTTTGGGAAAGAATGAAGAAGAGCTTGCTAATTTGAAGAGATTCAAGGGTCCGTTCGAGAATGACACTAGAGAGATTTCCAATCAAACCATTGCAAGATGCTTCTATGCAAATTGTTTGTCTTTTAATGTTGTTTGATCGCCATAGTGGCAAGATTGTAATGTCCCCTTCTCGAGCATGATCTTTTTAGTTGACCGTTGGCCTATTCTGGAGACCCGTAGGGTACTCAGAAGGTGAAATTAGGGTTTCATTTTTTGGGGGTTGCTATTGCTCGTGATTTGATGATTGGTTGGCGGATTCTTTCTAGGCTTTTAGAGAGCTTCGCAGTGATGTGTTTTTCTTGACATTCCGAGCACCTTCAGGAATTTACTATTTTTAGTAAATTCTATTTCTGGTAGTGACCCTGTCATTCTCGGCACAGTTGACTTCCCTCTTCAGTTGACTCAGTTGGGTTGTTCAATTTTGGCCTTGGGATGCATTTTGGAGAGATAAGTTCATTTCTTTAAAACAAGGTTATATTTTAATGTTATGATACCCCCTTGGCCTAGGCGCATAACTTAATGTTGTGTTAAAAGGTGGTCTTTAAGGGGTGGCGCTTCATTGAAGGAATTTTATATTTATTAAAGTCAAAATTGAAGCCTTAAGTGGGACGCCTATCTTGAAAAGATGAATATTCATTAAAATTCAAATGAAGCCTTGAGGAAAAGTGATGCCATTCTTGGAGGGAAAAGAGTTAGGGTTTCTAGAAGCTTCCGGAGAGGTCTTCACAAATTATAAAAGGGAGTCTGGGCTCTTCTTTTGTCATCTTATGTCTAAAATATTGTTATGCTGTTGGAATGGCGCTCGGACTACTTCGAGGAATGAATGCCTCCTAGCCCTGGCTCGACTTCATGCTTGAGAGATAGCATCTAGTGGAGAATCTAGTTAGTTCGTGAGAGAATTTGTAGTGAGGTTTGCTTGTTGCATTGTTTGCTTGTAGTTCTGATTTTCTGCATTTTATATCAGTTTCTGGAGTTGCTGTTTTAGTGTAGCTGCATGTAGTTTTAACTCATAAGTCAAAAAATACAAAAAGAATCATTTTGGGTATTGAGTATTTCCATTTGTCTATGAGGGGCGACCCTTCATGTTTATTTTCAGAATTTTTAAAGAAGTCTTTGATTTTATTTAAGAAAATCGCCCTTCCTTGGGGGCTGTACCATTTGGGGCTGCCTTGAAATTCGTGCATAAAAGATTTAGGGTCTTTTGGTCTGTTTTCATGATTCAATATGGGGCGCCATCATCTGAGAGTCACTTTGCATCTGTTTTGAGGGCGTTAGGCTGAGTATAGAGTGAGTTGTGAGCATTTCAATAGGATCCAGTGTTGCTGGTTATGTATTTTCAGTTTTGGGTCAGTTATATCAGTTTGCTTAATATCAGTCTTTGGGCTGGGTTTGAGCGAGAACTCATTGTGTGCATCAAGGAGACATTATTCTTCATTACAGCAATGATAGACTTTCTTATTCAATGATGTTGATATGCATTCTCTAATTATTGTAAGCTGAACAGTAGTACTATCAGCAATCTTGCTTCTTCATTTTATATCTTATCTTAATATTTAGCATCTCCGTCATATGGTAGCTCCAATTCCATCACGGTTTGGAAAGCACATTCTTGACGTCGAGTTATTTTAGTATAATAGTTGGTAGGGATCCTCTGACCACATGCTCATCGTTCTCCGACGCATTCTTGGTTAGAGTTCTTTATATCAGCATTGCATTAAGACCCTTTGACCATATGCTCGCCGTCCTTCGACGCATTCTTGGTTAAAGTTCCCTTATCAAGTTTTACTTTGAGATCCTCTGACCATATGTTCACACCTTGCCCAACTCGGGATCCTGGTGTACATTCTTGGGTAGAGTTGAATTCCGCATCGTTTGGTTCAAGTGCTAACCCTAATGATTGTGTATTGCTTAACTTGTTGTAATCGAAAAAGTGAAAAAATTGGTTCGGTATATTTCAAAGATATGGTGAGAAAAATAAACGATGCTCCAAAAGTGTACATGGGCCTAGCTTATGAGATAGTGTGCAATGCCTTATTGTTAAAAGAGGTAAAAAATATAGAAACTTCATTGGTTTCCATTAGACATTCGTGGAAACATACAGGGGTGTGCATTGTTTCTAATGAAAGAAATGATGGCATTAATCAATTGTTGATCAATGTGATTGTAGTGTGCCCTAAAGGGGCAATATTTGTGAAAGCCATGGATTGTAAGGGGTTGGTGAAGGGTACACAATTTATTGTTGACATCCTTATGCAGCCCATTAAGGAAATGAGTTTTCAAAATGTTGTCCATATCATAATTGGCAATGTATAGAATATCAAAGTGGCTTCTATGTTGGTTGATGCATGGTATTCACATATATTTTGGACACCTTGTGCTATCCACTTACTCAACCTCATGTGACAAAAGTTGGGCAAAAAGATAGATTGGATCAAACAAGTTTGTGTTGAGGCCGAAGTGATCCAAATGTTCATAGAAATTGCCACATGTTGCAAGCCATTTTTATATCATTTTTGCAGTTGGAGATATTGAAGATAATTGAAATATTACAATTTGTAAATCTTATGTTTAACTTTAGTAATGTATTTTTACAAATGTAAGTATGTTTTCTTCATTTTTTTAAAATTTTTGAATAGGTTGTGATCTGATTTGCCTCCAACACAATTGTCTTGAGACGAATTGTGAAGATGTAGGAGGCACTTCTAACATCATCCTTAGCCAACTTTGGTCTATATGAAGACGATCCAATAGTGAGAGGGCAACAAATGTAAATTAGATCCTAGATGATATTGTGCCCATCGTGAGTATGATCTGCTTTACCAACCTAGTGGAATGACATGGAATATCTTCATAGTCTCACTGATCCCATCATGAGTATGATCTACTTTACTGGCATGGACAAGTCATGTTTGGGAGAGGAATATGATGGGATTGACTCAATGATTGAGAAGATGAAACCCAAAAAAAGTGCAAGATTCTCAGGAAGATTTCTTCAAAGAGTTGTAGACAGTTTGTGTTGAATGGTGAACTTAACGACCATCACACCATGTTTTCTTGCCTTTGTATTGACTCCCAATTGTTACAATGATCAAATACTCCTTACATATTGTCTACTTGACAACTTTGGAATCAAGAAAAGCATTTATTTCTTCTCTTTCGTTTTGAGGAACTTGTGATTTCCAGTCAATAATCAAATAATTTAAAATTTGATTCTTTAGTATCATCAATTGGCTGTCCTTCATGGAAGGTGTATAGATCTACTACATTAAAGGTTGGAGAGATTTCCATGCCCTTAGGTAGTTCACTATAACAAGCATTCTTAGAAAATTGTTTCAGAATTCTACGTGGTCCATCTTCTTGTATTTGAGCTTATTGTAGGTTTCTTTCAGAGTCCTCTCTTTCCTCAACCATGCCAATACCAAATCAAATCTATAGTTCTTTTTTCCTTATCTTTTGATCAACATACTTTTTGTATCTTCTAGAAATTTGCATCAATATTTCCTTAAATTATTTATGCACCTCTTGCATATACTTTGCCATAGTGTCTGTGACACCTTACCTTTGTGACAAAAATATCAGAGGGTAAGCCAAGGATAAAATCTTAATGATGTAGAAGTTTCTTTAGCTAAGAGGATAATGAGTCAGAAGAGCCGAGGAATAAAATTGAACTTCTATGATTTGCATGTTGATGGAATAAAAGTACAGGTTTTGGCCAATTTAAAGTTATGATTCAAACAATTGTGAAATGTAGTGGCAGTATGTTGAATGAATGGAGTAAATTATACAATTGATAGGTGTAATTCCACAATCTTTGTCATCATTCTCTTCACCATACCATAATGGAGGCCATTGAAAAGGGAATTTCAAAATGTTGTTAGTACTGCACATTATCAAATGGATGTTAATGCTATTGCTGGAAAATGTATGCGAAAGGAATAATAATTGGGTTTTCATTGAAGGAAAGGATGGTCAGTAGATGCAATTGGAATGTATGCCCTTAAGGGCTATGTTGTTAGTGAACAGCTAATTTGTGGATTAGAAAAAGACTGAGTGCCACCTCAACAAGACCAGTGATTGGGTCTTTCCTTTAAAGTTTCAAGTTTTATGTTACTCCTTGAAAAAGTGACTAAAGTTAGAAAGTGACTCCAATTCTAGGAAAGTTAGAAAAAATAAAACCTTTTGAATTTATTGTTAATTGTATTTAAAAGAATCAGTTACAAACTGAAGAGGTTATATATTCTCTCAAATGTAATGTAAAAGGGGAGTCCTAGGGTGGGAGGAGAATAGGTTCAGTTCTTGGTTGGGGGGAATAGTTACGGGAACTCACACATTGTATGAAATCACAAAGAATCTGTAGATCTCTTTTTGAAACAGAATAAAGGATATATTTTGCTGGTCTGTGAGCTTGTGATATTATTCTTTATGCCATTAATTGTTTGGATGTTCAATTTGCAGCCATTTTTAATAGTTCTTCAGATTGTGATGAAAACAAAAAGTTCTTCTTACACATATGTGTTTACTTCGTGCACCTGGGATGAAATAAATAGGTTATTATCTGATTTGTGAGTCATAAAACCCTATGTGGATGTATCTTTCTGATGTTAGACTGCATTCCATTTATAGCCCCATTTGCATTCTCTATACTTCGATAACCAATTTTTGGGAAATGAATCTTTGTGTTTATTCTCTTCCTTTTCCATATTTTCAGTGACCCTTTCTATTTATCTTTTAGTTTAACCACCTTTCCTGTTTTCTAGTCAAAAGCATACCCTTGAAAATCCCCTAATTATATCAAATGAGGTAGCTAAATGCAGAGGAAGATCACTAACCCAATAGCAGTGTTACTCGGGGACAGGTCCCTGGGTCTACATCCCCCCGTCCCCATCCCGGAAACGTCCCGGGGATAGGGGACGGCCAAGGGACGGCAGTAGTGTACTATGTGTTTTTTATTTTGATTTTCATATCATAATTGAAAAAAAAACTATATGGCAGCAATGTAGCCTTTGGTCATTTTGTTATACGTTTATAACTTATATGTTATTGTTTAATATCACATGCATATTGACAATGAATTCTGAATTCTGAATGCATATTGAGTATTGACAATGAATTCTTAACACAAATGTTATATGCTAAGTTTCTATAATGTATATATGCATGCTTTATCCCTGTTTTCATATGAATATTTAAAATTTTCCTATATTTTATATAGCCATCCCCTAGCCGTCCCGAAAACTAGCTTGAAAAATCGGGGACTTGGGGACTCGTCCCACCGTCCCCTGCTGTCCCTGTCCCGGAAACTCGGGGTAACACTGCTCAATAGTGATCTCTCCAACTGTTGTAGGCATTTTTGTCACAAGTTCCTTGGGCGAGTCATAGTTTTTCCATAATTTCAAAGTGACAAATCTGTTAACTAACAGCTAGTAACTCTGCTTCTGTGTTCTGCTCACGATAACAGTGTCTGAAATGCACCGAGTCAAAGTTTTTAGACCAAAAAAGCCTCTCCTCTAAGTATGCCTGCATTGTCTAGATAGGGCAATGCTATTTTTATGAGAGCATTTATCAAAACTTGTGAATCCCCTTCAACTGTGATATTTCTGTATCTTGCATTGTTGGCCAAGAATAAACAAGCAATAATAGCCTCCCATTCTGCAGAACTATTGGTTTTATGACCTAAAAAATGAGAACCACTGATGAAAAATACACCTTCTCCATCTCTTACTAAGTATCCTGCACCAGCTAAGCCTGGATATCTGTGATAGGCATTGTCAAGGTTATTTGGATATAATGGGTATGGCAGAGTTTATTGTAGCCATCAATCAGCTAGCTAAAACAACAAAGGCAGGCTCAAATAAGCACATAATGGCATCTATCTTGTATTCCATGATAGATTTGGTGATGAATATTTCAGTCCTCAACTTGAGGCTTCACTACTATCATTTGTGTATCATTGCTATGGTGATAAGGAACACAATAGCAAAATACCATTGAAGAATGAACGTACTTTAAATAACTGTATCTTATTGATATAAAGTTGTGTACATCCTGTAGCTATGGTTCAGGTAGAGTATGAGAATATGAAATCTCCTGTCCCTGATCTTTGTCATTTTACATATAGGCTGTTCATTTGAGTGGTGCAGCAGTTAGCTGCAACCATCGAGGTATAGAGTCTACAGACAATACTAACCAAAACATAATTTAGTATGCTACTCACCTAACACTTGTAATTAGACAAAATCGTTGTCATCTATGTTTGCATAACAAGGAATCACAATTATGTAACTTCAATTTTTACCCTTTAGGATTGACTAGGATGCATGCTTGCTTATTCTTGGTTTGACATTTGCCATATGTCACAAAGACAGAGAGATTGGACAGTGGAACTTGATTATTTGTCATATTTGATGATATCCTCTATGGTGCAACATTTGTAGAATATGCTTATATCTATATGATTATTTTCATTATGTTTAACTTCACAAGTACTAATTAACAGTCATATACTGTCTATGAATGAAAGGTTTTCCATTAATGTTCACTCATAAAATTTGTGTATGGGTTGTTTTTCACCCTATATATTTTATCTGTAGCTTCTTGTAAGACACTTATGCAACATAGGAGCTCTGCTAATTTTTTGGTATGGCTTATCATGCCTTGTAGCAAATTCACACTATTCTTACACATTGGAAATTTACTTTTTAAAAGGAAATCCTTTAGAGGGTTTGCTGCAATTTTTTTGAACATATTCTTTTTAAGCTTATTCTGTTGATTATCTTGGTATGCACCCTCTGTTTAAACATTACAGAGGCTTCTGATCACGCTGCTACTGTAAACTATTGACACATGCATTTATTGATTCCGGATCTGCTTTAACTGTTTTCTTGGGTTCAAGGGCTTTAAAACCTTTTCTAGACTGGGTCGGGAAGTCCAGAGTGAAATTAATTGATTTGCTTGTTTTAGGAGTTTATGTCATGATGTCGGGATTAGATTTGGAGAGATTAGTGCTGGCAGCAGGGCCTATTGGTCTAATGCAGGCCTCAATGGATGCCGTTCTTCCGTACATTCGCCAGCGTGAACAATTTGGTCACCCAATTGGGGAGTTTCAGTTCATACAGGTTCAAATTTTATATTTTGCAAAATAGATCTTTGGGTTGCATTTGGCATATAACATGTGCACAGCCTCAGACTTTCAGAATTAACTTTTTCATTGCTTAACTTTTCACAGGGATAACATGAATGCAACAGAAGACATAATTAGCAATAACAGATCTATTTAGAATTAGTGGTGAATAGTTAGATTCTTACTTGTTGCATTGGTTTTTGGAGAGACAGGGAAAACTGGCTGATATGTACACTGCTCTGCAAGCATCCAGGTAAGACATGACACACTCATTTTTTTGTTGGGAACAGATAATGACATTCAAGACAAATAACGAACTCATCCTTGTGCTTGACAGGGCTTTTGTCTATTCTGTTGCAAAGAAATGTGACAATGGCGAAGTTGACAAGAAGGTATTGCATATTCAGTAAAGCCATAGCATGTTCAAGCACATTCCTATCTGATGAGCATCGTATTTGATTGGTTGATCTGTACCTAAACTCTGACTTATTCAACTTAAAATTGGCAAGGTCACCTAACTTGCATTTTATGGAGGTCTCAATAACTGAAGCATAGCATAGTCACCCAATGCGGTACACCATCATATAAATCTAAAATAATGCATCCACATGTAAAATCATGATAGCATTTAATGACAACATGAATAACATGTATTTCCATGAACTAAAACATTACGATAAACCAAATATATAAGCATTGCACATGCACCTCAAGGAATACCACAATCACAAAATACATCAAGTCCTTAAAAGAGAACTTGACACATTGCCAAACACACATCTCAATGCATACTGCACACCAACAATCGACATGTTGAGGAACCTCATCTCGAAACATGTGGGTGGTTCAAACACACCATTTAGAGCAAGAATAGAAGCCACTTCAAACTCACCAATAGTAGTTATAGCTAGGATAGAGAAAATGGGGTGATTGCTAGGGAATTTGTTGAATGGTCAAGGTTCTATTTGGTTTTTTAACCTCCATGGGCAGTCTAATAGAAATACAAATTGAAGTTGGATAATGTGTGTGAGTTCCTAATCCTAAGTGTATCTAGAATTAGAGAACAATAATAATGCTTACGAAATGAACACTTTAAATCTTACGTCTACAGAGATGCTGAATATCATACGGATACAAAGGAGAAATATGGAGAGTGGTGGAGCAAAGAGTGCCAACGATATACTTTATAAATTTCAAAACTCAAGAGATAAATATTTTAGCATTGATTTTTTAAGAAGATTAAAAACACAATAACAATCTTACGAAAACCAAAATAAACTAGAGATGTGAAAGTAAGAGAGCTCTAAATAGGAGAGTAGAGATGAACAATACCAATACACCCAATCCGAGAAGGTTATGAAGAGATGTCTTTCATAAATGGTGGTGAGAGTTTGGTGTTCTTAAGAGTTGTCTCCTCAAGAAATAATCCGAGAACAGAGAATAGATAACTTCTCTAGAAACTTGTGAGCTCAAAATAAAGAATATAGAAATTCATGAACAACAATATGACATAAAATGATGCAAGCTTACAATGATATATGTGTTGCAACAATGTTATAGCTCAAGAAGTGCACAAGGAAGCTATAGCAAGGTCTAGAAAATTCATAGTTGAGAGAGAGAGAGAGAGAGAGAGCTTCATACCTCATACCTATCAGGATATCAAAAGTATCTCAAAATACTTCCAAAATTCAATATGCATGTAGGGAATGAAGGAGAATACCCATAATCATTAAGATTGCTAGTTTTAGTCAAGAGGTCATAGGGAATATTGGTTACAATGTAATGTCCCCATTTTCAATGCCCTATTTTGGATTAGTTTGGTTTTGACACACTTACTATTTTTAATAAGTGCTATATTTAGTAACTGGTCCAACAGGCAGAGCAGTATAGGTTTTCCTGTTTGGGCAACGAGTGGAGGTTGTCCGATGAGCTTTAATGCCTTGTGCCAGTCTTTTCTGTGGGGTTTTTCAGGTTTTCGGGTGTGGCTTTCTATTTTTAGCAGGGGATCAGTCCCATACTGTGCTTCAGTTTTCAGTTGTTGAAGATCGCAGCCGCAGGATGATACTTCCAGGTGGGATTTTTGAGATAAATTTAAATGTAGCTATAAGCTATTTAAATTTATATACTATATTAATATGAAGAGGTGCCTTCATTTGGAGAAAATTAATATTAAATTATTGGCAAATAATTAAATGAAAAGTCACGATTTTGGTTGAGGCCGACCTAAGAAGAGGCACGATTTCTCAAGTGACGTCTTTCTCTATCAAGGCCGACTTCATTTTGTGAAAGGGTGCAAATCCTAATATAAATACAAGGGGTTCATCATTCATTTGATCAATCAAGTCAAGCATTTTCATTTAAGGAGAAGTTCGATCTGAGCAGCAGATCAAAGTTTGTAGCAGCAGATCGACTATTAAGAAGAAACATATTCATTTGTATCTTTGCATCTAGGAGAGGTGCTATTCATTGTATTGCATAAGCATTGTGTTATGCCTGAGTTGTAAGCAGATTTCTGCTCTCATTATTATCAATATATAAGAGATGTATTGGCTAGGTTTTTCTCCCTCAGGTTGGAGGGTTTTCCCAGGGTATTTGCTGTGTTGTGAGTCAATTTGAATTAAATTTCTGTGCATTTTATCTGATCATTAAAATCTAACATGGTATCAGAGCGGGTTTGAAGAAGATCTTGATCAGATTTGTGTTTTACAGCGATACTCTTTATTTTTCTCATCTTTGTTTACCTCTATCTCTTCGTCAAAATGGTGAATGGTCTTAAGATTGAGGATAGGCTTGAGGGAGCATCAAATTTCACTTCATGGAGATTCAGGATCATGCTCACCTTGGAGGAAAGCGAATTGGCAGAATTTGTGGAGAGCTCAGCCCCCGAGCCTACGGATGAGGAAGAGAATGCTCTATGGAAGAAGAAAGATATTAGGGCAAAGAAGATGTTAGTTGATTCCATTAAGGATCATATTGTTCCTATTGTCTCTAAGTTAAAGACGATAAGAGAGATGGTCAAAACTTTGGAGGAGATGTACGAAATCAATAACACAAGCCGAGCACTTGCATTGAAGCAACAACTCCATCATTTGAAGATGGCGAAAGGAGAAACTGTTATTGCCTACTTCATGAGAATAATCGAGTTGAGAGATCAGCTCTCGTCTATTGGGCATGTCGTTGATAGCAAGGACTTGACCATGCTGGTTCTTAATGGTCTTCCTTCATCTTGGGAGTCTTACATTCAAGGAATCAGTGCAAGATCGAAACTTCCCAAGTTTGATCAGTTGAGGGTAGACTGTATTCAAGAAGAGTCTAGGTTGGCTGCAAGAGGTATTGGGCAAAGCTCCATTAATGAAGACATTCATGTTCTTGCCACTCAATCCTCAAAGCAGAAAGGGAAAGATGGGAAGAAAGGTTATTTCAAGAGAAATAGAGATAAAGGAGCTGATGGTGGCCCTGCATTTAAGAAGAAGAGGGACCTCTCCAAGGTCCAATGTTTTCGATGTGACAAGTATGGTCACTTTGCAAAGGAATGTCCTACCAGGCCTAGGCAACAGGCCGCCATTGCAAATGTTGATGAAGTCTCTTTGCAGAAGGATTCAAGTGCAATACTTATTCTATTTAGCCTTGTCAAGCAATGTAACTACCGACACCAACACTTGGCTGATTGATAGTGGTGCCTCTTGCCACATCACTGGATTTAGGGAGCATCTATCTAACTTGGTGGAAAAAGATTCTAGTGAACAAGTCATTATTGGAGATGATGCTAGTTACTCTGTGAAAGGAGTTGGGACCTCATCTCTCCATTTGGACTCTGACGCTTCCTTGCGATTGGATGATGTGCTATTTGTTCCAGGCATCAAGAGAAACCTTGTTTCCATCTCAGCCTTGGAAGACAAGGGTTACCAAGTTGCATTTTCAGAAGGTAAAGTTCTTATATGGGCTAAGAACTCCAACATCAAGATTGCTCGGGTGATTGGAGTTAGACATGGGTGTCTCTATAGGCTATGCACTTGTCCTCTTCAGGGTCTAGTGCATGATTCCTAAAGTTTGTGTGCTCTTTTGCATCGAAGATTGGCTCACCTTCACTTTTGAGCCCTACCTATTATGGAGAAGATGGTCATTGGCCTTCCAAAATTCAACCAAAAGCATGAACGAACCTGCAAGGGCTGTGCTTTGGGTAAGAATACAAAAGGTCCATTCCATAGTAGTGAAAGTAGATCCAAATGTATTTTAGATCTAATTCATTTTGATTTATGTGGTCCAATGTCTGTTGCTTCTTCGAGTGGTTTCTTGTATTACATTATTTTTATTGATGACTACTCTAGAAAGACTTGGATTTATTTCTTGAAATCTAAAGAATCTGAGGAGATATTAGAGAGATTCAAAGAATTCAAATCTCAGGTGGAGAATTTGTCCGGGAAGAGGATCAAGGTCTTGAGATCCGATAACGGAGGAGAGTACACTTCTGTTATCTTCCGTAAATTTTGCATTGAAGCAGGGATTAAGAGGGAGTTCAACGTTCCTTATAATCCTCAACATAACGGTATTGCTGAAAGAAAGAACAAATCTATTGTGGAAGCAGTCAAAGCCATGATTCATGACCAAGAACTCCAAATCTCCCTTTGGGCTGAAGCATCCAGGACTGCTGTCTATGTTCAGAATAGAAGTCCTCACAGGATCTTGGAGAATATAACTCCTGAAGAAGCATTCTTAGGGGTGAAGCCTGAAGTAAGTCATTTGAGGATCCTTGGATGTCTAGTGTATGTTCATGTACCAAAGGAAAAGAGGACAAAGTTGGAACCTTCTAGCAAGAAGGGAATTTTGGTAGGCTATAGTGAGACATCAAAAGCCTACAAAATCTACATTTCGGGTCAGAAGACAATTGAGATCAGTAAAGATGTTACATTTGAGGAAGATGTTGCATTCAGAAGATCCAAGGGCACTCATATGGAGATTGATGATGAAGAGCCTCCTCAGGATATGGAAGCTGACCATGTTCTTGAGAATCAGAGGGAGGCTCCAAAACCTAAAGGAGATGATGATCCAGTCGAGCACTTGGAACCTACTGATGGGCCTACAGATATTGTGATTGGAAGGAAAAGACCTCTCTGGGCCAGGAAAATAATGCATGAGGCAAAGAGTTTTGCAGCCCCAAGAGGAACTTTCAGAGAAAGGAAGAGACCTAACAAGTTCTCCAATTATGTGGCTTCGATGAGTCAGATTATTGAGTTAGAGCCTTCCAGTGTTGAGGAAGCTTCTAGTCAACAGGTTTGGAAAGATGCTATGTCTGAAGAGTATCAATCCATACTTAAGAATGATGTTTGAGACATCGTTCCTAGACCCGAAGGCAAATCTGTGATATCTTCTAAATGGCTCTTCAAGATCAAGCATGCGGCTGATGGGAGCATTGAGAAGTACAAGGCTAGATTCGTGGCTAGAGGGTTTTCACAAAAAGAGGGAGTTGACTATGAAGAAACCTTTGCTCTAGTGGCTCGTTATACTTTTGTTAGGACCATCATTGCTATTGCTGCATCTAGAGGATGGAAGATTCACTAAATGGATGTAAAGACAACCTTTTTGAATGGTGTAATAGAGGAAGAGGTTTACATTGAGTAACCTAATGGATTTGAGGTACATGGGAAGGAGTCTCATGTTTGCAAGCTAAAGAAGGCCTTGTATGGTCTTAAGCAGGCTCCTCATGCTTGGTACGAAAGGATTGATCGTTACTTGTTGAGTTTGGGTTTCTCAAAGAATGATGCAGATTCAAACCTCTACTTCAAGGTAATTAATGGTGAAGCATTGATTTTGGTTTTGTATGTTGATGATCTGATTATCACTAGAGAAGAACACCTCATTCTTAAATGTAAGAAGGAGTTAGCTTCTGAGTTTGAAATGAAGAATCTTGGTCTCATGCATTACTTTCTTGGCTTAGAAGTTTGGCAAAAGCCATATGAGATGATTCTAAGTCAAGGGAAGTATACTATTGACATTCTAAAAAGGTTTGGCATGATTGATTGCAAACCAATGGCTACACCTGTGGAGACCAACTTACATAAGTTGAAAGAGGCTGCAGCTAGCTCAAATCTGGTGGATCCCACTATGTATAGACAATTGATTGGTTCATTGATTTATCTAGTTAACACTAGATCCGATATCTGCTATGCAGTGAGTACACTTAGTCAGTTCATGTGTGAACCAAAGCAGATACATCTTGTTGCAGCAAAACATATTTTGAGATACTTGCGTGGCACAGTTGGATATGGGTTGAGATATTCTTCGGGTGTAGATTTGGAGCTGCATGGTTTTACTGATTTTGATTGGGCAGGTTGTGTTACTGATCGGAAGAGCACCTTTGGTTGTTGCTTCAGTTTGGGATTTGCAATGATATCCTGGTGTAGTAGGAAGCAATCTTCAGTGGCATTGAGTACAACAGAGGCCGAGTATATTGCATCTTGTGTGGTAGCTCGTGAAGTAGTGTGGCTTCGAAAGCTCCTTGTAGGATTGTTTGGACAATCAATGGAGCCTACTATCATTCATTGTGATAGCCAGACCTGTGTGAAGCTTTTTGTCGATCTTGTGTTTCATGACAAAACTAAACATGTTGAAATCAAAAACCATTATATCAGAGATATGGTATTGAGGAAAGCAATTCAGTTGAGGTATATCAACACTGATGAGCAGATGGAAGACATTCTCACCAAGCCTCTCTCCAGGATAAAGTTTGTGTACTTTCGAGATAAGCTTGATATGGTGGAGAATCAAGCCCTAGCCGAGGAGTCTCAGTATTAGTGATCTTCTGTTAATGCTTTTCTTTATTGAGAGAGATTTGAGGTGCAAGCCCTTGATAATGCATTTCTCTTTGAGATTTGAGGTGAAATCCCTTGTTTCCACCCTCTGGGAGAGCCATGGTGGATGTCATGTGTGTGACTCCATGACAACATCACGAGAGGGAGTCCGTGATGATTCATTTGTACTTTTGTTTCACCCTCTGGGGGAACCATGGTGAACGTTACGATGAGGTGACAACATCACATTGAGTGATGAGCACTTGTACATACCATCTATGGAGGTAGCCATGATGGTTGATATCACGATGAGGTGATAAGCTCTTTTCTCACATGGATGTAGCCATGTTGATTGACACCACGATGAGGTGATATGTCTTGTACAGCTGGAAGTATTCCTCCCTAGCTGAGAGGGAGTGTTGAAGATCACAGCCGTAGGATGATACTTCTAGGTGCGATTTTTGAGATAAATTTAAATGTAGCTATAAGCTATTTAAATTTATATATTATATTAATATGAAGAGGTGCCTTCATTTGGAGAAAATTAATATTAAATTATTGGCAAATAATTAAATGAAAAGTCACGATTTTGGTCGAGTCCGACCTTCTAAGAAGAGGCACGATTTCTCAAGTGACACGTCTTTCTCTATCAAGGCCGACTTCATTTTGTGAAAGGGTGCGAACCCTAATAGAAACATTATATAAATACAAGGGGTTCATCATTCATTTGATCAATCAAGTCAAGCATTTTCATTTAAGGAGAAGTTCGATCTGAGCAGCAGATCAAAGTTTGTAGCAGCAGATCGACTATTAAGGAGAAACATATTCATTTGTATCTTTGCATCTAGGAGAGGTGCTATTCATTGTATTGCATAAGCATTGTGTTATGCCTGAGTTGTTAGCAAATTTCTGCTCTCATTATTATCAATATATAAGAGATATATTGGCTGGGTTTTTCTCCCTCAGGTTGGAGGGTTTTCCCAGGGTATTTGCTGTGTTGTGAGTCAATTTGAATTAAATTTCTGTGCATTTTATCTGATCATTAAAATCTAACATCAGTGAGCCTTCTGAGCATATCAGTTTTCTCTCCAGTTTGAGTTTTGTGTACTACTTACTATTTTTGGTACTTTCTAAAAATAGTAAGTCTATTTTGGGTAAGTTGGACTTGGTTAGGGTTCACTCAGCAACATATTCTCAGTTGAGGCTTCAGGCTCTAAGGTTGAAATATTTTAATATTTGCTTTTCCCTTCAAAAAATGGATTAATATAAAGTTGCTTTATAACTTAAAGTTGAGGGAAAGGGGGACATAAAAAGGTACCATGGCGCCTAAGTCAATGACTTGAAGTTGTTTAAAAGCAACTAAAATGTTTTTGAATGTTGGATAAGAGATAGGCGCCCAAGCTAATGTTTGAGTTGAAATTTAAATTAAAACTAAAACAAATATTAAAAAGGGCGTTGGTTTTTGAGGGGTTTAGGGTTTAAGCATTGTTGGTCGCCCTAATTTGCTAATGAGGCTTTATATTCTCTTTTTGGAGGCCTCATTTGGGAGGGATGATTTGGCTGCTTAAGGAGATGCTGCTGGTTTTTGGCCAGGAGGTCTTATAATTAGTGTTGAGGACGAAAACCCTTGATATCTGGGATTGGTTTCAGCAGTGCAAGACCTGCCCTAGTTGGTAGAAGGGTCATTTTATCCAGAAATCACATTTGTGCTTCAATTTGCAAAATTACAAACTGTGAGAATTGAAGATATTTCAGTTCTTTTGAGGTGATTCAGTTTGGTTTTGGCTTGAGTTTGCATCCTTTCCATTTGGCGTGGATTTCTTGGAGATTTTGGTGTGTTTCTATCTTTTCTGGGCACTTTCAGTTTTGGGCCTGAACCTGGTATTTTGCTCATATCTTTCAAAAGGCTCAAGATATTGATGTGGGTATTGTTTCTATGGCTTTCTCTCATCAAGGCGTTTCCAACAAGCATAAGCTTGTATTTTTTGAAGGGGATTTGGATTTTATGAGCTAGGTCGTCCCCTAGCTGCTAGTGCCACTTCTGGGTGTCTTCATGTATGCTGGATGCCCATACATTGAGTGCTGCAAGTCGTTCCTGTAGCTGTTGAAGGGGAATCCATAGCGAGTTGGCTTGGTTTGTGTGCTCTCCTCATTGGTGAAAGACGTGCTTAGAAGGGATTCTAATATCTGCTGGGGGAGCTTTATACTTGCTGTTATGCTTCACTATTCCAGGTCTGAACGTCTATTATTATTTCTGATAAAGCTTTGTAAATCTGCCCCATTACTTGTTATTGAAATCTGATTAATGAAAGTTCTCTTTCTGAGTCTCTTCCTAGATGAATGTGAAGTTTGAAACATTATGTAAACTCAGAAAATTTCTGATTTGTACTCTGAGAATCATTTGTTGAATGTTGTTCATTTGCAAGCTTGTCATTCATTGTTACTTCTGCTCTTATGTTATCACTTCATTATCATGTTGAAACATTGAATGGAACATTGAAAAAACAAGCAAACACATTTCAAACACAAAACACAATCAGCAAGATAGAAAACTGGAAACGAATCAGGGGTCATACATTACATACAAACCCCACAAAACTTGGTTGAATGGCTGTTACAAGAGAAATGAAATTGAAATGTTACCAACTTGGTTGTTGTATTGAATCTATATGGCTGTATTGTCAAGGGATGGTAGTGCGATTGTGTGGACATTTGTGCAACTGCGTTAATGTCTGAAGGAAAATTCATAATTAGCATTGTAATGTAAAGGTACAAGATAAACTGATCATAGGAAACATGTTCAAACACATAACAAATCTAAGCACACAAAAACACATGACTTGTTGGCACTCAAATTAGGGGAAAAGGTTGAGGATGGGCTAACTGAGACTTAGGAACATGCTATATGGATCAAGACTAAAACGAGGACAATTTGTAATGGAAAAAATGTAGTGTATGTAATTTTGGTCATTACATTTTTCCCCCACTTTAGCAAGCTTGTGCCACTAGGTGATAAAGCTTAGCTAAAGTATAGGAAATAAATATAGAAATTAGAATGCAGACAATATCAAATATGCTTTAAAAAGGATACATTGTAAAAGGATAGACTGCAAATTTTGAGAGAAGTGCTCATGCCCCTAGACAAAGATTCACAAAACCACAAATAAATATAATCGACAACATACATACTTTATCGAAACATAAAACTTGCATTTCAATGAGGTGTTAGAAATACATAAAACTATAACATATAAATTTTAGCAAATTCTACACAATCCAACATACACACAAGACACACACCAAAGAGATTACTTACCACACACAAACATACATTGAACAAGATACACAAGATTACATTGGACAATACAAACAAACATGAAAACTCATGTACATTGAGAAAAAGAAAGGAATATTCTCTAGCATGCTCTTTTGGTAAAAAATAGAATACAATCCTAATGTACTTTGTGTTGGAAATTTTATCATTGATGTCAAAGGTGTAGATGATTGGAAATTGTTGTCATTGATGTCAAAGGTGATGTTAAAAGAAAAATAGAAAAGTAGATTTATGTTGGCTGACCTGTGGTTCTAAGTTGGTGCCCATCTTGTGAAGACAAAAATCAAAATCAAAATTATTTTTATTTTGGGCCAACATTTCCTATTACAGCACCCACTTTTGAGGAATTTAAAACTATAAATAAATTATTTTTCAAAGGGGCTGACCCCTCTTGATATTGGCGCCCACATGTGGAAGGGTTTCTTAAATAAAATAAAATTTATTTTATGCATGTGTGGCCGACCCCCTTGAAGAGTCACCCCTCTTGGGTGAAAAGACACTTTGGCAAGGTATAAATAGAGGTTTCTTTGAGAGTTAGAAAGCAAGCAATTTTTGAATATCATTCATATGAAGAGAAAAAATAAAAAGATATTTGAGCAGATTTACAAAAGATATGTGAGCAGATTTATAAGAGATTTTTAGTATTTTATGAAAAGAGAAGAGAAATAAAAGAAAGACACATGGCAGATTTGTGAGTAAATTGCTGAAGATTTTATGACAGATTCATGAGAAGATATATTGCAGATTTATGAGCAAACATTAAGGCATAAATATTTGTTGAAGCAGTGCATTTTTATAATCAGATTTGTGAGTGAATTCATTGCAATATTTAAATCAGATTTGTGATCAGATTTTGAGGAAAGATAGTGCCATATTTATGATCAGTTTTGTGAAAAGAAGAAGTGCATGATAGTGATCAAATTTGTGAAAAGAAAGAGTGCATGATAGTGATCGGATTTGTAATTGGATCAAACTTGTAATTTGTGAAAAGAAAAAGTGCATGATAGTGATTAGATTTGGAAGGAAGATTGTGATTTGAGTGGATCAGACTTGTATTTGAATCATAATTGTGTTTGAATCAGATTTGGATGAAGGAGTTATTCATATCAGCCGTAGAAGAATTAATAGGCTGAAGCTTATCAAATAGAGGTTAGAGCCTCTTGCTGGGTTGGAGCTTAGTTTGTGTAGAGATTGTAGTCCCTAAGAGGTTGAAGCCTATGAAGTAGAGGTTGAAGCTCAGTTTGTGTGGGGGTTGAAGCCTCCAATAGGTTGGAGCCTGTATTTCTGTTAAGTGGAGATTGGAGTCTAGTAGGTTGGAGCCTACAACAAGAAGAAGAAGATTAATTTATAATATATAAGCAATATTTTGCTGTGGTTTTTTCCCGAAAAGGGTTTCTACGTAAATCGTGTGTTCTCAATTGCTAGATCTTGCATATGTGTGGTTGATGTGATTGATTGAATTTGGAAAAGTAAAAGTTTGTATTATACTGATTCATCGCCCCCTCCCCTTCCCCCCCTCTCTTAGTATAATTGAGTGCTCATCACTTTGTTGTCAGGAAAAATGTGGATATGGTTCAATATCTACCATGCTTTGTTGCTAGGAACCTTAAAAATGCCATTATCACAAGCACTAGCATAATTTTTTGCTAGGTGGTTCATACATCAATACAATACCAAGGATTGCATGTACTAGATTGCTTTGTTTCTAGGCAATCCTGGTAAGGGTGGTTATGTCCAAGTATTCATTGTGCTTGGGACCAAAATTGCAAGATGCTTTGGAAGCATGCCAATTGTGTATGTGGTGGATATATGCCCCCCATTGAAATAGTTGCTGAAATGTAGCATAGGAAATCATTTTGAGGCATAGGAAAGGGGAATATGAAACCAAGGGGTGAACCATTCACCAAATAGTATGTTTCCAAGTTTAGTGATTTCGCCCTTGGAAATAGGCAAAATAGGATGATGCGACTGGTTTTGAAAAGATGGCTACTTTGGAAATCATGTCCATGGAATAACATACAGAAGGAGAAGCCAATGCAACATTCAAGATGACAACATCACAACTTGACACATAAATAGATTTGTATGCATTAGGGTTAGTAGAGATTTTATGAATATATCAAATTTGTATTAGGAATTGTCATCATCCCCCTAAGCATACAAAACTACAAATACAATAGAAGAATGCATACAACATAAAAGAACATTGAAAACATAGGCTTTTTCCATTTGGTCAACATGATTTTGTACAAACAACATTGGAATACTTTGCATTGTTTTGAAGGAAAAAAGTTGATGTGAAAGAGAGACAAGACACAAAACTTATTCTAAGAAATTTTTGGGACAACATGACATGGACCTAAATGTCACCGTTCTTTGCCTCATCTTTAGAATGTAATTAAGACCAAACAAGAGACTAAGTACAAAGGAAGCAAAGAAGTTACCAATAGAAGAAAATCACCACTTGGCATTCTCCTTGTATCCATGTGCTAATAGGAGTAAAATGGGTCTTGTAGAAGGGACTAACAAACATACACATATAGGCATTGGAGCACACAAGTACATACATGCAAAGCAATAGTATCGAAAGATAAATCTTAAATGGAAATGTACATACACATATATATACAAAGAAGATACTAGAAGTTAATAATCATCATATTCATCATCTAGCAAGTCGTCACCATCCCACTCATGGACATATGGTGGCTGGTTAGAGTGTTGGGATTTCCATGGATACAAGAGTATTTGTGTCTCTCGGAACATTAGAGGAATGGGAGATGGTCAATGAACAAGTAAATATCATGGAGAGAGAGAGGGAACATCCACTACGGAGCTGAAGAGAAAACCCTCATTTGGAGGGGCTTGAAGCTCAAGTAGTGAATGTTCCATAGATCTAGAGGTTTTGAAGAATACAGGGAGATGCAAGAATGTGAGAATCAAGAAGTGGAATGGAACCTATGATATCTTGAGGAAGGATAGATGTTAGAGACTCAAGAAAAGTGGGAGAATTGGTGAGCATAGGTCAAGGTTGGCGTGAGATAGTGCTTGAACTTATGTTTCATAGGAAAGGGAGTGCTTAGGATAATATCTAAATTGAAAGGATTGAGGGTATTGGGGAAGGAAGAATGGTGAGGGTGGGTAAGGGGAACAAGAGAAGCTAGAACAAATTTAGGAAAAAATGCTAATGTTCAAGAGATTTAATGGCTTTGGGAGAGGAGGCGTATTAGGAAGCTTTGGAATTGGGGGGAGATATGATGGGACAAGAAAAGCCTCAATTTGTTTGAATTTATTTTCTTTAGTTTGTGTTGGAGTCTTTTTGGTAGATGAGGATGGGGTAGGGGTTTTGGAGGCTGGTTGAGGAGTAGAGTAGGGTGGGAGTGGAGGAGTAGGTTTTCTATGGTGAGATGGAGGTCTAGGAGGTGGAAAGTGCTTCATTATTGTTTGGGGAATGGATGGGGATGGGTTGAAGTCTATTGTTTTTGTTTATCATATTGGTTGTAGAGATTTAGGGAAAGAATTAATAGTGGGTGGGGAAGATGAGATAGCAATGGTTGGGGATGGTGAGGTACTAGGAGGGTGTGTGGAGGAGGGATGGTTTGCTTGGAACCATATGATTGGTAGAGTGTAAATAGGGTGTTGGTATGGGTTCTAGGTGGAGCAAGAGTTGGCCAAAAGTAACCTTGGGGGAAATTACCTAAGGTAGAGATTGGTTGTTAGTGGCTACGAGGAATTATAAATTTTTTTCTATCATGGGGGAATTTTGAGCATTGTTGGATGAAAAATGAGATGACCTGCATCACCTTGAGCCAATGATGGCCCAAAAGAAGACAATAGTAGTTGGAAGTGGGGATGATATGATAGGGGACAATGACACTTTGTTCCCACTTGAATAGAAAGGGTGGTTGAACCAAGAGTGGGAATAGATCTTCCAATATGGGTTCATAAGGAAAAATTTGAAGGATGATGAGAGTCTTAATGAAGACATGTAATATATAGATGTTCCTTTGTAATTGCAAGTGCTTGTGGGGTCCACCATAATGCTTGAAACACGCTTTTGGCTCATGATCCTTTCAACATAGAGAGGATCATGACAATCATTAGTGGCATCTTGTCAGGAGAGAAGGTGCTAGATGGTCTAGGAGGTGCAAGGGTAGGTGGAAAGGGGTGGGGTTCCGTTGTGACCTTTTCACAACATCACCCCATTGCAAATGGGGACCCTCTTGTTTTTTTTGCTTTTTGGGTTTTTTGCCTTGGTGTAGCAATTGCTAATTACTATGTTTCTTTTACAATAAGGAGTTAAAGTTTTGAAGGGTCACCCGAGCCAAGTAAAGAATTTGAGCCCAAATCAGTGCACAAACATCATCAAAATGCTTAGAAGGCTTGGGGGACGAGGATCGACTGTCATTTCAGTCAATTCTGACACCTAAATTTTAGGGTTTTTCACTTCAACCCCCTATTTTTTAGGGACTTTATTTTTGGCACTTTTGGCCTATTTTGGAATTCCTATTTTTTAGGGGCTATTTTTGGAAAGTTGCTCTTTTAGGAAAAGTTTCTATTTTTGGCAGGGTTTCCATCTTTGGAAAGTGTATAGGTCATGGTTTCATCAACACCAACTTCAAGAGATCCCAAAATAGAAATAAGTGAGAAACTTTGAAAAACCAAAAAATTGCTTAAGTGTTGAACATGGCATGGGCAATGAGCAAATCTGCCATAGGAAGAATGGGCATGGCAAGTCTGCCCAAGCAAGAAGAAAGAAGATGGCATGGACAATGAGCAAGTCTGCCATGGAAGGTAAGAAGATGGCATGGGCAATGAGCAAGTCCGCCATGGAAGGTAAGAAAATGGCTTGGCACAATGCTAAGTCCGCCTCAAGTTTGATGGCTTGATCATAAGCCAAGTCCGCCCTAGCATATGGAAGGATGGCTCAAAGCATAGGCAAGTCCACCTAGCACATGAAGGAATGGCATGAACACCTAGCAAGTCCGCCCTTGAGAAATTGGCATGAGCCTAAGGCAAGTCCGCCCAACTCAAGTGAGAGATGGCACAAGCACAAGTGAAGTCCGCCCCCATCTAGATGGTTTGAAATTTGACAAGTTCGCCAAGAAGAGTTTGAAGATGTCCTAACACATGGTGAAGTCCGCCCTTGAGAGAAAGTTAAATGGCATAAGACTAAGCAAAGTCCGCCCAACATATGAGAAGATGGCACAAAAGACTTCAAAGTCCGCCATGGAAAATGTCCAAAAGACTTCAAAGTCCGCCCTACCTTGGATGGCAAGAAAAACTCTAAGGCATGGAAAACTTGAAGTCCGCCTTGGACAAGTCTGGATGGCAAAGAAGTCTTAAATTCCGCCCAGCTAAGAAGAGGAGGGGACAACTCAAGATTTGACTAAGTATGGAGCAACATCCAAGCAACTCCAAAGTCCGCCCTTGGCATGATGGGAAAATGTCTAAGGCAATATGAAGTCCGCCCACCAAAGAGTAAACATGGCATAAGACACTTGAAGTCCGCCCAAGCATAAAGGCAACATGGCAAGAAAGTTCCAAAGTCCGCTCAAAGAAGTATGTTCGACCAAGCCTAAAGTCCGATCAAGTATGTCTGGTCAAGCATGAAGTCCGCCCAACACTTGGGAAAATTTGGCATGACAATCACTAACTCCGCCTTAGCAAAGTGGCACAACAAATATGAAATCCACCAAGAAAAAAACTCAGAAAATTGGCGAAGTGTTGATACCTTGAAAATAAAGAGGAAGTGAATAAAATCCTTGTCTAAGGATGGAATTTGCCTTGCATAGCACAAGCCAAACTCAGAATTGAAGGCAAATCCACAGGCAAAGTTCATTCGAGCATAGAGATGGCCAAAATCTGGGCTAATTGTTGAGTGGTCCACATGAAGGTGTTACAAAATGAAATTGAATAGCAAAAATTTGGCTAAGTATGGGAAATACTTCGCAGAGAAAGTTCCAATTTCCTCCATTGTGGTGAAAGCACAGGGGAGTTTTTCTCCAATTTCAAGGCGCTTGTAGGAATTTCAAAGCAACTAGGAAAGAAAACCTTAATGACTTCAAGTCTAAGCATGTGCTCCAAGGCAAGACTTCCAATACAGGTGAGAAGAAGAAATCAAAGTCTCAAAAGGAATCCAAGATCAAAGCTAGGAAGAAACAAGCTCAAAGGATAGAGTCATGGGCAGGGAAAATATTCTAAGGCAAGACCATGGAAAAACAAACAAGGTGACCAAGGAGGACATCCAACCTGCTGAAGTAGCGCCTCGACCAATCAAATTGTTCCAAGTCAACACGTCTAGATTCAATGAACTTGACACTCCACCATGCAACAACTTTCTATTTTATTGTTGGTTCATATTTAGCAGAAGGACAAGTGTCCCAAAATGTAATTTTCTCATTGGTCGAGAGATAGATAGTTATGACAAGCCTTAATTAGGGTTTTATTTTGTAATCTTGGTCGTTGATTCTAAATCAATCTTGGCCATTGAATTGTAATTGGGGAGCCTATAAAGTGAGCTCATCCCTCATTTGTAAAGCATGGGAGCATGTTGCAAAACATGTTGAGATAAGTAAATTGCTGGATATGACTGCCAAAGTAATAAGTAATGCATTGTTTAAATTGATGGTGATTATTTCTCTTATTTTGGAGTTGGCATGGTTCTTATCCCTCATCATAGTTTAGATTTCATTTCATGTATGTTAGACGAATGCAAGATCGGATAAGTATTGATTTATGGTGAAACTTTTGCTCATACTTCCTTTGAATGGATGATTTTCATTCAATGCGTAAAGTTAGACTGAGCTTTTGATGTGGATGCTTCAATGTTTACCTCGAATAATTTTGTTCTATTGATGGTATTGTTCGTAGTAAAGAAATCTTAAGCACAAAACCCTAGAAGATTGCACACACTTTGTGTAGTTGTCGTTGAGCGTGGCAAAGCAAAGCGTGGTTATTGGTTTCACCAAGTTAATACCGTCTCTTGGATTCTTAGGATGTAGCTTAGAAATTCTAAATCCTTATCTCCTTTTTTAGTTTGTTTGATCCAAGACCCAAACAATAGAACTTTATTGTCAAGACCTTCATTGTGAATTGAACAAGCCTAGCATAAGTCCCTTTATGTTACCAGCATATCACAACGACCATTGAGCTTATCCGTACGTCAAGGCCTGACATAAGGAACCTTGGAATCGCCATATGATCTTCTCACAATCTTAGCATATGCGGTGGTTTTTCAAGAGAGGATAGGGTGTCTTTGGGCATTTTATTTTGATGTTTGGTGTGTCATAAAACATGCATCAACAGGTTCTATAGCACCCTCAAATTCCAAAAATGTAGTAGCAAAAGCGGGATATCAAGAAGGTATAGTGGGATTGGCAATGGAATTAGAATTAGGTATAGAATATGACAAGAGCATTGGGTCCACACAACTAGTGGGGGAATGCTAGGGAAATGGATTAGTTTATATTTGGAGATTTTGATTAGGAGGGGCCACAAACTTGTTACCTCAATCATTTGCACCCAACACATGGATGACATTAGAGTCAATAAGATCCTATGTCACATGTCTCAGGCAGATACACCTTTTAGTGTCATGGCTAGGGACATGATGATATTGGAAAAAAGATTTAGGGTCATATGTTTTAGGTAAAGGAAGATTGGTATCTAGTGGCTGATTAGGGGGTGTTGGATGAGGTTGTTGGCTAGAAGTTGTTGGAGGGTGGCATGGAGGGGATCAAATAGGTTCTTAAAATATAAAATGCATTGAGGGTACAAGGACACTGCTAGTGTGAAATATACTCTCTCAATTTTTTTTTTTAATTTTCAATAACAAATACAATGTAACCAAGCACCCGTTAAGGTTAGCTCAACCCAAAACATTGCATGAAAGAACTCTAACCAAAAATGTGCCCTAAAACCACTTAAGGAGGAGGGGCAGGCATATGGTCAGAGGATCCCTAGGATCTACAGAATCAAAGTTACAAAGATTACAACAGAAACAGAGAGTCTAAACTCAACACCAAGAATGTGCACTCAAGATCCTTTATTAGGCGAGGTGCTAACATATGGTGGAGTGCTAGTTGCTAAATTGAAAGAAAATAGGCAGATAACCAGCCATGAGAGAATTTCGACACTACCACCAAATAGTGGGGGGAAAAGATTACAATTTAAACACTTCGTCTGCTACGGCAGGCATCCACTCAATAGTGGGAATTCTCCACTTAACTGTGGGTGATAAATGAGAGAACAAAGGAAATTCCTCCACACTGGTGGTAAACTGTCCAGGGGTTAAAGTGTTGCATTAAATTTCACAAGTAAATGCAGTAAATACAACGACTGGATTCGTACTACTAAATCACAGCCTTACAATGAAAGAAATCTGCAATTTACAAGTGTTACAATAGCATATTCAATGCAAATTAAAGGAGGATGAATCTTTCAAGTTTTAAACCTCTCAAATACTGGAATAAGAGCCAAAATCTGAACTTATTGAAATCTGGTAATTAAAACAACAAACTGAAACTGTAAATCAACAATCAGATTATCAATGAAATGCTTATATCTTTAGCAATATACCTCCGAATCACGTGAAGTCGAATGCAATGCACCTCTAGGGGATAGGCGCCCATGCCATGGTGAAGAAACAACATCGAAAAGCAGCCATTATTTAACTTGCACAATTCCCAATGCCCTTTGAATGGTACGACCCTTGGAAGGGGCGATTTTGCAAGAATAAATCATATACTTTGAAATTAAATCTGAAAATTGTTGAGAATGGTCGCCATGACCTTAGAATTGATATTATTGAATGCCCATAACAATATTAAAATCATACAATAAGCTGTGAACAAAATCGACCTTCAGCTGTGTAGATATCAGCAACATGAAAATTGGAAATCACATCAAAATTTACCACTTTGAAGCTCTATCCGCTAGTCTGATTTGAGAAGCAGCTTGAAATCAATTAGGTGTTATCTTGCAAACACGAAATTGAGTTGATACTAGGAGGTCAACATTCCTCGAAGTGCAAAATGAGTAGTCATTTTGACAACATAATTTTAGCATAAACATCAGATAACAAATGCTGGAGCAAAGCCCAATTTTCAAAGAAGATGGGATGACTCTTCAAATTCCTCAGATGGGATGCCAAAAGCCTTGACATAATTTAAATTCCAAAAAAGAATTAATCTTCTCCAAAAGGCGTCTACTTTATGGCAAATAAGACTTTAATAAAAGTTATCGACTTTCTTCATGAAGGCATCCCCCTTCAAGTCCCACTTTTAAACACAACTTAAGTTAACACCTTAGGCCAAGGGGTCAACTTAAAATTAGAACAATTTGCCTTGAAAAGAAGAATTTCATTAAAATAATGCTTTTAAAAGGCCAAAGTTCAACTTAGAACAACTACTCCAACAGGACATGATGAGTTGAAGACTGACAACTGCCAACTGCCAAAAATAGTATTTACTATAAATAGTAAACACCAAGGAAAGACCACAACCTTCAAGCAAGGAACCCCTCAATTCACCTCAATGAGCCTACGGGACTCCGAAATAGGCTGATGAGCAACTAATAGGATCATTGATGAAACAGGGACATTACATAGTGTAGAAGATGCAGTGGTGTTAGCTTGGTTCACAAAAGGTTTTGAAGAAAAGAAGTTATTGTTCTTTTTATAATTAGAAGAATACAATTTAGAGGGTGTGGTAGAGTTAGCGATAGCCGGTGATACAGTTGAAGGAAGTGCCTCAAATTGGTTAACCATTTGCTCATGTTGGTAAATAAATTTGTTTGTAGATTTCAATGTGACTTACCCAATGGGTAGTGACAAATGTCCCAACAGTTGGAGAAATTGTTATTGGACTAACAACTTTCCTCTATGTTTGAGAAGGGCAACTCCCTCGTGTGATGGGGTTTTTTAAGTTTTTGTGTACTTTTAACCTGAAAGTACATAAATGAAAAGGGAGAAAAGTAAAGGAAATTGAATAACAAAAACCCTAGTGGAAGACACAAATACCAACTAGGACTTCACAACTTACTATAACTTACAAGAGGGTTTCAACGCAAAGCATGTTTTATTATGCAATGACGATGAAAGAAAGATAACAAACCTCAATATACGAGGAGATAAGTCATTTCAACACATTCACACCAAGATACCAAGATATGATTGTGTTTCATTACATCAATTGCATAGGTTGTTTGAACAATGATTTCCTATTTACATAGAGGGATTACCAATTTAACATATGAGAAATCAGTAATAATAACTCAAGAGGAGATTAAGAACATACGATCCAAAAGCTTTATTATCTTTGTGAGATTATACAATCCCAAAAACTCTTCTGTATAAAGTTTCAAACCAAAAGTCTTCAAAAAGTCTCTCCAACAAGTTCTTCTTAAAAGTTACCCATCTATTTGAGTCTCCTATTTACATTTCAAGTAGCCTTGTATTTGTAGGCTTTTTCCTATAATTACTTGATAACTACTTTTTGAAACATAATGGTTTGAAAATAATAAACCTTATTTGGTTAGATTTTTCATCACTTCTCTACAAATAAGGCTCATTTTCTAACTTTTGGTTACAATAAGTTACATAAGTCACTTTTTCAAAAATACAACTTGAAACTTGTAACTCTTGATAAAGACCAAGGTATTAGTTTTGCCGTGGTGGACACTATCTTCTCCCAATTCATGAATTATCTATTCACTAGCAACTCGACCTTCAAGAACATGTACTCTAATTGCATTAGCTAAGCATCCTTTCTTTCCATGAACTCATAGTCCTCTCAAGTGGTTTGCAAAAGTTTGTCTTGTCATGACCTTTTCTTTTAAAAACTTTTTGTAAGAGCAAATTGTAGTGATCATCAACAAGTTAAGATTCAAATAATGGCAAAGTGATTTACATTTGAATTTTTTGCATATCATATCTTACCTGTTTAATATTTAAAATTATTTGCTTTGCACCTCCCTTATTCTTTTATTTCTTGGTTTTGTTTCTTTCTTTTACATTCTATTTTTAGCATTTTTTCCTTAAAATTTTTGCATTTCATTCATGATATTTTTCTTTCTCTCATTATTTGATTGCTTTATTTACCTTGTAAATATTAATTGCATTTATATTTACTTGTTAATTTTTGCATTTTCTAGGAGCCTCATTCTTCATATTTTAAATTTTTTTGAATTTTTTGCTTAACTTGTATGTTCTAGCTTATTTTTAAGTTTAATTTTTCATAGCACTTTGCACATAGTTTTAATCTTAATTTATCATATTCATAACATTTATGTTATAGTCTAATTTTAATTTTAATTTTATAATTAAACTATAACATAAATGTTAGTATGCAATTTTTTAATTCTTTAATTCTTCTAATTGTATATAGCTTATTTTCAAATTTCAAATTTTTTAATTTTTTTAACTTTTGTTATAGTATTTTGCAAATAGGCTTAAATTTTTGTAAGTTGGATTTTCTTTTTTGTCTCTTTTTTCTTATCCATTTTCATTTCTTTCCCTTTGATTCCCCCCTTTCTCTTATGTTGTGTTGTATATTCTATGTCCTTGTTTTTT
Organism: Sequoiadendron giganteum; assembly: GCA_007115665.2. Classification (NCBI taxonomy): domain Eukaryota; kingdom Viridiplantae; phylum Streptophyta; class Pinopsida; order Cupressales; family Cupressaceae; genus Sequoiadendron; species Sequoiadendron giganteum. The sequence goes on from CM021100.1 coordinate 596,590,824, forward strand.
CTTCCTTTAAATTGTTGCTTCTTGTCTCCCTGTTGTTCTTTATTTATTTTATTTTTTAAATCTTATTTGTCTTGTCTTCTTTGGTCATTGTGCAGCCTTCCCTTCACCCTCTTTTCTCCTCCCCCTCTGGTTTTCCTATTTAGGTTGTTCTTGGTCTGCAACTAACTACTTTTCTCCTTGAGCTCTTTCATCCTGGTGATGGATCACGTAATGTGATCCGAAATGTTGATGCAAAAACTCTCATGCAATCTAATCCATAAATGTGTGCAAGATAACCCATAAAATTTGTTCAATAAATCCACTGACCCGGAAAATGGAGATTGATGCATATTTTCTCTTGAAACTTTGCCACATTGCATAGAATGGCGCCAAAAACCTCTTTGCCAAACCATTTTATTCTTGTTGGCCCCATAGTTGCCGTTGCACCAAAAGATCAACCTATTAATGTCCGATACAATTGCCAGAGTTAATGGATCCACGAGAGGCGGATAGTCCATGTCACGAATCCCGAGGGGAGTGCTGACCATCTGCCAACAAACTCCCCCTCAGCATTACTTGAGGGGATTCAAACCCGACACCTTTGGCTTTGATACCACCTGTTGGCCCCACAATTGCCGTTGCACCAAAAGATTGACTTATTGATGTCCGATACAACTGCCAAAGTTAATGGATCCACGGGAGCTGGTTAGTCCATGTAACGAATCCCGAGGGGAGCGCTGACCATCTACCAACAATTCTAACTGTTATGAAACTACAGATTTAATTGTTTCTGTGAATTGACATGCAAAAACTTCAAGTTTTAATATCTCACAATCCTGAAGGTGCTTTGATCTGAATACTGATCACTTTAGGAGAAATACCACCAGAAACATCCCTATAAAAAGAATTGGCACCAGCTTTCATAAATTTTGAAATTCAACTTTTTTTTTCTGCAAATCTTTCCAATCTGCATAATTGTTCCTGTGCTTGAACTAGAACGGCGAACAACTATCTTCTAGGTTGATGGTTAGACATTCAAATTTGATGCATTTAACTTATATAAACCAATTGAATATTGAGACCCAAAACAACTCTGACTAAATGCACGGCAAGCACGTAGTGCAGATGACTGCGACAGTGGTCACTGAACGACAATTTCAATTTGACAGACAAACTCAAAATTTCAAACACTTGGGGAAACTGTGACTAGGAATGACCCAACAAGAGATTTGACATATAAAGTTTAAAATTTGAGTTCTAACTTGGGGCTAACAGCTCATAATAGTCCTTGAGAGAAGTGGATAGGTCTAGGAGTGAAGAATATTTCATTAAAATAATTTTATTACAGATGTTTTTGTAAGATTGCCAACAAACAACCTTTGAACATTGGGATCCAGAATTGGGTATGGGATTATGAAAGGATAAACATATTACCAAAAGAGATTATTATTGTCATTGGACAATATTTCCTTGTTGCAGATAAAATAAGAGAGGTTAAGGTCAAAAATAAATTTGGTCCATTTTTCTGTAGCCTAAGTGGGGTGTTACATCTGCACTTACACTATTGTCATTGAGGAAGATTGCCTATGTTGAAGCAAACCATAGGTGGTATATTGACTGCAAAACATCAAGCAAATGGTAGATTTAAACAAAGGGAAGAAAGCCCCATGCTCTTTGTTAGCATGTGTTGTTAGCTAGGAATATGTTTTCAAGGGATGGGGTTGATTTTGGCACTATAAAAATTTTAAAATCGAGATTGACAAAGTAGGTTGTGCCTAGGATTGATTCTATACAAGCACCTAATATTACGGGCTTGCACTTTGGGGCTATTCAGACATCTCCTGCAATGAATGAAACACTTAGGTGCAGAAAGAATGCTTTTGTTGGATTGCCACTTAAGATTTGTATGATATGATGGGCCTATAGGATTGTTGAGAGGTGGGATGCTTGTGTGTTGTTACAGACTGAATGTTAATATCATGATGCAAAGCGTTAATCATTCCAGAAATGGTTTGTCTCGCAAAAGCCTTCCTCGTTGATTATCCTTTGGGCTGGCCTTGGTAACTGTGTTAACTGTGAGAACCAAAATTCTTGTCTAGTACCATTCTCAATTTTAATTGCTTTGTTGGCAAGGCAATCAATATTTTTACTTGTGCTTCTGACTTAATGTTGGAATTTAGCTTCTTGAAAATCTTTCTAGAGGATGGCTGCCTTATGTAGAATTGGTTGCATTTTCCAAATGTGACTGGGATTCTTGTTTTAAGTGCAATTTTTAATCTGACTGATGATTAGTATAGAATCACCTTCAATATGTTGTTATTCCATTCTCATTTCCTTTACTATTTTAACACCCTCTTGAAGAGAAGCAGTTTGGACTGCATATAGGCAGCCACACAATGTCTTGAAGAGGATCTAAGGATTGACGTTGGTGTATGTTCTTGTGTTGTTATAAATTAATCTTATTTGGTCTCCTGCACCCGAAATATGAATTGGCCCATGAACAAGTAGGTCCTGAAGCCAAATCACTTGCTGTATGGTAATTTCATTTGGGTCCATCTTATCCTTCCATGTCCAACTCTGTCTTTTAGTGGGCAAGGAGGAGAGGAACCGACTGCTTTGATGAGGTTCTTGCCTTGAAGGCATGTTTGCAGAATTTGGAGTTCTGTGTTACTCGGTTTGGGATGCCGATTCCAGCTTTCCTAGAATTTGGCAATGTTTCCATTCCCAATTTTCCAATACAGTTGTAGCTTCTTATAACTCCCATTGATATGTCTAGCTATTGTGGAGATGCTACCTTCCCATACAATCTTGTTGCCAGTATCCAAATTCTCAAGACTAGGATATGAATACATTTCATAAATATGCAATTCCTAATCAATTTAATAGTTAATTAATTGTAATTCTAGATAGGTTAAAAGTTCAAGATAATTGAGGACAAGGACAATTGAAACATATATTTAGTATCTGCAGCACAAGAGACACGGATAGAATACATTTTTTGCAAGTTTTATCAATAGAAGAAACAAGAAACCTAAGGAACCCAAAGAAATCAAAGTCAAATCCATATTCAATAAGTTTAAAGGCAGTCTTCACTGATGAACTATTGCTAGGACTGCATCCCTGGGGCCTGAACGGACCTCAATCATCATATTGAATTGAAAGAACATCCAATCTGCTTTTGAATCTCCATATGTAGCAAGCTATGCTGGGAAAGAAGAGTTGCGTAAACAAATCAAGGAACTATAAGGAAAAGGATTCATTGCACAATCAAAATTTTCATTCAATGTTCATGTGTTCTGGAGATGGGTTTACATATCAATTCTCATTTGTTTTGGAGTTCTATCTTATTGGCCTGAAATAAATAAACAAGAGGTCATTTATGTATAATATATCATTAGTAGTTGTAAATGTCTGTGAAAAGGAATTGCTTCATTATGAATAGTGCTATTCTGTGAAGGTAATTTCATTCTGTTTTATTTTCAGTTTTTTAATTTTTTAGGCCAAGCTACATTTCCTTCAGTTCTCTTTTTTAATTTCTCAGGACTGTGCTGGCGTTATTCTCTTTGCTGCAGAAAATGCAACTCAAGTTGCTCTACAGGTAAAATTTCACTCTTGGACATGTGTTGGTCCATTCTTTATATTTTCAAATGTTTTAAAACTGCACTTCTGTTATCTCAAATTAAGTAAACAAATACTCTTTCGTTACATTTCTGGGGCCTTGCCTTCACTGCAAAAACGTGGAGAATTTGGTAGCATCCAAGTATTAGATGATGGAAGTTGATAATATTCTAGCCAGTGGCATAAGTTCATCAATATACTAATATGATCTGAAAATGATTGTCTTTCAAATAGAAGATCAAGGCATCTTGGTATCTAACTAGAATTTTACAATTTTTTTTGTATCTAGGAAATAATTTTGAAGTTCTTAAATGTTTTTTCATGTCTAGGTTGATGGTCCATGTGATAGGAAGTTCTTAATGATAATTGTGAGTTATTATGCAAAGTCCTTGTCACCGAAAAAAAAGCAGTAAGGTTCCATTAAAATTAAAATACATGAAGGGAAATTAACAAAATGAACCTAGGCCGGTAATGGCATAGTGTGTTGGTTAAATTGTGGTATTGGGGTTCTTGCCACCAAGGTTCAAACCCCTACTGTGGTGTCATTGTTGCGTGTTCATGTTGGGGATGAGGTCCCTCGTTTGTGATCTCATTGGTTCATAGCTCTGGTCAAAAGCATTTAGCCTTTACTTTTAGAAAAGAAAAAAAAAAAAACCTAGAATGACCAGTAAAAAATTATTAAATATAAAAATTTTAAGTAGATTTAAAAAAATTCTATGTTTTGTCTCAATATTTTTTAAGATCGCAACCATTTTCCTATTGTTTCTAAAAACTTGATTCTTTTCCAAGAATTTTTGATTCCAAAAATGATTAGTTTAAGGGAGTTCATTGGCTACTTAAAGTTTGTTGCACTGTTAATTTCTGCTATATGAATTTGAAACACAATTTGCATTGAAGTTCAATTTATTGCTTTCAAATTATGTTATCGGTTGGTTTCTCTGTATCTTACTATCTGCGGACACACATGAAAGAAAGATGATTTTACTCATATGGTCAGTGTGATGTGTAATCCTACTTGAGAATTACAGGGAAATGATGAATAATAATTCCTTTTGAACCCTTTTTGAAAACTGGAGTATTGGTTTCACCTATGTTGCCAGTTTGGGTTGGGATTTGAGTTGGGCAGTTGGGCAATATTTTTTCTGGCGGTTTTGGTATGCATTCAACTAGCAGGGGCAAGTGGAGGAGGGTTTTACATTACGAAAATTCAGATATTTACAAAAAGAAAATTTTCAGAGCTTAAGAATGCCAAAAGCCACAATTTTTGAGGAGTAAGCATTGGGAAGGCCTAGGACATGCCTTGGGTACTACAGGTACCTCCTGGGTATGTCTTAGATGTACCTGGAGCATAAATGGAGCACCAGGTGCATCTTTGGTATGCCCAACATGTACTCAGGCTTGGATCCATACCTGGACCTGTTTGGGCCAGGTACAGCCCCGGGTACTCAAACACAGTAACATAGGTTTGCAGAAATCTATCATGAAATATGCTCAATCTTCACTGTCTATTGATCTTACTTGTTTACGGCTCCAACCAGCTTTCTTGTTCTAATTTAGTTATATCAATACCATAGAAGAGAAACCAACCTTATCTTCAAAGAGAGTAAACTTTAAAGTGATCCATCATCCATTGGGTAGGCTTATAGGGATATTATCCACAAAGATGGTCATCATTATTCTAATCTAGGAGTTTAAGGTTGAACAACCCTTGCAGGGATCAAAACAGTGGGAGGGATACCTATGTTCTTCCCAAATTCTTGGTGGAAGATGGGCATTAGCTATACATTACATATCACTCATACACCTATTCATCAAACTAAAGATTTGATATATCATAAGGACATATTTATCATAAAATGTGACAGGAGACGTTGTCTTCATATATTGTAGTTTTTCCCTTCACAAGTTTAAGGGAGAATCTACAATACATGAAGACAATGACTCCTGTCACATTTTATGATAAATATGCTTTTATGACAATAATTCTTTATTTTGATAAATGGGAGCATGAGCTCAGAAGTAGTCCGCCCTCCAAAATTTATGAAACTCTTTATTTAATGTTCTCTTATTCTTGTAGAGAATGAGAGTAGTTGTATATTTGAAGGACGCATGGTCCATGTTTTTAACTACCATTTTGATATTTTTGTAATATGTGCAAAATTTCTGTATCTGTACAGCTTGAAAGTATTAGAGAGATGTACAATAATTGGGGATTTTATAGGTCTTTGTTACCTTATTTTATAACTTTTCTGAAGTTTATCCTCTGGGCTCCATTGTGGCTTAGATTTCCCAGGTTTAGGCTGGGATAAAGCTTTGTTTAAGTCAGTGTATAGCTAGATTACAGGGTTAAACTATTTTCTCACATATTAACTCATCATAAGAATATCACACATAGCTGGAATCTTGTAGCACATTTTCCACGTTTGTGCCTGTGGCACTTACATTGAGCATAATTATGGCTAAGTTGTTTCTTTGTTTAGTTGTTTATGATGAAGACATCACCCTCAGTATATCTTTCCTATTCACAAAACCAGTCCTTGGAAATTCATATGACAAGAAGCACTTGACTTAATCAGCCATGGATCATGAATGGGTGTGTACTTGAAGATGCTAGGCATACAACTTCAATTTTTTTAGTGAGGTTTTCATTTCTACGGTAGTAACATTTTTAGGTGTCTTAGCTTTGTCAACCTTTTTCCAACTTCGCTTCTTAAAATGCCCAATTTTTTATGCAGTTCACACATTTCTTCATAGTCCTTCCAAGAGATTTAGATTTATCTCTCTATTTTTTTTTTCTCTGACTTGTTTTTATTTCTCTCTTGCAGACTAACTAATGCAAACGAGGCATCCTTTATTAGATCCTCCATGAATTTTCATCTCATTTATATTAATAACAATGATGCAGTTACATCCTCAAGCTTTAATTAGATGGTGTACTACTAATAGCCATAACAAATTTATTCCATGAATCTGGCAAATAGCTTAACAAAATAATGCATTTATCTTCATTCATTTTAACATCAACTAAAGCTTATTGACTTGCAACAATTCTAAAAGCATTCAGATGCTCTGTCATAAGAGTTAACAGTTTTCAAATAATGGGTTGAAACCGCCCAAAAGGGCCCATTTTTTATTTTTTCCTCTAGGGTTTCCACCTTTAAATCCCCTCATGGGGCACTGCTAGCCTCCAATATCCCCAAGCTGAGGGGCTTCAAGCACTCTCTAACTCCCCATTGTGGCAAGTTGTATAGTCTATAAGAGGTTTAAACATATCCAACAGTGAATACAGTTGTATTTCTCACTCTTTTCTTAGGATATGGTTATATCTAGAGAACTGATTCATCATTGACATCAAGTTTGGACTAATGATCCTTTGTGACAAATGGTCCATATTAGGAATCAGATAATTGTCTTTCAATGGCATATTGTTCAAGTTCTTGAAATCAACATAGAACTTAATATCTCCATTCTTCTTTCTATTTGGCACCCAAGAGGAATATTATGATATGCTATCCTCTTGGCTTTAGCAATTCCTTTAACTTCCAAGGGGTTAGAAAAGGATCAAGGAGCCTCTCTTTTGTCTAAATATTGTGACATTAGATTGAAAGGGAATTTCAAGTTGAAAACATATTACATCTAAAAGCCTTAAAAACTCATTGTGACTGAGCAAACCAATTATTGCATCATTTGAACAGCTCAATGAATCCTTTTTTACTCCTATCTCAAAAACAGATTATTTCCAATTTTAACAGTTTTAAGGGCTCTTACATCCCCTAGATTTATCTCTTCAATCTCTTGGAAATTGACTAGTTTACTCCTAAGACTATCTCTTATCATAATTGCTTGTAAGAGCAACACACTTGTGGTATTTTTCTTCTCCACAACCAGATCTCTTATTCTCTATTTCCTGCATTTCCGCACAATGTTCCCAATCCAATATTTTACAAAGTGATCCTTTTAATTCGTGGATCTATTATAACATTTTCATAATGGACTATAATGCTGCAATGATCAATACTAGACAATGTTACGATCTTAAATTAAACATTTCTTATCGGCAAATGTTTGAAAAATGATAAGCTGTAAGCACAGATTTATTATTTGACAGCTGGTAAAGTAAACATCAAGCTTTGTCTTAAATTTGAACAACATTGTAGAAATAATAAAATGTTATTTTTGCTCAATCTACGTAGTTGACACTTAGGTTTATTTTGAATATTTCCATGGCTTAGTAGTTAGTACATCTTCTTTTTGGTTCTTGCCTACTGTGTCATCTTATTGGTGCCACTTTCTTAGATTGCTTTCTTAAATTTTAGTAACTCGTTGAATCTACATTGATAAAATTTTGAATTTTATACGTAAAAAAATTAAAAGATACCTTAACATGTATTATCTATTGCTTTTGGTTCACTTCATGAAAATAATTTTTTTTTTATGATCTTTTAACAAGAAACAGATAATTTTTCTTACATTGCAGGCAATCCAGTGTTTAGGTGGGAATGGTTATGTGAATGAGTATCCTACTGGGCGTCTATTAAGAGATGCAAAATTATTTGAAATTGGTGCTGGCACAAGCGAAATAAGGAGGATGCTAATTGGTCGTGCCTTGTTCAAAGAGGAGTAGTGTTGATGATCTGATTACAATGATGCATCTGATAAAATGCGTTAATTTGTAAATAACAGTGTTGTTTTCCTCTCCAAAATATTATAATGCTAGGGGCAGATAGCATTCAAGTGTACTGATTGTAGATCAAACTTTTAGTAGTAATAAATTAATAATAATGTGCATCTCATTTTTTCCTTTGGAATTTGCTTTCCAGAAAGTTCCCCATTGTGGCCTTGTATCATTGACATAATCAAGGGAAGTCGCTACACCTAGATAAAAGTTCATATGGAAGTTTTGGATCATCTTGTTAATGTTGTATTGATGGATGCCAGGTTCAAAAAATTTGATTTATAAGGGAGATAGCAAAAAAATGGAAATCCAGAATTTATAAATAAAATGATAAAATTTCTACGGGAATTGAAAAGTCCAGACTGAATCAGGAAAATCTAGCAGGTCTGAAAATTTCGGATCCGACAGACAGGATTTGGTTCAAAAATTCTGTACTAGTTAAGAGATGCATATTGCAGAACCATTGAATAGAATGTGACCATAACAATCTTATTTTCTGTTTTTGTTATTTGTAATTGCAATGAAGTTTTAAAGTTAAGATTTGCAAATGTTAACTTGATTTCTTTTTGCATTAAGATTTGAATATTGAAAAGAATGCTACAGGCAGGTAAGGCACTGACACACAGTGTTGTCTAATGTTTTCCAGGACTCTGGTCATTTTGATTAGAACTGATACTTTGGACCGAGTTAATTAAACTGAGTATGTGGCCTTAGATTTGCTGATTTGTGAATACATGACAAATAGGCATATGGGAACTTTAAAAGTTTTGGCTTTTATAAATTTTCTTTAACATATATAGATTATACAAATGACATTATATTAATAGAATATAAACAACGAACAAAGCTGCTTTTGAGGAACAACAGAGACCAGAACTTTTTATCCCATTGTTATTATTTGACCAAAAGAAGAAAGGTTAGAAAATAAAGGTCTGAAACAGAACTTTTTATCCCTACTAATGCAGTGGCTTTTCCCATCTTGTAAACTTAAAAATCTTCAGCACTCTGTATCCCATGTTTATATTTTATCTATTCACAAGACCAGGAAGTGGGCATTGTTTTGCATGTACCTTTATTACTCATGTGTAAGAAAAATATGTCTGTTTAGTTTCGAGTCAAGTGATTTCAAGCAATAATTATGGATTGTGTCATACTCTTGCTTCAAATAGCACCTTTTAGTATGAACAAATTTATAGTTTTTACCAATATGACAATATGGAAATAAAACATTCTGGTAGAGTAGATAAAACATAAAAGTTGGTTGTCTTTTGTAGCAGTCATGTAGTTATTGTTATTGTAATCTACTGAGGATGAACAAACTTTAATATGGCCAATGTACGTTTTGAAATAGGGTGATCAATACAAATTGAGAATGATTACACTCTATGATTAAGTTCAACTAAATTTGATCGAAAGAAACATGGAAATTATGAAAGAGAACAATTGTCATTTGTCTTTCAATGAAATAATCTAAATTTAGGACATGACATATGAATAGCTTTATCTAAAATTGTTTGTAAGCAAATAATAAAAAAACTAAAATTTAGTAATATTTTGATTTTTAATATTATATATATTTTTTTTATTTATTAAATAATAAATGAATTTACATTGTTTTCAAAATTTGTATTGTTACATTGTAATGGAGCGGGAAGGACGAAGGAGAAATTTTGAGCATGCGAAGGGATGGTTAGAACAGGGGGATCGAAGAAAAGAGCAATTCAGAGGCTATTCAAGGGGTTTGCAAAGGCTGATCAAAAGCGAACAATGGGGATGGAAGGATCACCAGAAACCGCAATACGAAGCAAGCTCACAAAGGTGGCAAGGAGAATATCGCAACATACCGAAGAACCAGGGATGGCATTCAAAATTCCATGGAGGGAGTTGGCAACACCCTAGATCCAAGATTTTTGATCAGATAGATGATTGAGTGCTGCGGGAGAGGGTGAACACTCCTGCCATAGGTGCGAATAAAGTCCCTTGCTTTCCTAGAATAGAAAATCGTTGTTGTGTAGTGTCTTTAGAAGGTGGAGAAGTTGCCAAAAAGGCATAAGAACTAAAAGAAAAAGCCTTCTTTATGAAATGGGTGGGGGAACGGTCGACATTAAATAGGGTTGAGAAATGGTGTGAAGTGAATTGGGGGGAATGGTCGACATTAAATAGGGAATGGTCGACAATAAAAACATTGTCGAATGGTTTTAACCTAGTTGAGTGTCCCACCAAAAGAACAAAAAGGCAGATCTTAAACCAAGGACCATATATGATGGGACGACAAGGTTTTTACATCGAGGATTGGGAGGGGACTTTCAATTCCTTAAAGGAAGAAATCCTCGACACTCCGGTGTGGTTGAGGTTATATAACTTACCATCAAAATATTGGTCAAAAGAAACCCTAAGGGAAATAGGTAACAAATTGGGAATGTTTGTTAAAGCTGACGAATACAGAGGAACAAGACTACAATATGTATGCTTGAATTTGTGTCAAGACCAGGCCCACTCCTCCCTTGTTGGCAAATATAGAGATCCTATTGGCCTCAAGTGTATGTCATCAAAAGGTCGAAGTAGAAGTAGTAGATAGATGCAAAATTTGCAAAAAGAAGGGGCAACCAAAAAAGGAATGTAAGTTGTAGGAAAAAACAAGGCAATCAAGAAGATCTGACTTGAACTCAAGAAGGGTGATCAGAGAAAGGGCAAAAGGATACCTAAGGAAGTGTGACTCCAAAAGCATCTTCAAAGGACTGGGGTGGAGCCTGCGAAGTAGTGGAAGAAGATGGCCCTAATAGAGAGGAGAATGAGTAGATGGGAAGAGGGATAAAAGGCAGGACAGAGCCAGTGGTGGAAGCACCCATAACATATCAAGAGGAGCATAGTAGGAACAATAACACCAGAGAGAAGGAGAAGAAGTCAAAAGAGATCAAGGGTTTATGGGAGTTATCAAAGGTCAGAGAGTCCAGCAAAGATTGTGACACCAATGGGAACCTAAGTGAGATACATTATCAAGAGGGAGAAAAGGAGCTACCTTTGAAGACGTATGAAAACAAGAACACCCCCCATCGATGAAAATCAAGATGACTCAACAAAGATCTCAAAGGAAGAGCAAGATAGTGATTTCAAAGAAGTGGAAGAGGATATATTGGAAAAAAAGTATGCTAGAGCACAACCATCAAAACAAAACTGAAACTGAGAGAGAAAAGAATGAAAGGTAGGAAATCAAATAAAGTAATGCTAGAAATTGTAGGCAATGCCAAGAGACAGATGAAACTAAGATCAGGGAAGGGGGTCTCCCTTCCCTAGTTGCCATGAGGGCCTTAATGTGGAATGTCATGGGCCTAAACGCCCTTGACAAGAGACGTTTGATCAGTTGACAACTTGATCAAGCGAAAGTAGATGTATTCTTGCAAGAGACCAAGTTGGACAAAGGAAGTGCGAAATTGTTGTTGGAAAAATGGAGGCAATGGCATGGGATATTTCAGGAGGCAATTGGGACATCGAGAGGACTTGGTGTGATATAGAACCCAAGAAAAGTTAAAGTAGAAGTAACATGAACCACAAATTGGCAATTGGTCAAGGCCAGTTTCAACCATGCTCTCTAGAAAGTCTTCTTGCTAAATGTCCATGTTCCCATTGGAACAGTGTGAAAACAGGAAGTTTGGGACCAAATTGTAGCAGTCCTTCACACTCTCAAGGATGAAAGGGCAGTGGTCAGAGGGGATTTCAATGCCACAATAGATGGCATAAAAAAGAATGGAGGATCCATGCAAGTCTCTCAAATACAAGTAGCTTTTTAGAACTTCGTCAATAGGCATCATCTATTGGAAGTATGTCCAAAGAATGACACCTTCACATGGATCAACAAAAGAGTAGGGTTCACTAGTATAGCATAGAAGATGGTCAGGATTTTTTTGAGTGGGCGAATGGGAGGAAATGCAACTCAATTATGAAGCTTCAATAGTGCTTATGACAAGATTAGACCACTTTCCTGTTATGTTGAGTTTTCAACAAGATGGCTTGTTAGAAAGATGCCTATTTAAGTTCGAATGCATGTGGTTAAGAGATGAGAAATTCAAAGACAAAATGGAGGAATGGTGGAAAGGTGCTCCTAAGTTGGGAGGGTACGAACTAGATCAACTATAGAGGAAACTAATGCACATAAAAATGCAATATAAGGAATGGAACCGATCTTATTTCAAAAATATATTCGTAGAGAAGTTGTGGGAGGAGAATTGGTAGAGCTTAATGAAGTACTAATCAAAGAAGGAATGGATGCAAATCTTTACAAAAAAGAGAAATCTCTCTAAGCTCGATATGAGGAGATCTTGGCCGGAGGTAGAAATGCAGGGAGTGCTAGCTGAAGGAAGGTGATAGAAACACTAAATTCTTTCATATGTCTACAAAAGTGAAAATGAGTGTCAACAAAATTACAAAATTAAAAGATACAGAGGAAAGGTACAATATCCAAAGGAGATTGGGGAAATGGTGGTGTGATACTTTAAAAACTTGTTATCAAAGGAGGCAATATTGCTAGATCAAAGTAGAGAGGATATTTTGAACATCTCGACATTGATTGACGAAAGACAAAATGAACTGTTGATGCAACCAATGACGAAAGAGGAGGTTAAACATACAATTTTTCAAATGAGCCCCAATAAGGCCCATGCCCTACATGGGTTCCCTACTAGATTCTACCAAACATTTTGGAGCATCATAAAGTCAAACTTGGTCAAAGTGGTTGAAGAATCAAGGAAAAAACAAGTAATGCTAGGCGATTTAAACAATACTTGCAATCTTAATACCAAAGAAGGAAAAATCAGAGGCTTTGGAAGATTTTAGACCAATCTCCCTCTCTAATACGGTATACAAGATCATAACCAAGGTGATGGCTAATAGACTCAAGGTGGTTCTTTTGATAATCATCTTGGAAGAACAAAGAAAATTTTCACTGGGAAGAGCGATTGCAAAAGGATTAATTCTAGTTCACAAAGGCATTCACATAGTAAGAAAGGCTAGGGTGGACCAAACGATTTTAAAATTAGATATACAAAAGGCTTACGACCAAGTGGATAGAGAATTCTTAGCAGAGGCATTGGAAAAGTCTAGCTTTGGAAAAGCATGGATCAGATGGATCAAAAGTTGCATTAGGGGCCCCAAATTTTCATTTTTGATCAACGGGACTCCTCATGGGTTTTTCAAAGCATCGAGGGGGCTGTGCCAAGGGGATCCCTTGTCTCTATCCTTGTTCATCATTATGGTAGAAGCACAAGGGAAATGGAAGGCATCAAGATAGTCCCTAATGTGGAATCCCTAACTCATACGCAATTTGCAGACAACACGATGCTATTTGGGGTGGCCAACAGAAGAGAAGCAAGAACAATAAGAAGCCTTTTGGATAAATATTGTCGAGCCTCAGGTCTGAATGTGAATTGGAAGAATTCAAAGATTTATTTATTTAACATAGATTTAAGAAGACAAAGGGAGATAGCAAGAATAGTTGGAGTCAAAATGGGATCACTTCCAAGGAGATTTTTGAACTACCTCATTATGTGGGGGCAAACAAGTTTCACTTTTGGGACAACTTATTGTCCAATTGCACCAAAAAGATGGAGGCATGGGAAGGAAAGTGACTCATTGTTGTAGGAAGGATAATAATGCTCAAATAAGTAATTTCGACAATTCTAATATATGTCATGTCTTGTATGAACCTCCCACAAAATCTCTTCGCCCAACTAGAAAGGTGGATGAATTTTTTTTTGGAATGGAAGCAATAAGCAAAATAAAATACCTTTGGTGGCATGGGACAAGATTTGCAGACTGGAAGAGGTTGGATGGAGGAGTTGGGCAGATAAAATGGCCAACAATGGATAAAGCACTAGGAGCTAAATTAGTTTGGAATATGTATCACAAATCAGAGTAGAAGTGAGTTAGGGTCTTACAGAATAAATACCTTGATTCCAACGACTCGTGAAGCATCATAACGATACAAAATCCCCTAGTAGGTTCGGTAATTTGGAATTTCTTAGTGTCATGCAAAGGTTTGATGGTCAACCATTTCACTTGGGACATCAAACGTAGAGTAGGCCCTATTTTGGGAGGACTCATGGGATGGCTTTAGAGAACTCGATGATACAAGAGGATTGGAGGAGGCAAAAATAATTATGTCACAGGAATGGGGGACTAGGGTGGTAAATTATGCAGTCTCTAGTAGTGGATGGGGTAAGAACGTGGAGATGGAAATCCTTTAGGCACTTGGTGATACCAAAGGATCAAAAAGTTGAGCAGATTAACATCCTCAAAAATTGTAGTGTTCACATCAGTGAAGGAAGGGATGAGTTAAAATGGTGTGCATCTAAAACATGTATGTATAATGTAAGAATCACATATGGGATAGAGGAGGCATCAACAAAAAAGGAAAGCTAGCCAACAAATATGTGGTGGGGAAAAGATTGCCTACCAAAAGCAAGAGTCTTTGCATGGATGGCTCTCTAGAATAAAATACTCACTAGAGATAGGCTATAGAGGATTGGAATAGTGGGTCCTTATTGACGCGTTATGTGTAGAAAGGATGAAGAATCAACAAATCATCTTCTTTTAAATTGTGAAGTGGTAGATAAATGTTGGAAGTGGGTGATGAACAAACTAAATTGGATGGCCCCTTGCCCAAACAATCTCATTTCCACTTTCAATGGGTGGCCGAGCACTAAAAGGAGAGCAATATTCTCAAGTGTTTGGAAGTTTGCACCATCAATCATCATATGGGAAATATGGAAAGTGAGGAATATGAGATTGTTTCAGAAGGAGAGGTCGTTGGAGGGCCTCATTAGTAAACTTGATTCAACCATTTTTGAAGTAGTAAATACCGCTGCATCAAACCAAAGTATTAAGAAGAGTGCCTTTACATTGTGGGATGAACAGCTCAAGAAAATTTGGTCGGGACTTGCCACCCCCCTTATTTATGGGAAGTATTGAGATAATCTCTCTGCAAATCCAAGATTCGACGTGAAGTGGCAATCACCAGATGAGGATGGGTGAAAGTCAATTTTGATGAAGCGTCCAGGGGAAACCTAAGACCCTCAGGGGTAGGGTGCATACTAAGAGATCAGATAGGCTCAATCCTTGCAGAGGAGGCAATAATGTTACTAGATGGAACAAACAATGAAGCTAAGATGCAGGCGGCGTGGATAGGAATAAATCTGTGCAAAAGAATGGGATTCAAAAAGCTTCACCTAGAGGGCGATTTGGTGATCACAATAAATGCTATTTGGGGAAGGAGATTCCTAACTGGAAGATCAGGAAATTCATTCCCTGAATTTGGGAATGCCTCAACCATTTGGAATATTTTAAAATAATTCACATTTACCTTGAAGGAAATGAGGAGGCGAATAGATTGTCTTAAAAAGCAATTGAAATGATTGCAAATTAGGATGGGCTAAACTAAGGAGATCCGAATATCCTCCCACACACAAAGGACATACATGTTAGTGCTTGGGAGGACGAAGGAGTTAAGGTCCTGACAAGCAAGAACTAATGAAGGGGAGAGATGGGTGATAGAATGGCTATATGAGTGTATGGAGCATGGTTTCTCTAGCAATTCAAGCGATGGAAACCACTACATGCCTTGACGCCAAGGAGAGACAAATGACTTTTAGGGAAGGAATCTCAGACCAGAGGGTGAGATTTTTTTACTATAACGTAGAGGGAGGCATGAGATGCCATCCAGGAAATTTTGGGGTATAGATTTTTGGCCTCCAACTTCCATTACTGTGTCAATAGTGACATATCCACCATATTTTTAGCTTGGTTGTTACAGGCGAGGGAGGATATATGGATGGTGAGATGGTTAATGCAGAAGGTGATCATCACCTCGCTAGTAGGAGGGGATGGAGAAGTACCTGGAGATGGTTGTGATGAGATGGAGTCTGAGGCTTGCGATGGGGGTGTAGCCCTAACTAACTTTGCATTACAATGAGCCATGGGTGCCCTTCATGATATGGTGTGGGGGAGGATGTGGAGTTGAGAATGCAAGAGGTGGTGGGAAACATAAGACTATTGAAGGAGATAATGGGTGTGCATCAACTGATAGGGATGTCGATGGTGTTGGCGCTCCCAACAACACATGGGGATTTGGGGCTGACAGACGACCAAGACAAAGTTGCAGCGACATAAATGGAGTACAATTGAATTGGCAGTAGGCAAATTTTGTAAATTTTGTACAGTTGCTCATGAACGCATGATCTCTGCAATGTAATTTGGGGTTTGGCCCCTCTAAGTGCATATATATATATAATTGTATTGTTATTCAAAAAAAAGTAAAGAGGAAATACAAATGAAGAGAAAAAAGAAGAAAAAAAAAGAACTTTGTTGATAATTAAAAATCCCTTTTGGCAAAAGAACTCTTTGGTCTTTGATAGATTGATCTTATTTTGACATAATATGAACGAAAAGGGTAGGTTTGGTAAAAAAAGAACCTAGCAATTGAATTTAATATGAATATGATTGAAGTTAGTTTTTAAGGAAATGTAAAATAGTTTGTAATTTTATGTTTATTATAAATTGAAGTAGTATAAAGATATTTTTGTAGTAGTTTTTTTTTTAACCATTTAGAATGGAGTGAATCAATAGTCAATGATCTAGACCAAACCATTTAGAGGCAGTAATCTCGTAAGGATGGGTTTAAGAGATATTGCAAATCCTTATAAACTCCAACCATTTAAAATATGATTTGAACTTGTGATCGTTATCCATATCTTTAAACAACTCAACCATCCACAAGGCTTTCACTATTTTCTTAATAATTTTAGCATTGTGAATAAATTTACATATTCCAATCCTATTATAATTAACTAAACATTTTTTTTTTTCAAATAAGAATCAACTCTTTTTTTTAATGATGCTCTTTTCTATTATGCACTATCAATTTTTTTGTTTTTATATAAATAATTTATATTAATTAAACTATAAAAAATATTTCAATTATGACTTAATTATTATTTTTCAAATTGTAATAATTCTAACTATACAAAATTAAGAATATTGATTTTTCATTAAAAATTATTATTGAAATTTATATTACATCATATAGTATTTAAGTTAGATAAATAAATAAGATTTAGTAATAAATAAAATTGTCCCAATTTTCCAAATAGAAGTTGCATAGGTAATTGTGGGTGATTAAAAGGGAAGAGGCTTGTATAAGCCAATACAAACAAATGCAATATAATAGTGACAATAAATAAAAATCTCCTGATATCATCATAATATAATTTGTGTTATACCAAATTTCCGTCAAGTAAAATTCATTGTCGAGGAAAATTAATCGTATTGGCAATGAATTGCTGACGGTGAATTTGTCATGACGGTGAATTTTCCAACTGTAAATTGCTGACAGTGAATTTTCCGGTGAATTATTGACAGTGAATTTTCCTAAAATCGTAATTTGCACATTATGAATCATGGTGTAAACTGCAATATTTTGATGTTTCTGATGGGTCTGTCCTGTCAAGGTGGTGTTAGGCAGTGTTTGATTTATAAATTTGTACTTTCTACCAAAGCAGTATTTCCCATAAATTTTGTATTGTCTTCACTCAATCTAATGCAATGGTATTTTAAAAATTTCCATCCTTCAGAATCTGTATCTGCAATGTGGTAAGAATCTGACAAAGTCATGCATGAACGCCATGTTTTTGAGGTGGACAAAGAACTTCTACACTGATGTTTGATATAACACTATAACCTGTGAACATTGATCAACCATTAAACCTGATTTCGCTTGCCATTTTTGTCATTTTATAATTGATAATACCTGGTCTGTATTTTATTTTTTTCCTTGGGTTGTTCTAGATCAGTGGGACTATTTAACATGGATTATGTTTGCTGTGAAATGATGGGAGTAATCTGATATATTCTCTGCTATTGGTTGAGCAAATCCATTTAAATCGTATGTGTTGTTGCTTGATAAAATCCGGTTGCCCTTCAAACCTGGTAGAGAGCTTAGTCGTATCAAGGAGGTGAAAGGCGTGAAGATACACACCCAATGAGGAAGCAGCTACATCATGCATCTGTATAAGTGTTTACGAGAGTCTGAAACATTCATTGCATTGATCAATGATGTCCCATTTCTTTTAAAACTTTGTTTTGTTCGAAAAGGGTGTTAACTAAATGTTGGCCTCAATTTTGAACTCGATCTATTTTAAAATCATTGTAGTTTCAAAATTAAATTGTGTTCTAAATTTTTTTGCAAGATTAGAAAACCATTTGAAATCTTGACAAAATTAGAAAATCATCCAAAATCTGACAAGGTTAGAAAATCATTCGAAATCTTGACAAGGTTAGAAGACCATCCGAAATCCTGACAAGGTTAGAAAATCATTTGAAATCCGGAAAACCGCTTTTTAAAGGCAAAAATGAGAGAGAAAAGTTATTTTTTTTGGATTTTTAAATGCTTTTGGAGCATTACTGGAAATATATGGAAGCCTGAATAAAGGTGTTGATCATTGATCATAGAAAAGGGGAAAGGTCCATTATTTTATTCTATGTTACTGGGTTCTTCAATTTTACCGCTGGTTCTGGTCTTGGTTTGCTTCTGGTTCAGATCCTGGTTCAATTCGCTTGTGAGTTCGACCAGGGTCCTTCATTTTTGGGTCTGGTTCACCCAGGCAGAACCCAAGAGAACCCGGGCAGAACCCAGACAAAACCTAGGTGAACCAAGATAAAACCCGCGTGCCTAGGCATCCAAACAATGTTTTTTCGAGCATTTTTTTAATGTTTTATGGAGTTTGACTTTGACCCACGCCCAATGGAACCCTAAAAGTGACCTCTAAATCACTTCAAACACCTTAACTACCTCATTCTTATTCATTTGTTTTGCAAACAAGCATTCTCATTCCAAGAGGCTGAGCTTTTATTTTTGCTTGTTGGATTGAAAGCGGACTGACACAATTTTCTTTTTTCAAAAATTGTTCTGCATCATTGAATTGAGAGTTTATCACACATCTGTAGAGAAACAGAGGAATACTACAAACTAAAACACATTACACTTCTGCTCTCATTGACTTGATGTACTCTTCAACATCTCTCTTCTCTCATGTGGAGAGTTAGAATTGCTTGGCAATGCCTTTGCATCATTAGGGAAGTTTTGCTCTTTTTGACAATGTCAAAAGCATGGCTGCATATAGATTAGGAAAAAGACCTTTCCTTTTAGATTAGCAATGCATGGAAGATTCAAAAAGTATCCTTGATATTACAAAAAGATGTGTGTTTATACACTTCAATTGGGCAGTCACCCTTTGGTTCTTTCAAAGAAAAATCTGCCTATGCCACTGCTACATTGCACAGGTAAACCGTATTTTGTATTGTGGAGCTATATTAAGCTACCACTCTCAAGACCAATATAACAATGATACAAAATAATGTTTTAGTCTGCAAGAAGACATCAAAATGGCTAGTGTACTAAACAATTTCTTATGATTTCTGAAGAATGCTGATAACTCTACTCAATTGGCTTCTTTTTTCAAAATCATGCAAATTGAACCCTGGCATCAATAGACTCTGTATATCAAGCTACCACAATTCAAGTTTCAACGATGAATATTTATCATGCATGTTTTAAATGACATTCAAGTTTATGGTGGTTTTGTTGTTAATATGATATGTGATATTCTAATCCTAATTCATGCTTCTAGGTTGCATATATATTATTTTTACATGTTTTTTGTACTAAGGAACCCAAAACAAACCAATTCCCTCCCCTCCAAAAAAAAAAATAGCCGAACCAGTGAACTGAACCAGAACCGGAACCGGTAACTCAGATTTTATTCAAAAATTATGGAATAGTGTTTTTAGGGGTTATTTTTGTATATATATATATATATTTTTTGTAAACTGCCAAATTGAAAGAGTTAGTTAAGGTTACTCTTTTCTATTTATTGTAAAACTTCAAAGAAAAAGAGGTCCAAAATTTTGATCCTCCATTGCACTGTGATGTGATGCATGCGAGAGAATCAATTTTAATTAAAGGATTTGTTTTGTTGTTTTGCTGTTTTGATTATTTGTTGTAGATGTTTACTGTTTGTGAGCAGTAAATTTTGAATGAAATACTTAATTCTTATGAAATAGTCTATGAGCTTTGATAGGTGTTATGAATATTCCTTCATTGTGAGGATGTGCTATTCTTCGGTGTTTTGTTCATGTATCTTCAATGAATGTTGAAATTGTTGTGATTCGAGTCAATTTACTATTGATAATTTGATCTGTGAGTCATGATATTGATAGTTTGTCAATTTACTTTTCAGCTTAGTTGTTTTAAATCAATTTCAATCGCATCTATTTCATGGCTATGGACAGATGTTAGTTTGCCTTTCCTGCTTTTTGGTTAAAAGCAAACCGCTGATTTCTTAAAATTCAAAAAATCAAAATTTTATTAGAAGAGAGATAGAGTTGTACCTCAATTGAAATTCAGAGGAAGATCACCAATGCAATGGTGATCTCTTCTATTGTTGGTGATTGATTAGTTCTTCTTTTGGGAAGAATGGAGTCATCTAAGTTAATTGTTTAAAGGTCAAATCTGTCAACCAACAAATTTTTGGTGACTCCACTAGGGATAAAAAAATTTGTTGTATTTTATTCTCCAAAAAGTTTAAAGTACCTCCTTTTGAATGGAGGTTGGTGACTATGTAAAATTCATTTATTTACTGTTATTTTCAAATTTTCACCATGGTGCTATTTCCATTGCAACCATGGGGAAATTGCTTTGGACCATTGGCCTTGCCTCAATATATAGTTTTGCCTGGGGGGTCTTGAATTTTTTTTTCCCAAGTTTATAGGAGAGAATTCACAAGACCTTGATAATCATATTCATGCATTCATTATTGCATGTGGAATTTTGGGAGTACAAGAAGAAGATATGTTTGTGAGACTGTTTCTTGAAAGCCTCATTGGACGTGTTGCAAAGTGGTTTTAGAACTTGAAACATGGATGCATAATTGACTGGGACAACTTGAAAGGGAAGTTTCTTGACAGATTTAAATAGTGGTTGATGCTATTTCTTTATTATGCCATTTTTTTTCAGATTAATAAGGAAGAAGAAGAAGCAATCAAAAACTTCATAGATCATTTCAACAAGATTTTGAATCAGATTCCTCAATCTAATTAGTCAAGTGAGCAAAACTAGCTTGATACTTTTATTTTTGTGTTGCATCATGATGTCCAATTTATTTAAAAAAAAAGATAAAGTGTGTGATCTTGAGCAAGCACAACAAGAAGCTATTAATATTGAAGATGAGTTAATTCTATTCGGGTTATGGAAGAAAAATCATGTTGAAGAATATGCACAAAATTGTGTGACACAAAAGTGTAAAACCTTGAGTTTTCAATCCATGCATTCATCAAATACTGTATGTCCTCTAGTTGAATGTTCTAATTTCACTATTTTTGATCAAGAGCGTTTTCAAAACAATGGAGTAAGTGATGTGGGGATTAAATATTTTAGTACTAAAGTTTACAACCACAATTGTGAGGCAAATGAAGATGTTTCTAATTCTTCAAGTGATGAAGAAGATTACTCTCTTCGTGTACAATAAGAAGATATGATATCTTTTGTGCTAGCTACAACAACTACTGGACAATTTTACTAGTTTGAATATTTGGGATTTGGAAAGAAATGAACAATTGTTGGTGCCCTCATCTGATCTAGAAGTTGAGGCTTTTACATTTGAAAATATTAATACAAGATTAGTGGATAATTTGGCTAACACAAATGTAGAAGTTCAATAAAAAAGAGGACACAAATGAGTTATCAAGTAATTCTTCTCAGGCTGATATGCAACCTAAGCTTGAAGAAGAAAATGAAGAATTGATGAAGTAAGAAGAAAATCATACAATCTTCATTCCTAATTGGTGTGTGGAAGCTTCAGATGATGATTTTGTTTGTGGACAGGATGTTGATTTTCATTCATCACCAATCTTTGAAGAAGAGTGTTGTTGATGAAATCAAATATTCAACAGCTGTTGGATACTTTCACTGCCATGGATACAAATAAGACAACCACCAACGAGCCTTCACATATTTCTTCTTCTCTTCCAACAATGAAGGCCTTCACTTTTGAGGAGATTGATGGACATTTGATATGTTATGCAATTGAGGGTGAAATTAAAAATAAAATTCAAGTGAAAGAAGCTAAATCAATAAATGCCCATCCTTCATCATGCATGCAATATGAGTATGAAACATTCTAGTTGAATAGTGAATGTGATGACAAGGCATTGAAAGGAGAGGTAATAAATCATTCCACTCTTGAGTCTTTTTATTTTGAAGAAATTATTATACATGACTCAATTCATTTAGCTCAATTATATAAGTCATTAAGTGGGGATGATAAAAATAGGGAAACAAAAAAAAATTGGTAATGAAGTTGCTAGGGCATACACTCCAAGCTGTGGTTTGAAAATTTTAAATAATACAACATTATAGGTGAGCACTTCCAAATATGACACTCATAAGGTATCTCTATCTCATGGTTTCTATGAGGGATGTTCAATTCGAGGGTTGACTTATTCAAACACAAAAAATCAAGGGTAGAATGGTGTTGTATTTGATGTTGTACAAACAAATTTTGATGACCATATGCAAGGTGATGTTGATATGAATCAAGTGGTTGCAAAGGTTTATGATACATAGTGGATTTTTGAGCATCACATTTTGTTCAAAGAATTTTTATAATGTGTTGTTCTTAGCTCTCTGGTTGTAATAGTTTCAAGTAGGCAGTTGGTTGTGCATGTGCTTTTCAGTCACCAAGTATTATTTCACACAAGCAGCTATTTCTCCCAACCTATTAATGGATTTGCATGACTATCTTGGATCCATTTGAGGTGGGGTTCCCTAACTTGTACATATGTTAAGTAGGGGTTTGGTTTTCTTGTTTTGGTATCGATCCTTTTTGTTGTGCCTTGTTTCAGTTTCCCTCCAAGTTTGCATCGAGTCTCTCTTAGTTAGTCATGCTTTGTCACCTTCTTAACTCTATAGCCTAATTGATTTTAAACATTGTTCTATATTTGAGATTCTACGTTTCTTGCTACGTCCTTTTTAGTCCTTGTCCCCAACTAGAGCCAGTGGTTGGCCTCATGAACATGATCTATTTTAAAATCATGTGGTTTCAAAAATAAATTATGTTCTATATATTTTTGGAAGGTTATAAAACCATTTGAAATCTCGACAAAGTTAGAAAGCCATCCAAAATACCGACAAGGTTAGAAAACCATCTGAAATCTCAAAAAGGTTAGAAAATCATCTGAAATTCGACAACCGCTTTTTAAAGGCAAAAATGAGAGGCAAAAGTTTTTTTTTTTGAATTTTTAATGTTTTTGGAGCTTCATGGGTGCCTACAATGATTATTGGAGCCATTTTAAAGGATGATACATTATTGGAAATATATGGAGGCGTGAATAAAGTTGTTGATCATTGGTCATAGAAAAGGGGAAAGATCCATTATTTTACTCAAAAATTATGGAATAGTGATTTGCAGGAGTTATTTTTGTAATTTATTTTATAAATCTTTGTCAACTCCCAAATTGAAAAAGAGTCAGTTACAAAAATTGAAAGGTCACTCTTTTCTATTTATTGTAAAACTTCAAAGAAGAAAGGGTCCGAAATTTTGACCCCCTTTGCATTGTGATGCACAAGAGAGAATCGATCTTAATTGAAGGATCTATTTTGATATTTTGATTATTTGTTGTAGATGTTTATTATTTGTGAGTAGTAAATTTTGAATGAAAAACTTAATGCTTATGAAGAAGTTTGTGAGCTTTGATAGGTGTTATGGATATTCCTTCCTTGTGAGGATGTGCTATTCTTTGGTGTTTTGTTCATGTATGTACAATGAATGTTGAAATTCTTGTGAGTCGAGTCAACTTACTATTGATAATCTAACTTGTGAGTCATAATATTGATAGTTTGTTAATTTAATTTTCAACTTAGTCAAGTTTTAAATCATTTTCAATTGCATCTATTTCATGGCTATGGATAGATGTTAGTCTTCCTTTCCTACTTTCTCGTTAAAAGCATACTCTTGATTTCTTAAAATTCAAAAAAACAAAATTTTACCAAAAGAGGGAGTTGTACCTCAACTAAAACTCAAAGGAATATCACCAATGCAATAGTGATCTCTCCAATTGTTGGTGATCAATTATTTCTTCTTTTGGGCAAAATGGAGTCATCTAAGTTAATTGTTTAAAGGAAAAATCTGTCAACTTTCACTAAAGAAGTTCAAATTATCAGATGTATGAGGTGTAGATAAATTCTACAGAGTAAATGTACACCACCCTGCTCAAAAGAAGTTAGAATAAGTTTAAGCAATTTAGTTTAAAAGTTAAGAAATTGCAGATTAGTACATTTTCATTAAATATTTTACATAATGCGCACCCAATAATCTAACAATTGAAGGCATAGAAGTCTCTTGCAGAATAAGAGTAAGTTTATTTTATTTCTCATTCATAGAGGTTGGTGAGTTTGTTTGTGGTGGATTAGGATTTACATTCATGTTTGTTTGGAGGTCATGGGTTCATATATTTTTTTTAAGATGTCATTTTTTGATAGGTTTTTATATTTTATATTTTTATGTATTAAAGTTGTAAAGAAAATAAGGTGTTATAATGATACTTTGGTTATATTATAAAAGGTGTATTATCAATGAAAATTTGTGCTTTCAATTTTTTTTTTTTTAGTTTCATCATGCCATCAAATGTTTTTCTCAAAGTCATTCATATTACATTTGATAGATATTTTAGAGATTATAATGATGCATCTAGATAGTAAGAACATAACAAATCATAAAGGATGCTAGATTGTTTTTTATGTATTAAAGTTGTAAGACAAATAAAGTGTTATAATGATAATTTGGTCATATTGTAAAAGGTGCATTATCAATGAAAACTTGCACTTTAAAAAAAATGCTTAATTTCATTATGTCATCAAATGTTTGTGTTCTCAAAGTCATACATATTACGTTTGATAGAAATTTCAAAGACTCACATCTTTGTGCTATTGGAGATTCTAATGATGCATCTAGATAGTAAGGATCAAACAAATTATAGAGGAGACTAGATGAATCAAAGGTTGGTGGAATCTTATCATCTTAAACCTTCTCCCTTAGAGATTGTACTTTGCATAAGAAGTTCTAGTTCTACATTTATGTCTCTTCTTGGAGCAAGGGGGCTTGGTAGTTTCATATGTTGTATCAATAGAAGATTGAACATGTCTCAATCCATAGACTTGGTGAATTATATCTATAAATTTAGTTGAGTATGTTCAAGTCCACACAAGAAGTGTTGTTGTGGATAGTTTAATATGTCTTGATTTGTAATTTGTTTGTGTTATTGCATTGTGGATAGTTGAGTATGTCTCAATTTACATGCAAAGTGGTATTGTTGTGGATGGTTGAGTATATCTTTATTCAAAAGAGAAATGGTGTACTTGTGAATAGGTGAGTATGTCTCGATAAATAGGCATTCTTCAATAGTCAAGACATCTATTGATGTCACTAGTTTGGTGTATTTTGGGTGAGTGGGAGATTGGCAGAGGCACTTCATCAGATTTCTAGATAAGCTATTGTATTCAATCAATGTAGTGTTCCACATTTTGTTTGGTTTGATGTACTAAAGTAAGGAATATCAAAATTTATATTATATCATATAACATTCAAGTTAATAAATACAAGTTTGTTTAGTAGTTAGTAATAAATAATGTTAGTTTAGCTTTATAATTAATAATAACTTATATTATATCATATAGTATACAAGTTAAAGTTAAATAAATAAATAAGAGTTAATTTGATGGTTAGTAATAAATAATGTTAGTTGTGAAGATTTTCTATATAAAAATTCTATAAATAATTTTTTGTGATTTTGTTGTACCCAAAATTAATTTTTGGCATTTTGCTTAAATTGAGCTAAACCATATAAAAAAGCCATCAAAAATCTGTTTTAGGTCAAACAAAACATAATGTTTTTGTGGGTTTTTGTCAAGGAACATATGGTTAAAATTTTGAATATAGGACCTTCCTAGAAAATGATTGAAAATGATTTTGATAAGATTAATCGACTTCACGATCACACTGATCAAGCCAAAATCACCAAAAAACATGTTTTACTCTGGTGGGTCTATTCTTATTTTTCATGAACAAAGTTAGGAGCTCTGCAACCATTAATGGCAGATTGGCCAGTACCAGGTGCTGAAAGCTAAGCTTCAAAAGCTTCAACGAAGAAGCCATGGTAGAAAAGGTTGAAAAAAATGTCATTCGAGGAAGGAGATTCTCAAAATGGAAAAGGCCAAAATTTGGCTAACTCTGGAAGGTGGACGCCTTGCTACCAAGGGAGAAATACAGTCAAGAGGTCAAAAGGCGCCCCTCTTGAAGAAAGGCGCCCTCTGATCTCAAAGGGAAAATGTTGTCATATGATACCTCCAAAGCAGTCATCCTCTTCATGTTCATATTGGTTTCGTGCCCCTATTTTTAGGGTAACCCTCGAAAATAGGACCTTCCTAGAAATGATTGAAAATGATTTTGATAAGATTAATCGACTTCACGATCACACTGATCAAGCCAAAATCACCAAAAAACATGTTTTACTCTGGTGGGTCTATTCTTATTTTTCATGAACAAAGTTAGGAGCTCTGCAACCATTAATGGCAGATTGGCCAGTACCAGGTGCTGAAAGCTAAGCTTCAAAAGCTTCAACGAAGAAGCCATGGTAGAAAAGGTTGAAAAAAATGTCATTCGAGGAAGGAGATTCTCAAAATGGAAAAGGCCAAAATTTGGCTAACTCTGGAAGGTGGACGCCTTGCTACCAAGGGAGAAATACAGTCAAGAGGTCAAAAGGCGCCCCTCTTGAAGAAAGGCGCCCTCTGATCTCAAAGGGAAAATGTTGTCATATGATACCTCCAAAGCAGTCATCCTCTTCATGTTCATATTGGCTATTCAACGCGTTGTTAAGCAAGATCATCTGATTTGGGAATCATTGACAATAGTGATGGTGTTGGACAGACCTTGGTCGCAACTGTTGGACTATGAGGGCCTCCCCTTTCATTGTAGGAGGTGTTTTTCTACTGGTCATTTGGCTTTGAGTTTCCCCCTTGCTCATCGCAAGGGGCTTCTACTTGGTGGAAGAATGCTCTATCGGATCACCTCACAGTCAGTTCTCCCTCTTCAGACTCTTCTGAAGATTCCTCTGAGGAAGGCGATCTTCCTATCCCTCCTCTGGTGTTTGAGCCTCCCCAGGCTCTGATTTTGGCTACCACTACTACTGATCCTTTGATGCCCTGATCTGCTGATGTTGTGCAGTCATTTCCTTCTCGTCCCTCGCTTAATGACTCTGTTGGTACGTTGATCAATCCGGTCTCCTCTTCTTCGCTACCGGCACCCACGTTGTGTGGTGGCTGTTGGAGATCCTCTCCCCTCGCCCTGCTCGGTGGTTGTTACCGAGCCTTCTTGGTCGGTTGTGTTGAGAAAGAAGAAGGGACTCCCCAAACCCATTGCTTCTCTGCAACCTCGGGTTCAGGGAGTTGGCTTGGTCCCCTCTAGTTCCTAGGCTGTTTCTTTTCAATTTTTTTTGTTTTTCTACAACTGTCGGTCAACTGTTTTTGTTTGTTCCTATAGTTCAAATTCTATTTTGAACTATGTTGTCCTTTGGCCCTTTGGGCCCTATGTGAAGGGTATAACACCATGTAAATGCTTCTTATCTTTTCAAAAACATGGAGATGCTAAATGAAGAACATGCCAAAAATGAAGTAAAATTGCTAAGTATCAAGGCTAAAAGCACCCCTACTGAAGAAAGGCACCCAGTCTTTGAGACATGTAGATGCAGTTTGTTTGCTTGGTGATCTCCAGGATGACCTCCTCCACTTTAATCGATCTTGACAACGAAACCATCAATGAAGGAATTTGATAACTAAGTCATCTAATGACGAAGATCAAAGTAGGTGGTTTATAGCATGAAATTATCAATCAAACAAGTCAAAAGCACCCTTGCTGGCCAGGGGTGCCCTTAGATTTGAAGGGCCTAAACTTGCTTTCAAAAGATGAGGAATAAATCATCCTTTATGGGACCGAGCTAATTACCCAATGCACAATCAAGTAGAGTCATGCGACTCATCAATCAATGGTAACGTCAGATCAAAGCATGGAGGGTCTAAATGGCGAAGATGAAGAACAATCATCAAAATTGACCAAGGCAAAGCTAAAAGCGCCTCTCTTAGAGAAAGGTGCCCTTTAATTTGGAGGCTCAAACTTAGTTTTCTAAGTTAATGAATCCCAAACATATCTATTCAATATGGCTCTACCTTGACAAAAAATATGTCAGCAACTGCCGAAGATTGACTGAACGATCGAGAACAAGGATCAAACAGAGGTACTTCAACTTGGAAAATGATGAAAAATATGTTCAACACTCAAGAAAGGATGCCTAAAAATTCAAAAGGAATATGTTGACTTGAGTTAAGCAAATTTGAAGGAAAAAAGAGGCCAAACACTCCACGATCAGTGGAAATCAGCTTTTGAACTCCAAATCAGGCTTCAACCATGAGTTGGCACCCAAACTTGATGAATCTCAACTTGAATAATTATATACTCAAGCTAGGCGTCCCTTTTTCATTTATTCTTTTGTAGGTTGAAGGTCAAAACAACAAATTTCTCTCAAGGACATATTTTCAAGATCTGGTAGGGGTTTTGAACAGTTCTTCAATATTTTTTGAAGATCAGAGGCATAAGGAGTTTTCTTCTTAGAGGTAGATTTTTACAAAGAGGTAGTTAATAACTTCCAATCCACCTCTTGTCTACTTCCTCTCTTCCATCTTAAAATTATTGCATGTCATAGAAAACAATAGGCCACCTTAGATCTGACCAACTGGTTATGATCATAATGATTTTCTAGTGAAACCCATCTTTTTAGATTTGGTAGAATCAACAAACTTGCTGCCCCTATTTTTAGGGATTTTTCTAGAAAAGTCTCAGAATAAAAAATCTAAGGAACTGGGTTTGTTCAACATTGAAGCATGAACAAAATGTAGCACCCCTCCATTTTTCTCTTTTGATCAGACAGTGTTCTACTTCGTTATGCTTTGTTTTCTGTTAGTACTTTGACTATGATACTCGGTTACTATTTGATTGCTAATTATAAAGCGATGTGGATGTTATATTATGATGTGATGGTACTTTATTATGATGTTATCATGTTATGATATGCTTTGGACTAGTATAGAGGATATTTGAATTAATGTTGTTTTATGCTTTTGATTAGATTATTTATGTTAGATTCGTCAGTTTTGTAATATTGGTGAAGGGGACGAAATTGCACCACTCGCTTGTGAGCGCCCTACGATTTCGCGATTCCTTTTTCACGGTGTGTTTTATTATGATATATATGCATGTTCAATATATTCTTTGTTAGCAGATTTACAGGTACAGGACATCGACTCCACTTGGTTTCGCAGGTTTGAGCATGTCCATTGCCTAATGATACTTTGATTGGGAGATAGTAGCTAGGTTTCCCGTGTCAAGTCGTTACCCTGGTCATAGTGTGTCATTGGTTTTAAGTTGGGTTTGTTTGTTTTAATGTTGTTCAATTTCACCTTGATATTATTTAAATTGCAAGTTGTAAAAGGTAAATTAATGGAAATAGATATTTAAGTTGATTATTAAATTAATCCGGTTTATTATGTTGGAAAATGATAATTAATTAATTAATTAATTTAATTTAATTTAATTAGTAAATAATTTAATCTTTAGATTATATTTATTTTATTAAATTAATTGAATTAAGTTATTTTAGAAATGTTAGGTATTTTATTTGAAATTAGTAATATGTTTTTTTTTTTTTAATTTATTTGGAGGATTTGATGCAAAAAGAAATTTGAAAGATATTTCTGTTTTTGTTTCAAAATATTTATGATGGTGGTTGAAAGAGATATTTTCATGGAGTTTAATGGCTATAACCATGAAAGTCTAAGGGAAAAAAAATAAGGCAAAAAAGAAAGAAAGAAAGGAAGGAAGAAGAAATTCTGGTTTTTGGTTTTTGGAATTTGATTGTGGAGAAGCTATGTTTGTTTGCTTGGAAGGAGCTTGAATCTGTGGGGGAGTCTTTACACCATTTCACATCCTCACAATCAATTGGAAACCAGGTTCTTGTTATTTAAATTAATTTTATTTTTGGAAAAATTCATAGATTTGATATGCTGTTTGCAAAATGATTGTTTGGGCAAACTCAGAAATTGATTACGATGAAAAAAATACCATGTGAAATCTTTGTAGTAAATTCTGGAAACCTCTATTTTCAAATGGTTTTCTCAAGAAAAAAATTGAATATTTTTCTATAGATGTCATTTCTGAAAATTATTTGCTCTACTGAATCTATAATTTTAATAAATCTGTATATATATATATTGAAAAGTGTATATATATATATATATATGTATTTATTTTTATAAAATGGTTGTAATAGATGAAAAACCTCTATCAAATTTCCATTGGATGGATTTTGAAATCCGCAAGGGACTGTGGAAATTTTTTATTAAATAAAATAATCGATTTTTTTTTAGGAGGCTAGGGGCTCTCCCCATAGCCGCCCCATGGGAGGCGATGTGGAGGAGGCCATGCCGCCCACCGCCCGCTCCCTCCCTCCCCACCCCCCCTCAACACTATCGCGCCACCATATATGGGGGTCAGCTGTGTTAAACAGAGTCGTGCCCACATATATGGGGGTTCAACTATGTTAAACACAGTCGCCCACATATATGGGGGTTCGACTGTGTTAAACACAGTAGCCCACATCTATGGGGGTTTGACTATGTTAAACACAATCGCCCCCAAATATTTGGCGTGCACCCACAAAAACCCTACGCATGTTTGACTTTTTAAAATTCATTTATTATTATTATTTTTAGATATTTAAAATATATATTATATATATCTATTAATATATATAAGTATGTAGTGATATATATATTTATATATATATATATATATATATATATATATATATATATATATATATATATATATATATATGTATATTTATGTATATATGTGTATATATTATTGTTTTGGAAAATTTTATTGTATAATGTTGAATATATATATATATAAATATATTGGTGTATATATATAATTATATGATTATGTAATATTCAATATGTATATATATTTAAATATATATTTAGTTGTTCTTTTTTAAATAGGTGCATATATTAAATGCATAAATAGAGGAATTTAAAAT
Source organism: Sequoiadendron giganteum (assembly GCA_007115665.2). Taxonomy (NCBI): domain Eukaryota; kingdom Viridiplantae; phylum Streptophyta; class Pinopsida; order Cupressales; family Cupressaceae; genus Sequoiadendron; species Sequoiadendron giganteum. The sequence goes on from CM021100.1 coordinate 596,622,346, forward strand.
AATAAGTTTTAATAGATGAAATATTTGATTTTATAATGATATTTTTTGAAAAGGAGAAATAGATGATTTAAAAGTAACGTGTTTTGAATAGAAGAAATGGATTTCCTTTATTTAAAAGTAATTAAGGAATTGAAATGTATAGTTTAAATTTCCTTCTTTGATTGAAAGAGATTTTATTAAATTAGTTTATTGAGGCAATAAATTATTGTATTTTATTGAGGGAATTGGATTTAGGAAATCCAAAAAATAGATTTAATTCCTGTTTAAATTGCTCTTTTAAATGTAATTTCTTCTGTTTTTTGTTTTGAGGGAAATTGTTTAGAAGCGTTAATAAGTCTTCTAGATGGGGTATTTAAATCTTTGGGGTTGTTGTATCTTATTGTCAACCCTTGAATTTCCTTGGGTAGTGTGTATAGTTGCATTCAGTTAATCACCCGGTTACCACGAATGGGGATGTGTTGCCTTTATGTTTTGGATAGGGATTTAATATCCTTAAGTGTACATTAGTTTACCCTTGGATTGTGGAGTTGTTCCACGTGTTGTCTTAGAGGAGAAGCTTTCAATGAGGGCTGACACACAAAGTGGTGCCAGGGTAACTCATTGTGAGTTAGTTAATCCAGTGATAATGCAAATAAATTTATTAGAAGAATAGGTAGTATTTAACACTTAATAAGAGTAATTTTTCCTTGCTCATGGACTCAAGGGCTTGTGCAGACTTGGGATGGGACGAGAAGGCTTGGAATGGCAAGATCGTTATCTTGTCTTTGAGAGAGATAATTGATTCTGCATTGGTTTGCATGAGGGTCCGAGAGTCGTCAGAGGCTTCCAAGAGATCCCAAGATGGGGGTCAGGGCCTAAGAAGACTTACCAGGATATCCCATGTAGCATTGTGATGACACTTCTCCTAAGTTAGTAGTATGTTTGTTTCAGTGATGCAATTGATTAGTTAACTCTAGAAGCAACGTAACCATGGTGATAGTGTTGTATTTTTATTTGATTAAGTTTAGTTTAGTTTTAGCCTGTGTCTAGAGGTAGATGGTCTTGTCTAGGAAGATCCTTGTTACTATCTCCTAGCACGAGGGTGGGCCTTCAAGTACCACTTGGTTGGGTGGAACGTGCACCTTACTCTGTTGGGTTTCCTTCTTTGATCGTGATGGCGAGATTTCCAGTTGGAGAGCTCATCGTATCCAGTTAGATTTCATACTTTATATTCATTTAAGTTGATTCTTGTAATTATTACCCCTCATTTGTAATTGAGGTGGAGGATTGTAATTTGTAATCATACTTATTGGTTCTACCTCATTTGGGGAATGAGAGATGTAATCTTCTTTCTTAAATTATGTTATTTGAAATCTTTTTGTATCTCTTATTGTTATGATGTAATTTATCATGTATGAAATGTATGAGTACTTAATTTCTTAAGTAGATAAATGTTATAGATGAAATTATGTTGTATGTTTGGGTTTAAAAGTAATCTCAGTCTCATAACCTTAGAGGTTGTTGGCATTGGGTAGTGTACTTGAATGTTAATTGTACTTTAAACAAAAAAAATTGTGCGTTTGAGTAGTTAATTGCAACTTCCTCTAGGGTTACGTGGGGGAGTGTTACACAAAACCCACGTGTCATATTTTTTTGGGAAAAAAACTTCTTGACAGACACTATTTTTTAAGGTTTCCAAAAATTGTCAGAACAGGGTCATGTGCATAGTCTATCTTTAAGTCTTTCAAAATGCAATACTCCCAGATGCAATACAAGACCAAGACGGTCTTGTACCATGATTATCTGAAAACGATTGACACAGACCTTCATCAAAAGAACCTAGAGGTCAATTATGAGGATTTGGAGGGCATGAATCAAATCACGTTGTAGAACATAGAAGAATCTGAGTTGTTTCAAGTTGCATCAATTCCTATCACATTATGGAGTGTGGAGCTTGTAATTGCTTGCATTAAGCATTACAATCCTACCACAAGATAAATCCGATCAGTGGATGGGAGACTGATCTGTAGTTTGAAGCCGAAGGACATTGAAAAATGTTTTGCTATCCCATCATGCCCAACCAACAAGGTCATATCTTTAAAGGAATGCAAAAAGGAATTCGAAGCTTCTAAGGACAAGTGTTCACTGAAAATGATCGAACAATGGTTAAAAGTGAAAAAAGCTAGCTTGCCCAAATTGGTTGGACGAGGATAATTCATAGATGAGTATGCAGTGTTAATCACTCTACTAAGCAAAATCACTGGACATGAAGAAGGCAATCATTTCCAGCCATGGATGTTCTATATCATTGGTAAGATTATAAAAAAAAGAGAACATTACGATTGGGCCTCTTTGATCAGTGACATGCTCCACCAACAAATTACCGGGTTCTAGAGGCTCGTAGTTTCCACATGTGTTCCTACCTAGTATACCTAATTGCCTTCCAAAAAAAGTTCAAGACACTAAACACTGTGGGGACCTTAGGTGTGCAGAAGGTCCATGAATACTTTCCGCACCTTGAGTTTACTCAAGCGAAATGACACTTCAAAAAGATAAATGACCTATTCATCATGCACATCATACAAATGAGCTCGACCATGAGATGCCATGTGTGTATATCACCAACCAAGGTGATAATGATGGACTAGGTGGATTGGTTTATCTAATTCCCCACCTTCACCTACATATGCATGTATGGCTACAATGGTCACCTCGCCATGATGCCACACTACCCTTCAAATAAGGTAGTGTTCATGGAATTCCTGAGGCAGTTGGCCGAAGTTCACACTTATCTACGCCTGAAGAAGAAGTCGGTTGCGAATTTTTGCATTCAGATGGGACTCTATAGATGTAAAATAGTGGCAGATGCCAGGTTGATGAGCCAAGAAATAGTAAGGCTCAATCTCAAGTACCTCATTGAGAGGAGGTCATCATACGATCCAAGAGGGCTCTATGCAGCACATCTCGAGAAACGCTCATCGCATGAATCTTCCATAGAAGATTACTAGGTCAATTGTGACAATGAGTTCGAGGTGTGAAGAAGTAACTATAGCTGGCTTAAGCTATCACAAATTGTTGACTTTATGTTAGAAGACATTGAGGGCCTATCCGACGATGAGGTCAAAGTCATTCTCCCTTCCTTCTTCATGGATCAAGTGGACTCACAACCACTCAACAAAGTGGATTGGTATACAAAAGAAAATACATATATAGAAGAGAGAATGAGTAGAGTGGTCAGAAACATTAGACTCTACCTGGACATCAAGAGGACAAGGAAGGTAGTACTTCCCTGAATAGAGCCGCCAATAGTTCAGTCTTCACCACCTTCCACATCTAGGAAGAAGCCCAGACAAAAGAAGATGAGTATCCTTCCCAAAGGAATGCAGATGTCAAGGAACACATGAGGAAGAACAAGGATTTATGGTGCAAATCAACAAGAGGTACAGGTCGAGACAACCACCAATTTACCTAAGATAGTTGAGACCACTATAGCCGAGCCAAAACTAGTGATTGAGATTTCCATAGAAGAGATGGAGCCCATGGTAGAGGAAGTAGAAGCATAAATGGTGCCTATGATAGAAACAAAGCCACCTACTTCACCACCATCACAACAGTCACAAGGTCTCATCGACCTGGACTCTCCATCGTGAGACATCGCTACAACACAGTCTCGTTCATCCAGGATTCAGGGGGCCCACTTTCCTCCTTCTAGCGAGGCTAGTCAGGATTTTATTTGGCTTGAGAGTTCTCTTAGAAGGAAGAGGGAAATGCCATCCTACTAGCTCAACTTCACAGAGTTCGATCATGTCCCTCAAGACATGCTGACAAAGAAGTTGAAGAAGCAAGTGCATGTGGAAAGGAATGCAGATAACGAGGTTATCATAGAGGCTATTGTCCCACTTGAGGATATAAACATACATGATGTAGAGGTCAGGGATTTCACACCATCGAAGGTGAACCTTGGAAAGACCACTCATCAGGTGGAGGCAGACCTTCTCGGAATTGCCTCAGCGAGCACCCAAGAAAGGATGGCCAAGGATGGCCAAGACAAAGTAGCCTTAAAGGCTAAAAACTGATAATTGAGGATGTACATTTACAACTTGATGTACATTTACCACCACAGAGAACAAGCAACATCTGTTTGATTGGAAGGAACAACTAGCATACAAGGTTTAAGCCTATGATGCTAATTCGGTGGAGTTGATTGACTACATACATATTGTCACAAATATTATCAACTTCACAAGAACACTGGTAATATCCTTCCCTCACATAGAATATCAGCAAGAGGGAGGTGAATACATTGAGCCGAGAATAGTACATAGTCAATTCAAAGATGTCACTAAAGCACATTCCTTGATGATCCCGATGGTTGTAGGTTGACCAAAGTGGTAGCCATGTCTACCAAGTTAGATGATGCAAATACCAAGTGCAAAGGCTATTAACAACAACTTGTGACGGGTGAAGAAATACTAAAGGGCCACATCGTCATCTTATGGAGAATGAATTGCCCAAAGGTTGAGGAGGTCAACGATTGGATAGAGGCACTATTGACCAATGGTGAAGAGGTGTAAAGCACCTCAAGAAGGATGTCCTACCTTCTATAAAGATAATAACTATGATTGAAGTTAACTTGATGCCCCTTTCCAAGTTAACTCCAAATCCCCATAGGTCATGCATGTTAGATCCCACTAATCAAGGATGTCTAATTGACTTCCACGATTTGTGGATCTCAGATCTCCTTTAAAGGTGGATGTCTATTTTGGAGGCACATTTGTAATTTAAGTTCACTTTTAGTTAGGTGTCGGTCAACTGAGGTAGACTTCCAGTTTGAATTTTGTTTAGTTTTAGTTAACTGAAGTATTTTTCCAATTAACTGATTGCTCACCTATATTTAGACATAGGAATAAATCTTGCTGATTGGCAATAACTGATTGTTAACTCAAGGAGACTTTAGGGTTGCCTACTCCTTTGAGTTTCTATAAATAAGAGCCTTGGGCTCATTATTTGTTTAACCTTTATTTATTATGCAAAATTGTTGCACCATTGTTGCTAGAGTTTGCATGTTTATATTTTTTCACTCTTGGATGAGAGTTTATTGGTTGATCGTAATTGTGCATGATTTCGTACCTTTGCTGTCCCAATCTTTGTAATTCTTTGGAAAATCTTGAAGAAGAGAGTCAGATGGCACATGCATATTTGATCTAAGATTTGAGTTGATTCAACGTTTTGTTCTAAATAGTTTATTGTTTCAATCTCCTCCTTGGACAGGGGTTCCTCCTCCTTGGATATTTTGTCATCGATTGCTATTGTTTGATGTTGTTTAAAGATCTAGATTTTAGCTTATACTTCGGATAGAGGTTCCTCCTCCTTAGCAATCCTGATACCAGAATCTTCATACCTTGTTGTTTCCTATAAGTTGTTTCCCAACCTATACCTTGGACAGGGGTTCCTCCTATTTGGAAAGTCTTAGATTCAACCTACCGTAAAGAGTGTTTACTTGCATAAAACCTTATCCCACCATATATCTGAGAGTTCAGAGCCTTGGCCATATTCTAAGGAGACGACAGATTCAAGTAACCTAACCCATCCATTTCTCTCCTACGCCCTTATGCTCTGTTAATCTTGGGGAGATAGTTTAGTCGTAGTTAAGATCTGCGGAAACCAGAGAAAAATCTTAGCTATGGTGTATTGTGTTTATGCACCCTTGTGTCCTGCCGCTGAGTAAAAAAGATAGGAACCTTAGTACCCTTTTTTACGTCGAACATCAACAAAGAGAGATCTTCCTCTCTATAATTTGAAGAGAAATACTATAACACTTGCAATAGCTGTTCGTTTCTAATAAGCACTCCATAGGTGCTAATTGAAACACCAACAAATTTTAATTTTTTTTTTTATAAGTTAATGTAAACAAATGTAATATTATCTTGATAATGAATAAAAATATCATGATATTATCATAATATAATTCATAGTACATTAGTGTTTGTGAATCATAATATAAATCACAATGATTTGTGTTCATGTTCATAATAGTTATTATTAAATGCACATGTAACATTTATGCCAAATTTATTTTTTAGAAAATCATAAATGAAGTTATTTTTATTTTTATGTGGGTTGTGATAAACTTGAAACATATTCTTAAGATTTATAAACATGGGTAACACTTTGGATGTACTTATGGGAGGGGTTTCATGCCCACATTTGACACACCTAATGAACACAAAACAACCTAACTAATCTATAAAAAACTTTACTAATTTGTAAATATTTTTTTAACAATAATAACATAATACACTACTTAAGGCAACAATCAATGGTATTATTTAGTTAAGAGCGAAGATGGAAATAAGTCAATTTTTTTTTTAAAACAATAAAGTTTACTCTTTTTAAATCAACATAACATACCTCTTACCTACTCAATATCTCTTGCATTTAGTCGCATTGTAGTTTCCTTACTCCCAATACATGTTTCTACAAGTTGTTAACTCGACTAGGTGCACACGTAAGATAATGAATGATTAGATACCTAATATCAAGATCAACCATATCATTAATTTAAACTAGATAATCAAATAGTACTTTATGACTGGATTGCAATTAGGGATAGTGTATGCATAACATCAAGAGAGGTTGGTGGGTTCAAGAAAGCCTTAGAAATATTGATCCTAAGGGCCAGACCTTGTCCTTGGGGGCTTGTCTTAGATGATTTTGCTTACCTAACATTTGTGCAGAGGCTTCGTAGTTTGACAACTTGAGTTTTCTCCAACTCATTTGACTCACCCACATAAGGTAATATCCACTAGGTTTCAAAAGAACTCTCTACCTCAATCACAATCATAACACAATAACACTGATATATGTTAAACTCGATCTTCTACTCAAAAGCATCATGTGTCACATACAAATTACATACTATAAGAGTGGGTACACAACCTTTTCTAGGGTCCATTACTTTAGATAGTTTCATAGTCGGTTGCCACCCACTTAGGTGAAGTTGAGGATCAAAAAACTTGTTAAGGGTATATTAACAAAATATGGGGCATAGACTCAATCTATGATAATTTAACAAAATCTAGTCATTCATATTACAATTTGAATAATAAAACTTAATACCCAACATAATGAAATGGATAGTAAGAAATAGATTAAAAATACATTTATCTCCTTCTAACATGCTATAAAACATAAAATCCAAACATAACAATTCAATAAATTTGTGATCCGTTAAACACTATTTAAAGTCATGACAAAGCACTTAGATTTTCGAGTATTTTCATGAAATCATAATAATAACTATTGAAACTATGCATTTTAACTCTAATATTGTATAGTTCTTAATACATATTATCTAGTATAACTATTCGATACCATCTCTTTAACGACTAAAATCAAATATTGCCTCACAACCTTTACTTTGCTAATAAATTCCAATTGAAATTTTATTATAGCAATAACTTAAGGCAACCATTGATAACAATTATACTCTTTGTAAAGAACATCTATTTGCTAACTCATATATTTGATAACAAATTAAGAACTAAAGATCCTTAATGGAGTACTTAATTAATAGCTAATGGTTAACTTACTAAGTGATATCCAAATTCAATTATAGGTTAATAAATATTTACTATGCAATACAAAAAAGATTAATAATTAAGTAATAATTAGATATGCATAATGTTGTTGATAAATCCAATTGTAATACTTCACTTTACAAGTGATTAATAACTAAAAAATTAAGGTCATGCTCTAGACGATATTTTTCAACCACATTCACACCTATTAATTAAATAATTATCAATTTATTGATTAACAATTATAAATCATGTAATAAACACCCATTCAATGATATTAAAATTTATACTATTGAATTTCACCTAACAATTATATCAAACCAAGTGTAGCAACAATACATTAAGAACGTGAGGGTAAATGACATGAAACAAAGATTTGTTGCTTACATGACAACCGTATACAATAGTAGACTCCTCTAAACTCACCATGGATTAAGGCTTTATTGACTAAAACACCACTCAACAATTTACCACTAATTTAGCGGTTATTAACTGAAAGATAAATGCTTTCAATGTCCAGGAATAATTTATCACTAGTTGGTACATTACTAAATTTAAAAAAAAAAAGTTCCCTATCATATTTAAGCCAAAACTTACAAATCTATGTGACTGCTCTCCAACAAGAGAATCCCAAATATTTGAATAACTTCCTTCTCTTAAGTTAATATATAAAGAATTCAATCAGATCTATTACACCATACAGAAATTCAAGGAAGGGATCAACAATATCGTACTGCAAGCAAGAGAACGCATAAAAGAAACTAGAGACAACAATATTTCATTAAGATAGGCAGATCGCCTTTGAGAGCGTGGTCCAAGCAATGCAATAGATACGTCCAGGTTTAGCTCCAGACTCCCGTGAAGCTGACCATCAAAATCTCCATAGAACTCAATAGCTTCCTCAGCTGCACTTCTCTACCCGTCCATTCATGAAATATGGATCTTTTGCAGAAACACTGCCTTTTACTCTGCAATTCGAACAAAATTTCCCTTTCCACAGATTGAAACACATTTCATACATTGAATAACATGAATGATTTTACTTTATGAAGAATGTGATAAAAACAATCTTCGTGTTGCCAATTTCCAAGTCCAGAGTTCAACCTCCATTGCCCTTTTGAAATCAATACTGCATATAACAAATCATTCCATGCATCTCGCACCCCAGAAAGACACCAATCGCTGTAATCTGGACTGCGAATGGAAGCAGGTCCAAATCCATCACCTCAAGATTCGGCAAAATTTACATCGCCCTGCCAACATGCCAATCTGAATAATTCAGCCGACCTTGCAGGAAAAACAAATATTATGAAGACTCCCCCTCTATCATGGCACGCCATGCCTTCATCAATGCGCCCTCTGAACAGGCACCCAGCTTAATTACTACATCTTCCATCCACAATATCTACCCCAACACCCCCTCCCCCCTGCTAATAACATTGCAGACATCATTAAATAAGATCAGAACAAGTTTGGCCATCATTTTGCTGCAGATATTGTATCTGATCGCCAAACTTTCAATGTTGCAATCAACTCACCCAGCTGCCACTGCGTGTTGTTTTGACCAATTATTTGCAGCCTTTTTACACAATCGCAGTACAAGAGGACCGGGGAAATGATGATGTGAGTCCTTATAAATAGAGAAGACTGTAGAAAATAAGTGGAATGAATGCATTGTCTAAATGTGTTGTGTATACGCCTCCGAAAAACTAGTGATAGACATAGCTGCTGTTCCTTCTATTGTTTTCTTTGCAACCTTGCTCCATCTCTTCAAGAATGCCCAGCGACTTAACTCCAGATGCACAAATCTTATGGTTCTGACAACATGCCGATCCCCATAATGAATGACAGGGTTTGCAGGAAAAATATAGCGAAGGCCACTGTTTTCCCCTGGTACATTCGCTGCCACTCTTGATTTATCAGCACGCCATTATTTTCTTTTCCTGTACAGAAAGTTGAGTTTCACACTCATAATAATTGCCAATAAGATTTGTTGTCAGGCGTTAAAAAGAAAAATTTGGCCTGTGAGTAGTTAAAACGCATTTTTTGAATTCATAAAGTGAAAGGTGGTAAAAAAAAGGTGCTTTTAAACTTTTGTCCGCTACATTATTACCACTTTGCCACTACCCATTCATTAAAATGTCAATTTTTTTTTTTTAAATAGCCTATTTCTAATTATCAATACATCTATTTCAACTTGCATTTGTATGTGGGCCCGCTCATTTTTACACGTGGGTCCGCTAGGAGGTGGGTGCTTATCCATTTACCCAACCACATTAACATGTTAACCACATGCCACACATGCATTCAATTTACCACGCGTATGGGTTTACTTAACCATGGGTTGTTGGGCATCATTTAACCCTAAAGTAATTACCTCCCATGGTTTTATTCCTTATTTTCACTTCGCACATTCTTCTCCGTCGTTGTCACGACCTCCTGCAATCGTTGTCACTTCCATCTGCTCCCATCTGCTCCCATATGCTCCTAGATAACAATCTCAACGTCTTTTCCCCTGCAATATTGTTTGTTCAATAATGGATTTTTATTGGCATCGACAGTGCTTGTGCATTTTGGTGCGTTCTACAATCATTTCTCTGTATGGCATTGAGGGTTTGATTGTAATCATTTTTCATTACATATAATGTGAATGAGATAGAATCCCTCGTGAATTATTGTGTGTATGGCATCGAGGGTTTGACTGCTATGATTATTTTTGTGGTATACTATGAACTAATTACATAGAATGTGAATTAAATAGAGCATTGTTGGATTTTTTAACGATATAATCATGAAATTTAATGGGTATACTATTTTTGCCGATATAATCATGAAATTTAATGGGTATATAGTTTTTGCCCCAATTTATTGAGGGGTTTCAGGATACAAGTTAAATTATTGTCTTCAACTTATTTGGGTAGATGTTTTCTTTTTTTAGTAATTACAATTTACACACGACGATATATTATTATGAAATCATTACATATAATGTCAATTAAATAGAACATTGGCGATTTCTCTTCGAATCCCTACATTATAATTATGAAATTTAATGGGTATACAATTTTTGTCCCAATTTATTGAGCGGTTTTAGGATTACACATCATGCAAACTCTCCGAGTTTTAGGAAACCTCTACCCATTCCTTCCCCTTATATTTTGCACACAATGATATGAGTTAATTTGTTTTCTTCCACGTATTTGTGTAGAGGTTTTCTTTTTTCAATAATTACAATTTGTAGACAATGATATATTCTTATCAGATTACACACACACACACACACACACACACACACACACACACAGTCATGTCGTGTAGGGTTTCATCACATGAAGCTTCGTGAACCATATTTTCTATCATCTTTTTACGAATCTAGAAACAAACATTTATCTACCAAGCAATCAATTACATGTGTCATTTTCACCTGTCTTTTTTGACTTGATTGGGCATAGCATGACCTCTTGACCTGATTAGGGCTTCTCTTCGAAAATGCAATGCAAAACATGCTCAACATGTAGTTATCAATTGTCTTGACTTTAACATTCAAGCCTCTATCAATGTCTACAATTTGCGTACCAAAGACTTGAGCTTGTTTGTGGTGAAATCCATACCCTGCACAATCAAACAATAGAAACTTCAAACACCCATGCTACTTATCCTTTTTGTGCTACTTATCATTTTAATAATTATTTTCTATTTGGAAATATGTATATGCACATGCATATATAAACATACACATAAATACATAACATACATCACAGACCATGCACTATTCCATTTAAGCAAGTAAAACCCAGGATTACATGAATTTGTTTGTAGATATACACACACAACCTGAATGTAAGGGTGCGATCTTAAGCCTTCTGTGATCATGCTTGTTTATGTTACGGATTTTCAAACTAATATTTATGCTTCAATAACAAGTTATGTATATATATGTATATATACACATACACATTTATATATTTAATTTGATATAGATATCTATGTATATAAGATTAAATAGATATATATCTATATATACAAGATTAGATATACGTGTATATGTATAATCTTATAATTATAGATATATCTATATAAGATTATATATAAATGTATATGTATATATATAATCTGGATTATATATATACCATTATATGGGTGATCCCACAATAGTGGTTTACAATTTTTGGCCAAACTGGACACTGAAATTATTATTTTTAACTAAATCTTCACATTCGGGCACCTATAGCGGCTAAACCGTGAGGAATTTGAAGATGATGCAAACTAGAGTCTCATCAAATTTTGTCTGTAGATTCTAAAAATATTTTTTTCAAATTTTTGGGAATAAGATTGCACTTCTTTTTCCATCTTGCACGGAAACTGTTTTTTTTCAAAAAACAACATTTTTAAAAAGTGACGCTCACCGTATACAACATAACTTTTTTTGTATGAAGGATAAAATTATAATTTTTTTGAATTTAGATTTTACGATATTTAGCACTTTCATTTGTTCTCATAGTTTTTTATTGAATATTTTTTTCTTAATAGAGTTTCAAAGTCAAACCAATTGCAATTTAGACATAGGCGGACTGTATACAACATAACTTTTTTTGTATGTATGAAAATTCAATTTTTTTTAATTAATGGATCAAGGAAATCAATACCCAGCACAAACATATTTAAAAAAAAATTATTTTGATAATTTTCTATTTTTCCACATGTGCAAAACATAGAGCTTGATTTTCGGTGAAGAACCTATGTTTAATAAAACTAAAAAAACACATATATAATAAAACCAAAACATATTAAAATTTTATTTGTGGGATAGCTCATTTCGATAACTACCATAATAATTTGAAATAAATTTTAAATGAATTCGTTTGATCCCCCAAAATGTAAATCAAAAGTTATTTTTTATTAGCATTTTGATAGGTGTAAAGGAGACTCATTTATAGGTATGGTTTAAAACTAGCGAGGTTCTATCCAAGGGGGTTTGATCTAAGGTGGTTTGATCAAACCCTCTTCAATTGGAATCCTTAAAATGAAACTTTTAAAGGCTTAAATCATTATATTTTCTAAAAATATGTGATTTCAGCAAAAAATAGTTCTTCTCAGAAATTGTAAACCAACTTTGTGGGATCACCCATATATATAATCTAGATTATATATATATAATTCATATAATCTTATATAGATATATATGTATATCAGATTATATATATTTTCAATATATATGACTATATATATTATGCGAGATGAAGGATGTGCGAGAAGAAAATGAGGAAGAAAACCGCAGGAGATAATTACTTTAAGGTTAAAAGATGCCCGACAACCCGTGGTTAAGTAAACCCATACACGTGGTAAATTGAAAACATATGTGGCATGTGGTGAACATGTTAATGCGGCTAGGTAAATAATAAGTTCCCACCTCCTAACAGACCCACGTGTAAATATAAGCAGGCCCACATACAAACGCAAGTTGAAATAGATGTATTGATAATTAGAAATAGGGTATTTTTCATTCAAGGCACCATTGAAATTAGACATAAATGACAACTACAATATGAAATGATCGATTGTTTCCTAGGAAAATTCAAATTTAAAAATCAATCACCACAATTCAATGCATTCAATTTACACATTCAAATGATTTTATAAGAGGGAATTTCCAATGTCATTTTCATTACGAATTCTCCTATGCTTTCACTGAATATCCTCTACAAAATTTAGGTCGGTACACCCACAATAACTAAATTCATGTTCTCATTTATCAATAGTCTGTTTTATATTTATGGACTTAGTGTTTACATTATTTTGAAACATACAAATTATTTTGTTTTCAGTCAACTATTCAAATTAGCATTATCCATTATTTAATCATATCATAGTTACATTTTTATCACCTGCATACATCATACAACAAAGATAATAACAACAACATTATCCTTAGTAAAGCTTTCAAACTGCATACATCAAATATAATATCACAACATGCAAAGTCTCTTGGTTTTAGGAAACCTCTACCCATCCTTTCCCCTTACATTTCACACACAATGATATGGATTTATCTATTTTCTTCCACTTATTTGTGTTGAGGTTTTATTTGTTTCAGTAATATAATTGGAAAGACAATGATATATTCTCATCAGATTACATATATGTATATACATATTCATCATGCATATGCATATGTATATGTATATACATATGTATGTATGAATGTATATGTATATGTATATGTACATATACATATACATATACATATACATATACATATACATGTATATTTATATACATATAGATATATTTATTGACAATTGTGGCACGAAACTGTTTGAGGGTGCGTAAATTGGAGCACACATTAAATTTACTTTAGAGAAGATTTGAGAAGTGTGTAGAAAGATTTTCGAGAATACGCTTGTTCTCAAATCTTTTGTAAAGTATATTTAATGTGTCCTACAATACACACCCTCAAACAACTTCGTGCCACAACTGCACATAAATATATGTATTTGTATATGTATATGCATATACATATACATATACATGTATATATATGTCCTTTCTATTGCACTTCCATGTAGGGTGCCATGATATGCAATATAGACTATATCTTCTAACTTCATACTAAGGATCAAAATATTGTGGATTATAATGCTCCAATCAAAACTCTTATTGTTGTGCATGCAATATTGTAAGGATGATTGAAATGATGTGGGAATGTTACTACCTTACAATTAGTTTTTAGGAAAGCAAGAGCATCGAGAGGTGAACCAAGTATGTGGATTATCAACATATCAACGAAGTTGTGTTTGTTAACACACTAAACTATATAGGTACATTTTGCTTTGAATGCTTATGATATGTTTATTATTTCTGTTATATTGTGTTCATAAATATTTTATTCTTATAAATGCTTATTTGATTGGATGAATATATGTAAGTACATTGGACTCTTAATGACAGGCATGTGAGGAATTCTCTGCAATAAATACAAGACATCTTGAGCATTAATCACAAGTAAAGTCTTTGACTTTACTTTGGCAATGACCTAGTAATACTAAAAAATATGTGTTTGTATATATATGACTGAAGAATAAATGAATTGAGTAATACTATACATTAATTATGAGATTAAATAGTATTAGATTAATTATATATATATGTATGCATATACATATATAGGTATATATGTACATACATATATATTGTTATGCATATATGTATGTACATATATAGCTATATATATGTGTGTACATATATAGCTATATATATGTGTGTATATATATATAATTAATTTGTAGCATTATTATATTTTGATATATATATATATATATAATTTATAGAATCCATACTTGAACAAACAATTAGAATTATGTGTTTTTTAATTTTGCAATCAAAGTTTTTTTAATTTTTTTATTGACAAACACCGAAACATAGTGTAATTAGTGATACCACAAAAAATACAAGGCTGAAACCCTCATCAAACATATAAGAGACAAATTTGAGGTTCCAATAAATAGCAACATTAGGACATTTTATAATCATATCATAGTTATATTTTTAATCAAACTGCAATCATTGATTGGGTGGTACCATAGAAAAAATAAAAATGGCTAAAACATACTTGAAACATATCAACATATTACTGAAACCTTGTATTCAACTCCTTGTCACCTTAAACAAATGTGAGGTTACCAACATAACTACAACAACATTATCACATCTTATAATCATATCATAATTATAATTTGAAGTAGATAAATAGATCTGCTATCCAAAGAAAATCATCAAAATATACTGCTACATTGATCAAAAAATAAAATTCAATACGAACATTATTAGTTCTCCATATTGCTAGGAAAATGAGGTGGAGTGAGAAATCCGCCAATAGTTGAGTTCGGTTCAATTTTCGAAGGTGATACTTGGTTAACATAGGTTTGAAGGCTAGTTTCTATTTGAGCAAGCAATGCCTGGCTTGCATCTGTAGTTAGTCCCAATTGTTGGGAGGCACTCCCAACTTGCATATTTTTGATAGCTATAAAGGCTGGTGACAATATGTTCATCATATCAAGCAGGATAGGGTGTTGAGGGGGTATAGGATTCCCCATTGTAGACTTACGTTTTATACTCTCTGCTTGTTTAGCTTTCTTTTCAGCTGTCTTCGCCTGCTCCTGTCTAATTGCTCTCTCCCACATTCTAATCATATTCTACCAGATTCCTTACTTGCTTCTCAACCCTCATTGCTTGCCTTTCAATTGCTTCCGCTTTAGGTTATTCCTTTCTCCGCATCGTATGCTCCTTCTTATGTTGCTACAACTCCTCATTCCTTTTCTTTTGTGCCTCTTGTTCATTGTACATTTCAATGAAGGTGTTAGATGTTAGTACTTGGGACTACCTACTAAGGTGAAGCACTCATGAACGACCCCCCTATGATGTTCCTTGTACCCTCTACATTGGAAGTCTTAAGAATCTATTGTTTGGTCTTGTCATTTGTTGTCTATCATGTGGGGTGCATGGCACAAAATTATCTTCTTCCTCACTAGTTGCATTGTCATCTTCACTTTGAGAATCACTACGCTCTTCCCAATTCCTTGCAGTAGTGAAGTAATGGATTACTTTAGCTGGATCAATGTGTGGTGGGGATGGCATAGAAAGACTAAATTTTTCCTTAGTCGAATTTAATTGCACTCCAAGGTTTGTGGCTACTTCATTCATCCATTCTGGTTGGCTTACTTGAGTTGGCAAACTCAGGCCTGCTCCAGTGTAGTTTCTCTAACTTCATTGCATGCTGCAAGAATTGGTTGGATTTCTAGTTGGATTTCTACAAGAATTGGCTGGATTTATGCTAGAAAACTATGACTGTGTGTTGTAGTTTCAACACCCTCATTGTATTCTACTACAATATCAGTTGCCACATTCCTTGCATCGTATTCTCGCACAAAACCATCTATTTTATCCTCATTGTAACCAAATAGATGCAAGCATGCCTCTGCTGCAATAAAATATTGATTATCTTCCATCATGAAAACATCATCTTATGTTCTAGGAGTTGCTACATCCTCTTCGACAACATAGCCCTCACTTGGCCTCATGTCCCTGTCAAGGGCAAACCGATTAAGTGGCCAAATTCCTGTTCTATGGAACCCACTAATAATTTTGCTTGGTTTCAACACTTTTTTGAAAGCTTGGCTTGCAAGAGTTGCCAACTCTTCACCTCCGATATCAATATGTGGGTTGTTTTCTTGCCATTTGGTTCTTTGCTCTCTGAAATAAGCCTTGCATGGAGCAAAAATTCTGACATCCAATGGTTACAACTTGTGACTGGTATGAGAAGGTAGCGTTATCAGATCTATTCCTAATTTTCTTGCTTCTTCTATGGTCTTGAAAGCCACATGGCTGCTATGATCATCAAAAATGAGAAGGGCCCTATTTGTCGGTGAAACCTCACTGAGGATATTGCCTGAAAAATGGTCTAACCATTTGAAAAATAGTTCCTTTTTCATCCAAGCATGTTCTTGGATTGTCATCAATGCCACAATCTCGTAATTTATGATATAGTTATGCATGTGCCTTTTTGATTTAAACAAGTAGAACCTAGGAATACTTAACCTAGATGCACTTACACAAGCCAAAAATATTCCAATCTCTACTTTTTGATACCAAATGTGGTACACATTTTACACCCAATTTGGAAATAACTTTCATGCCATAGTTCCTACTAGCTCGAATACCAATCTCATCATAGTTCCAAATTCAACTTGATCCATAGTGGTTAAGGTTGATCATATTCTTGAGGTTTTCATAGAATGCTTGCACGATAGAAGGACGAACCATAATTGCTCTATCACTGTCCACTCCTTCATTTATTCTGATTGTCAAATATGGGTGCCTTCTTCGAAAACCTTCCCACAATGACCTCTCAGGGACCCCATTTGTGAATGGATTGGGATGACTTCTAGTTATTTGGGCAACTGTAGCTTGTAACTGATTTACCTACAGTCCATGGCCCAATTCTTCCATGTCCTTGTACCATTGGACAAGTTTAGTCTCCTCCTCTTTAGATAAAATGGTACATAGACCCCTCCTCTTTGTGGTGGTAACTCCTAACAACCACGCCCTCAAACTACTAGGTGGGATACCCCACTTGATTGTTGTAACCCTTATTGAAATGTTGTGTTCTTCGACACTTTTAACTGCTCCTTCCATATCAGCATATGTCCATTGTCTAATGGGTATAGGTGAGGGCAGTTGCACAACAGGTTGAACATCTGGCTAAACATTCGGTTCAACTTCAAATGTGCTAGTGGTTTCATCCACAAATTCAGGAACATCTTCTTGGTTGGGAATTGCATGCACTTCCTCAGTAGACTTTGGTTCAATGAAGTGCACCCCACGAGTGACTCTAATCACACTTGGTCCTCTTCCTACAACCCTTTTTTCTCTTCTAGCCAATGCCATGATTTTCCACTTAACCTACATGGACAGTAAATATAGCATGTATTGTTACTAAAGCATAAATATGAGTATGAAAATCCAAAAAATAAACAAGCATGATCACATAAGGATTTAAGACTACACCCTTACATTCAAGCTATGTATGTATATCTATAGACAAATTCATGCAATCCTGGGTTTTACTTGTTTAAATCAAATTGTGCATGGTCTATGCTTTAAAATCTATATATGTGTGTGTATTTATGCATATATGTATATATGCATTTGTGTATGTATTTATAAGTATACATATGTATATGTATATATGTGTTTGTGTTTGTATATATACACACACACACATATATATCTATTTTATTCACAATTTATGTATTCTAATATAAATCTGACAATGCTCTATTTCATTCACATTCTATGTAATGATTTCGTAGTATACCTTAAAGAAAATAATTACAATGAAACCCTCGATGCCATATAGAGAAATGATTGTAAAACACAACAAAATGCAGAATGACGCTCGATGCCATACATAGAAATGATTGTAAAACACAACAAAATGTAGAATGACCGTCGATGCCAACTGAAACCCATTATTGAACATACAAAATGTTAGGGGAAAGGAAAACAGATTAACATGTATTACATATAAGTTTTCCAGGATGAAGAAATGGAGGATCTTTTTGCCCCAAAATGCAATGAAGTGTTATAAAATTCATGGCAAATGCCATGAATTTTGTAACACTTCTGACTACATACTCTGTAGGGAAAAAGTGCTTTGATGCGTCTGCCTCATATTTTTCACATGATGATTATGTGCACTACATGAAATGTATACGTCTACTTTAGCACGGGTTGCCGAACAATTTTTAAATAATTATCTCTCGTGGTTTTGAAGAGTCATGGCAGTATGAAGTTGAAGGATATAGTCTATATTGCATATTATGGAACCCTACATGATAGTGTAATATAGAGGACTGCTTTTCAGATCTATGAGTCCTTAAGAAAGATAACCAAACATGCCAGTGACTTGGACAATGACCTAATGCAAGGACAATCATAGAGCAAGGTGAAATTATTTGATGGTATGGAAGTGTTAGGGTTATATAAATTAGAAATATAAATAATCTGATATACATATATTTCTACATCCTATTTATATATTTAATCTGATATATATATATATATATATAATTTGATATAAATATATCTATATAAGATTATACACACACACACACACACACACATATATATATGAAAATGTGTATATATGTATATGTATATGTATATATGTAAATATATATGTATATACACACACATATATATATACATTTATATATATAATTTGATAAAACCTTGTACCCCCCAACACCCTATCCTGCTTGATATGATGAAACCCTACATGACATGACTGTATATATATGTATGTGTGTGTGTGTGTGTGTATATATATATATATATATATATATATAATTTGATAAGAATATATCATTGTCTAAAAATTATAATTACTAAAAAAAGAAAACCTCTACCCAAATAAGTGGAAGAAAATAGATTAATCCATATCATTGTGTGCAAAATATAAGGGGAAGGAATGGGTAGAGGTTTCCTAAAACCAAAAGAGTTTGCATGATGTGTAATCCTGAAACTGCTCAATAAATTGGGACAAAAACTGTATACCCATTAAATTTCATGATTATTAATAAGTGATTCAGAACATAACTATGATATGATTAAAACATGGATAATGTTGTTGTTGTTATATTTGATGTATACAGTTGGAAATATTTACTAAGGGTAATGTTGCTGTTATTATCTTCGATGTATGATGAATGTAGGTGATAAAAATGTAACTATGATATGATTAAATAATGGATAATTCTATTTTGAACAAATGACTGAAAACAAAATAATTTGTATGCCTCAAAATAATGTAAACATTGAGTACATAAATATAAAACAGTATATTGAAGAATGAAAAAAATACATAAATATTAAACAGTATATTGATAAATAAAAACATGAATTTAGTTATTATGAGTGTATTGACTTGAATAAGCTCCCTTTTAAGAGGAATGTGAAGAGGTTGCCTTAGTAATCTCTAAATTTTGCAGAGGATATTCATTGAAAGTAGAGGAGAATTCATAATGAAAATGACCCTGGAAATTCCCTTTTATAAAATCATTTGAATGTGTAAATTGAATGCATTGAACTGTGGTGGTTGATTTTCAAATTTGAATTCTTATGGGAAACAATCTGTCATTTCATTTTGCAATTGCCATTTATGCCTAAGTTCTGTCATGGCTTTTAGAACTTCAATTTTATATTTGGTTTAATTGACAAAATAGGTGGCTTGCATAAATTTAGTCATATATATGAATTATAATATGTTTTTTGGTTTATTGGGGAGCCTTACACCATTAACTGTGTGTGCAGGTACCAAAATTAGATGGAGTTAATGCATGAAGATGTGATAGGAAGTGTGGGTGAATGTGCAATTGATAACTCATATAGATGATCAATGTTTTATATTATGTCACATTGTGCACCATTAACTGTTCATAATGTTTTATATTATGGCACATTGTGCACCATTAATTGCTCATATATACATGTAAATACAATGTATTTGAATCTTTGAGCCACTTGCATAGAGTGGTAATTGTAAACATAAATGTACTTTAATTAATGCAAAAATGACTTTATTTTGTGCAACTTGTATTGTGTTGAAAACATATATCTACCAATAGATCTTTTTAAATTTTTTTTGGTTAACTACACATTTAGTAGTGAACATATATTGGTGTAATTTGTAAATATTTATTGACATAATTAAAATAATGCAATGAATAAAATATAAACGGTTATTGGGAGGTCAAGTAAGCATGGAGTAAACAACAATAGGATCATGAGCAGTAATTGGCACATTTCCCCCAAGACAAATCTAGTAAACTTAGTTCAAAACTACGAGTCATTTTCAACTCCTTTTGTAATTCTCTTTTTATACTTAGGCCTACTCTTCTTCATTTTTACTTTATAATGTACTCCAGTATTTTGATGAAATTTGAGTGGAAAAAACATTAAAGTAATCAAATAATGAAGGATCATATTTCTCAAAATATGAATAACTTCAAAGACATGCAGGAAGCTTAAATTTGTATTAAATATATAGGGGAACTGTCACAGATTCTTAATTATTTTGTTAGATCCATAATTGGTGAAATAATTTAGAAGAAGTATAACATTAAATAAATTCCCGTACAAATGGAAAGCTCATATCATTATTGATGGGTAAAGAATAATATTTAATTTTTGTGTTGTTCATTCGAGATGTTTTGATAGGTGTAATGGTGCCTTGTTTTATCATAACTAAACACCTTCTATCTTAGCCAATATTTTATAAAATGAAAAATCCTTTCATATATTTCCTAGCTACTTAATGGAGGAAAGATACATTTAGAGAAAAGGATAGTCTTATGTCCATTAAAAAATATATCACCTTCAATAAAATATTTATCCATTTGACAATTCAAAGATTCTTTACCATATATATCAAGATATATGATGAATGAAGTAGGGTGATCCTTATCTTTGAGTTAATCATCTTCATTATATGATGATGTGAAATCAAATTGATCCAAAGCATCATTAGAATCAAAATAGTGTATAGGTGGATTAATAGAATTTATTATGGTACCAAGGGTGTAATTAATTATCTTGAGGATATAAATGTTTTGTCCTTTTTTATGATATATCAATTAACAAAGGTTATCATTGGATACAAGCATATGTAAGCTTGATATTACTATTATGTGTAGATATGATAGTACCTATATCATGAATCCAAGAATATCTTAAAATAATGTTGTATGTTGAGGTTTCAAGAATCACATGAAAGTTGTGTTAAGTTTTGGTAGGACCAAGAGTGAGGAGAAAGGTGATAAAATAGGGGTTATTGTATCACCTTATTAATCCTTTAATAGTATAATTTATGCATGCTAGTGTCTTTTCTAGATTTATATATATTCAATGGTTGGTGTTGGCTAAAAATTACCCAAGTAGTGGGAGTTTTAATCAAATTGTCATCCTCATCAATAGGTGGGGCCTCACAAGGGAATCTACTAAATAAGCTACCAAGATTAGTTGAGGGTCTTCTTAGGTATTTTAAATATGTAGTTAGTATATGGTAATTTGTAAGACATTAAGTATTAAGTTGATTTCATTTATAAAATTTGGTTTTTCTTTTCAATTATTTGATTCTTGGTTATAGATTGTATATGGCTTGTTTGATCTATAATTTAAATGTGTTAATTAAGGAATTTTTAGTATTTAATTTTAATATTATTATAGAAGTATAAGTGGTGTAGTGTTATTTGAAATTTTTGTATTTGTGTTGGTATGTCTATGTAATTGTACATTACTTTTCAACTTTGTGGTTATAATTAAGGATATTGTCATAGATAGGTGCAAAACTAATGTTGGTGGGATTATGTATTATGTTCATTGGATATATGTCAACCTTAACATCATTTGTATCTTGAAGACTTTTACCTACATGTTTGGGGTTAGAAACATATTTTTGAATTTGTTGGTTGAGCTTCTCACATGTTTGGTATTCCTCTTTACCATTTTTATCATATTCTAGGTTAATGATCTTAGTAATTGCATTAAAGTCTTATTATTTGTTTTACTTGAATTTGTTAGCATCATGCTTATTTGTGTTAAGAGGTTGATTTGTACAATTGATCTAAATTGGGCTTGGATGAGGTGTAGTAATAAGTGGCATTACAATAAAGCTAAAAGATAAATGATGCATTGTGCGATGTAGGGGATCTAAGAGGAGAAATATTTAGAAAACAAAGGAAAGTATTTAAAAGTGGGTCAAGTTCTTTGAGATGTGGTGATTTAGAAGGGATGTCCCCCTTTTAAGGACTAGACAACAAGCTTCATTTGATGTATAAACATTTATATATTTTTTAAGTAAGTAATATTATAAATCTTTAAAGACTAAATACCAAAAAAATATCATTGCAAATGTACTATTTAAAATTTAAAATTTTAAAAATTGTTTTAATATTTATCCCTAAAATAAAATAAAATAAATTCTTAAACTCTTGTTCCCAAAACTATTTAACAAATATTGATAAAAATTATGACCCAACCAAAAGATGGATTCAAAGTAGATCTATCAAATTATATTTAGTTGGAGAATGGACTCTAATTAAAACCATTACCATTGTTAAAGATAGAGGAGCTTTCTTAATACACACTCAAATATGACTAATAAATAAAATAAGTATGTTATGATGAATGCATATAAATTAAAAAGGGATCTTCTAGTTGGTACTATAATAAAGGATTCTTGAGACGTGGTTTAATATGATTGTGTTCCTTTATTCTTAGATTTTCTAACCTTATTTTTGTGAATACTTTTTTTTGTAAAAGTTTTTTTTGTTTTAGTTTGTTGTTCATAAGGAGTTCACTAGAAATGATAGTGGGGTGACAATAGAATAATGTGTCTCATTTTTTGGTTTAATTGAGATATTAAAAATAACATTTTTTATTAATTTTTAATTTGTTTCAATTATAGTGAACAAATGATCAAGAATTTAAAGATACGTAAACTAATGAGTTGCAAAATTTTCTATGTAAATTCAAACTATAATTTAATTTAATTGTTATAGGATTATTTCAATCTTAAAAAATTTCAATCAATTTTATTTTTATTTTTATTTTTTTATTGAGTGATATTATTATCTAAGGTATAACTTTCACTACAAATATTTTTTTTTCACGATTTATTGGAATTAGTTTTTTTTTGGTGAGTGAGTTTGACCAGGGGGGCATTCCCATAAAAAAATGATCAAAAATAAAAACAAGGTTCCTCTAGAGGAGGGCCATTACCAAAAAATCGAATATGGGGATCATCTATTGTCTACATATAGATTGTTGCTACATTAAATATCTTGAATAGTAAAATATCTTATAAAAGATACATATATATAAAGTTCACAATATTATTTAATCTCCTATCCATCATCCTTCTCCTATAACTCTGAATTGTCTTAAACAAGGGTGAATAACCAATCCATCTTTGATACCTCAAAGACTCTAGCTACCGCTTTTCAAAAATTTCAAACCCCAACTTGCCTTCCTCCTCACATTATCATTAAAACCAATTGATTCAATTACAAAGGGGGCACAAGGACCATTATATGGTTGAAACATTATAGGCCAAGTGTCACACCAAATCACAAATTCTAAACCCAACATAGTTGTGGCCAAATCATCCAACAAGCCACCACACCACCTTGAAAGACCAGGGCCTCTATAACTATTGGCTAAACCCACAATATAGTGAGTCC
The DNA here is from genome assembly GCA_007115665.2 of Sequoiadendron giganteum. Taxonomy (NCBI): domain Eukaryota; kingdom Viridiplantae; phylum Streptophyta; class Pinopsida; order Cupressales; family Cupressaceae; genus Sequoiadendron; species Sequoiadendron giganteum. The sequence continues at coordinate 596,646,704 of CM021100.1, forward strand.
CAAACTTGTGCCACTAGTTTTTTCAATTTGGAAGTGGGAAAAAGGTTCAAAGCACCTTTGTTCAAAAGTGTAAAACATAATTTTTTTTTTTAAACAAAAGTAATTTCCAAAAATGGAAAAAAAGAAAAGAGACCTTCGAATGAAGGTCCCTTTTTTACCACTTTTGGAAATTAATTTTGTTTGAAGGTTTTGTTTTGGTGAAAATGGCATACCTTCAAATGAAATTCCTTGAATACCTTCAAAAAAAGGCCCTTGGATGACCTCTTCCCTTTTATGTTTGAGTTTTGCTCAAAATTTCACCTTCAAACCTCAGGTTGAACCTTCAAATGGAATCAACCAAAAAAGATAATTGGTAAGTTTGTAGCACTCAAAGTAAGCTTTCCAATGAGTTTAATATTGGATATATTTAATTTGATTATTTTATAAATATTTTATATTTTCTAGTGAATATAGGTTTCTTAGCAATTGTGAAGATCTATGTTTCACATATATAAAAATAGTAAAATAGATCTATTTTTTTGAAAATATCTATGCACTAAATATTGATGTTCTTATTTCAAAAAAAAAGAAAAAGTTGATTTGGATAAATACAAAAAAATGATGCATTATTGAAGTAATCTATGTTTGAATTAAATAATTAATCTCACTTTCAAAAGTAAAAAAAAAACTATGCAACATAAAACATTTGTGCACTTAATATCGATGTTATGACTTTATATTTAAAAATTTATAATTTTATCTTTTATACAAATAAAGTTATCTTTACACGGTCAATTTTTTAAAATGTTGTTAACTATAAAAAATAAGTTATTAAAAGTTACTTAAAAACACTCACTAATTATTTCTTTATAAAAAATAAGTTATTAAAAGTTACTTAAAAAAGCTCACAAATTATTTCATAATTTAAAAAATAAAATATATTTGTAATCTACAGATAAAATCTCAAAAATCACTAGTTCACTCATCTTCAAATTCTTAACGGTTTGGTTGTTATGGATGTTAGGAAGTGAAAATTTAGTAATTTTTTTTATTTCAATGTCCTAATTTAACCAAAAAGTGGGACACACTATTGTGGGATCACCTTACTTTGAGGCATACTTTGTCCTCCCCCAAATCTAGCAAGACCACTGTTAGGTCTCAAAAATGCGGGTTGCAAACCCTAAGAGGATGCCAAGCTCTATGGCCAGGCTTACAACTTTTTTGGTTAACAAATTGAGTTAACTGATGTGGTTGAGAACTCCCTACACTTCAGGCTCTCCTAGACCTAGGGGGTGTACCTAAATAATGGAGCAGATTTAAAAGTTGTATAATTTCTAATTTGGGCAATCTATCCACATTGGAATGTAAAAGTGAAATAGATGCAAAGCTAACAACTAATCCTACTATAAATGTTTAAGAGTTGAATGTAGGAATAAGGTTTGTATAGTGTATCGTTTTGAAATGAATGTGATCAATGCCTAATCCTATTAGGTAAATGGAGTTGAGATGTATAAGATGTGTGAATCCTTCTCTTGGCTTAACTCTAACTGCTCGACACTTTTGGATGTCTATACTTTGTATAAACGTGCAAGTTTTGTCAGTTATTTTGGGTTCTTCTTACAAATTCTAGTGATATCTCCCTAAGTTACTATGATGTTTGAAAGGACTTTTAATTCTGATGTGAAGGAAACCAGTTAAGATAACCAATTCAAAAGGACTTTAATTATGGGCAGAAACCTATTAAAAATGATCTTTTAAAAGGATTTTAATTCTCTTCTCACAAAAACCAATCACGGAAATCACACAAGTGCATCAAATGTGTCTTGAAAAGTTAGATATATATTTATATACTTAATTTGAATAACAAAGAAATACCACTTCAGAGACAACCAAATAACATTTATAAATTAATATTGTTAGAACAGTTGAACACTAGAAATTGAGCCACCAATTCAAATTTTCTCCTCCATTTTATTGCTTCAAAAGATAATACAATTCATACTGGAAGTATTCTATGCTTATTGTACTATGAATAGATGCTAATAAATATGATGATTCCAAAAATTAGCCTTGGTTTCCCTTATATACAGGAAGCAACAAGCTTCAAGACATTACATCAAAAGTGACATTGTTTCATTCATATTTTGCTAAAACCCTTACAAATGTAATTAGTAATAAGCAAGAGACAATTAAGGAAGCCCACAACAATTCATGACACATCACAGTCTATTAATCTCCATCAGGTACCCGTGATCACTAAAGATCTATTCAAGGTCCTTCCTCCATGATAATATATCTGACACTGTGTAACTTTGATGAATTTTGCTCTGTATATTGTTCACTGGTGTATGTATTTGTGTTGGTAATTATGTCTTCCATAATGCACTCCATATGAAGCATCCTTTCAAGTTGCAAATGGGTGTTGTACAATACTATCAATTCATCACTTATCAAATTCAAAGTCTATGCCAATAGTTGTGTCAACTCATCTTTCCATTCAATTTGGTGTTTAAGATCACCTGTATCATCAAAAAAAGGTGGGAATGGGATAGCCATCGACTGGTCAAAATCATTAAACTCCTCTATGATTGTAGTTTGAAACTTATTATGTGTGTCCACTAGCTCATTAAGATTCTTAAGTACTTGGTCATACACATTTTAATTAACTACCAACTCCTCCTTTTGCTCCATTATTCTGTGCCACAATCTTTTGTGCTCTTGAAAAGCTTCATAAGTTTTAGTGTGAGCTGTCCAGAATTGATCAACTTGTCCTAATACCTTCTCAAATATCCTTCTGATTAGTTCTGAGGCCATCTCAAACTTGGTTATTTTTATCCTTTTGTCCAATTCATGACATTTATTTTGAGCCTTTTCAGCTTTATGCTTCTAGTATATAGTTTCTGACATATCCTCTAGTACCTTATTCTCACACTCTTCCAATGGAGAGTAGATGCTTGAAGAAGAAGGTAATTTATCCTTGTACTTGACTACTTGCCACAACCTCTCATTCTCAAAATTGTACTTCTTGTTATCTTTCACTAATTTTTCAATTTGTGCCTTGGTAAATTTTTCAACATTGATATTCAGGTTGGTAGTCTCCATGGGATCAGTGTCTCCCACTCTGTGTACAAGAAGATGGTTGAATACTTGGCCCAGGTCACTAATGATAGTAAGCCTTTTCTCTAGTGGGTACATGGCCCAAATGAGGAGAGTGGAGTTATCAGGGTTGTATTTAGAACCAACATAGATATTATCACTTTCTTGAGTAGTCAATTGCAAGGATTTGTCATGTATTCTCCTAAAACTATTGAATACAATGGTAAATCTAATATCCCATCCTAGTAAGAGAATAACTCCATCTTCCTGCAATAGCTCTCACCACTTTTCTGGAGTATTTTTCTCCATCTCTTAATCCAGTTCTCTTTGTAACTCATCTAAGATCTCAACTTCTTTATCATGTGTTATTTTTTTTATTCCCCCTCTTATCATCTTACCCTTGTATTCATAAAAGAATGCCTTGAACTTAGCAGATTTGACAAAGGCATCATCTGAAGTAAATTTTTGACTTGCACTATGTTTGACATCATCAAAAATTTGATTTGATGCCTCAAACACAAGAACACTCCTTTTAGGTGAAGGTTCATAATTCTCAACAAGAATCTTATTTGTCTGTATAAATTCAACTTCATCTTTAACACCTTCTTCACTTACCATAGGTATACCAATGGAAAACATATGTTCGGGGTATATTATGGTGACATGTGGCAAAAGGGCATTACATCTTCAACTTGTGTTATTGCAACATCTCTTGTTGAAGGAGCATCTTCTCTCTTCTTGAATGTTGAAGGAGGTACATCTTTGATCAATTCATTTTCATGTTGGAGCATCATATCCATTCTCTCCATAGGGTCTTCAATCTCATGAAAGGCATTAGAGTATAATGGATTGTGACTCATTTTCCATGCTTCAACCATCATTATCTTGTTAAACATGTCCCTTCTTCTTGATGCATGGAATTCATCAGTGTTCCTGATCAAATCATCATCTACAAAAAGAACATGTTTATACCCTTTCAGCTTCTGTGTCAACTTAGCATTGTTGATGAAATGCTCAGGGTCAAACCATTTTTATCTCATTCCCTTTGGGCAGATTGTAATGATCCAATTTGTCTTTAATAGCTTCACATGCTTTCTCAAAAACAAAATTAAAGTCACTGAAACAAAGATTACTTGGCATAAGGGACTGTTTTCTATAACTTTTAAAATGTAAAAAATCTCAATAAGCCAATTTTCTAACTATCTCTAGATATGCCACTTTATTCAGAACTGTCTTTGCTAAGAGGAATGGTACTCCCTCGAAACCATAAACCCTAATCTTAGTACAGTCTTCATAAACATACCATTCACCCCAATTGTGGTTTACCTTTACTCTAAGATCTTTCTCTTTGGGTCACAAAAACCTTTGTTTTCTAAGGACAAGTTATTGATGAGGGTGCAACCCGAGACACAAAAAATCACACACACAACCAAAGAATAATATTATTATTCTGAATATGAAAATCTTACATGTAGAGGATCTCAAATCCTCGAGTTCTGCAATACATGCAAATTACATAAATAAACTACATAAATTCCCCTTTTCGCAACATGCGATCTTCTTTCCCCAAAAACTACTCACAAAAATCAGAAACTACCCCATAAATAGCCCAATTCTCCCTTTGGAGCCAAAAACAATATTCTAAATATGCACCAACTTTCAGAAGCCCTAACTTAAGATCTGACCGTCAAATCTTCAATCATAATACCTTTTCCGAAAGCTCATGCAAAAATGAAGTGTCAAAAAGTGGGGCTGAAAGGCTAACCACTTTTGTTTTTTGCCAATTTTCGGGCCCATTCGGAGCTTTTAAGTACCTCAAAATTAGCTCTGAAGATTTCATAAGGCAAAAAGCAGAAATTGAAACTTGAATAAATTTTGAACCGGGAATGATCTTAGCCTGATTCTTTCACCAAAGTGTTTATTTTTTGGTCTTGAAGCTTCCCTTAAATTTTTGTCTCCTCACACCTTCAAATTCACACCTACTAAAAATGGCAGCTGAGTAGAAAAAGTAGTTTTGAAAGTTGGAACTTCTTCTTCGACGAAAAGGGTATCCAAAAATGCAACATCTACAAAAAGAAAAATGCAAGTAAACATATTTTTGGGTGATGTAGGATTGCCCTTATAGCACTGGATGCTCCTGCATCAGTTATAATCACAAGGGTGACCAAGAAATTTGTAGAGTGGCTTCACAAAATATTCTTCAAAATAAAGGTAATGCGATCTAGTGCATCTACTATCCCATATTGAATTTCACATCTACACTAGTCTAACATTTTCATAATTGTCTGTGTCCCTTATTTGTAAGTGATCACTCAATAATCCAATATATCATCCTTCATATTAAATAAGATGCATGAGCAATGCATACTATTTGCAATAGTTATCATTGTTATTCTTAATGGAAGTCAACACATTATTGAGGGTTTTTGCCAAATATTCTGCGTAATCAAAAGGTCTAGCATCCTGATTTTTTATGTCAATTGATAAAACCATTGGGGGATATGGATATTATGTAACGCCACGCCATGGAACCCAGAGAATAACACACAAAGCAACTAAATAACTGAACAATTTTTTTAATAAACCTTTAATTGCAGCATGTGAGCAAAGTAAACATCTACACAAACATTCTTAGGGTTTTGTGACAACGCTACTTACACAAACACAAGTAAGAATATCACATTATAAAATTATATACATAACATAAAGATAGATCATATAAATAATGAACATTCTAGTTACATACTCATAACAAAGTTAAGTTACATCACGTGAGATTGTGACAAATCTCATTACATCACTATATGGTCTCATATATACATTAGGAATATATCTAGTACAAATGATGATCATAGCACATTTTTCAGCCATGTTCACAAGCACGCTCAATGTCCAACTCATCAAACAATGTGAAATCAAGAACCTGTCAAGAATAATATCATCTCGTACTACATCACCTGCAAGGGGACCCAATGGAGGATAAAGCATGTTCCTCCACACCATGTGGTACTTGAAAGTACACCCCCCATGCTATGAGATAATATTAGGTCCACAAGACAACAAACATGAAGACAAAAACAAAACATCACATGGCTTGACAATCACATAACAAAATAATGATATAAACCACATAATTTACAAACAAGCTCCCAGAGGCAACAACAAGATAAACAGTAACTCTACACATGAGACCACATAAAGTGTATAAGGATAAGAGTGTCATCACATAATTTCTTTAGGTTACCTTGGTGAATCTTCCTAGATTACCGACCCTCATCTTGAGTTACCTTGGAAATCTCTACCGATTCTCAACCCCTAAACAAACACATGTGGATTCAAACTTACTTTTCAAGAAGACAAAGTAAATGATCATGCCATTCTAGGCCATCTCAACCTACCCTTAATCTATACAATCACTAAGGTATAAGGTGAGGCATCAAATTATTTGAATTAATTATGAACACCACCCAACCCCCAATATATTTATTAAGGTTTTCACTAAATTTATAAACTTCCTATAGGTTACCATGGTTACCACTTAGGGTTCTAACCCCTATCAAAAGTCACTCTCCCTAATAACATAACACATTATCAATTACAACTGATCACCATCATGCATGTTAAAAAAAACCATGAAAGAACACATCTCAACCATGACATAGATCATCTAACTTTCAAGATACCTCCAAGCTAAAAAAAATCATGCATGGATAAATCCCAAATTAGATAATCACAATAGGACAATATAGTACAAGCATTAAAAGCTTCATCTTACAAAATTATATTTCCTAGCCTTTGGAAGATTTCTAATGTTCACTTCACAAGACAATTTAAACATGAATCAAAATCCACTTTTCATTCCTAATTACATCAATACACTTGTTTTGTATAAAAAATACAAACAATTATAGAAGAGTAAATACAAGAGTGAGTATACGAAACAATCAAATCAAGTTACTAAATGATCATTAAAAACAAGTTAACCTCCTTCCATTATCTACATATAATAAATAATTTCCTTTATTTAATTTCCAATACAATCATTTACTCAATCCTTCAATATGTTCATTCACATAATCCAAATAATTATAATTCATAGGTCAAATTTCTAACATTCTAATACAATATTTCCAGATATAACATAACAAGCACAAATATTTACATACATATATAAAAATCCATATATATATATATAGATATCGAATCCCAACATAAGCATCCGAAAAATCTTTATGAACTAAAAGTTCATAGAGATTATACATTGACATAAAATATTATTCATCCGTTAACTGGGTTAAGAGAATTCAACATTGACAACGTTACCTAATTCACTTGAATAAGTCCTCTAACTTCCCAATACAATTAAAGAAATCTCTTAATTTATTTAATTTTCCAATCTACTTGACTATAATCAAAGGTCACAAATACCCAAATTACTCTTATGTATCACCATAGCACATAGGCATATATATTTATCATAACCAAATTGTAATCCACTATAATAACTTTTATTATAAATGACTTACCATCCCACATTGATTAATATAGAAAATTGATCAAGAAATTAAATAGAATCCATTAACCTAATATTTCATTTATTCCAACCATGATGGGATCCCTTTAAAGAAATTTACGTATATACATATGTATATATATAGTACGTAATAGTTTAAACCTTTACAAAAGTCCCCAGAATGAAAGACTAATGACCTCCGCTAAAAATCCAACCATGATGAAATCGATGTCTACACCCTATCTATACATCAAATGTGACGCGATGATACGCTGAACAAATCATAATTTACATAATTTGACTAAAACATAAGTGGATGTAAACAAGATTTACAATGCATAAGCTATATTGAACATAGAGGATATAAGGAATATATTCGATAGAAGTAAATTTTTTTGACTTATTTGCATGTTGTATAATAGATAGTTCATGAAACTACTTAAAATACAATTTAAAAATAGGAAAACCCAAATTACAAGGAGAAAGTTTATAAATAGATGCAATTGACATTAGAAGTTTAAGAGGAGATAAAATATGATTATCAGTTGATGACTAAGGAGAAATTGCTCTCGAAACCCTAGTCCAACATTCAAGCAATACAATGAGGAGATTGTATGGAGATAATCGCGTGCCCAAGTAAAAAGATGGACCATGGATAAATTCAAATCCATCGTATTCATGCAAAAGGAAATATTGAATCAATCAAATATTGTAAAAAGACAAGATAACATCACAAAGTGTCCCATAGATACAAGATGGATGCCATGCAACCACCTTTCACCAAACAAATAATCGAATGCATGCATTATAGACCCCCAACGACCGAATCTGGAAGACTCAAAACAATACAAAGGAGATCATAAGTCTCCAGGAAACCCACAAGATGATTAAAGGAGAAAAACACATGCTTCATCAATAGAGCATCAAATACAAAAGGAATAGAGAGAGTGCAATGCCAACATTCAGCCAACAAAACTTATCATTAGGAGAATAAAGAAGCGTCCAAATAGAGGAACGTAAAAAATGTAAATTCTTATACCATTGGAAAAATATGAAGAACTCAAGAACATCAACCATATGGTAGAAATTATTAAAGCCAGAAAATGATCAACAACAATGAAAGAGTCTGAAAAGGTAGAAATAGCTACATCGGTGATGTAAGAGAAACTTTATTATCATTAAACTTCAACCATTCACTACTTAATGCTACAATGAACTCTTTAGTAGAAGAGAACAATGACTATCATTAGATTCACATATATATTTATCAATTCATGAAAATAGAGAATAAAGAGTTCCTAATTCCACTGATTTTGACTCCTAACTTGCATGATGACCAACCCCAATAAGCAGTCCACAAGAAGAGAGGGGGTGCGAATCAATCATACAGATTGAAGATTATATAGAAGTAAATAAAATTAAAAGGATGAGTTTCATTCAATCATCAAAGACAAAGAGATTAGGAACTCCCGAAAATGCATCCAGTGGAATCTGACTTAAATCAAGAGATTTGGTTGAGCACTCCAAAAGATAAGAACGTTTATGAATATATAAAGGAGTATTAAACTTGCATTTGAAGATTCTGGCCTCTATAGTTTAAGACATCGCTCTAACAAGATTATTATATCTTCTCAAGGTTGTGGTATCATGAAAGTATCAGGTAGCAACCATCAAAATAAATAAGGAGCAATGGATCAAGAAATAAAACCAATACTACAATGCTACTATCAAGGGATGGTAAAGTTCTCTTCTTAACGTAATGAACGAAAATACAATCAGACCATTACAATGTAAAAATAAAAGTGGTGTATAGAAAAGAATAAGTAACTGCAATACATCAACTAGGTTAATTTTCATAGGCAGACTTAAGCTGAAAAACCTATACTTTATGCATGGATTAAACTCGTTTGAAGCCCATCTCTCTTATCAACATACACAAAATTAAGCCTTAAGGAGGACTTAATCTATTAAGGAAAAATTGACATTAAGGTAGTGTGGAAAATTAGATCTAATAGAACATAGCTTTCTTCAAATAAGAAATTTAGACTTACTGAAAATGAGAGGCATGCATCGGATAGAACAAGGAAATTTTCTATAAGCTAAGGAAGAGGCAAAAACCTGGAGTCCTACGCCTGGAGTCGAAGAAGGTGCACTGTAATGGATTTATTTTGCAACCAAAGATCCAATCTCTAGAACTTAATCACTTTTCAAAGAATTGTTCTACTTCGAACAACATTAACACCACACTATATTATGTGACAATGCTTTGGATAGAAACAAAATATTATGTGATCATTTTTTTAGCTGAGAGGACAAATTTTTGTGTTGATGATTAAGACTTGGCACTCTGATTTCAACCCTTCTTCTGAAAAATTCAATAAAATATCGGTTTGGGTTCGACTTCCTAACCTCCACCTCCAATTATGGGTTGATCCTCTTTTGGAGGAAGTGGGTGAATCCCTTGGAGATTTTTTGTTGGTGGATGATTAATCTTCTGATATTTTTCATTCCACCTTTGCCCACATATTGGTTGAAATGGATGTTTGAAAAGGGCTTCCTGCTGAGATTCTACTTAAATCTCCTAAGGGTTCTTGGGTCCAATATTTGGACTATGAAGGGATTCCCTTCTGATGTAGAAGATGTTTTAAAATAGTTCATGTTGCAGCACAATGTGGATTTGAGAAAAAAACTAAGGCGACTACTTGGTGGAAAGGTGCTTCTCAACAACACTATACGGTTGAGAAGAAAACTGAGCAACATAGGAGTTTTTCTAAGGTGGTTGCGATTGATAAACAAGGTCTAGGGGTTTCCTCTCTAGATATTACAAATGGTGGAGTTTCTGATGTTGTGCAAGATCATGTTGAAACCCCTAAAGAGAGGGTGATTGGATCTCACGCTGCCATTTCTGGTGATAGCGTTCCGACTATCAATTTTGGTGGCTCTTCTGATAAAACCACGCCTCCAGGAAGGAATAGTGAAGAAAGCTCTATGACAGTGGTTGAAGGCATTCACTTTTAGGATAATGGTGCATTAGATTGGCATGATAAGGAAACACAAGTGGAAGAGGGTTGGATTACTGTAAAAGGAAAGAAATTTAAATTTTCTAAGCCTTCTTTTGATATGACGCTACGTTCCCATAAGAGTAGCTCTAAATGCAAATCTTGATGGTTCTTGGTTGGGGGCTGGTTTTTGGCTGGCTGCAGGCTACTCTTCTTGCAACTTTGTTTTTGGTTGAGAGAGCCTTTATCTCTTTGGCTTTGGTTGCTTTCCCTTTGGTTGTCTGTGCTTTTGTGCTCCTTTTGTTAGGACAATTGTCTGGTTGAGGGTTCCAGATCCATTCAAAATTTATCTGTAAAGGGTTTTGGGTACCTTCAAAACCTTTTTTTTTCCTTAATCAAAAACACTGCACTATATTGCTTTCAAAAATATTTTTGTAGAGTTCTATCTTCAAAGCAAAGTTTTCTTTTCGAAAACCAAAAATCCCCAAATCTAATTGTCGTCCACAAATTTCATAAACAAAGATTTTTATTAATTTTAATTAACTCACAATCACAGAGCTTAACTGATAGTTAGCATGCAAACAAAATTGAACATGTAGTTCTAATTAAGAAACTTCACATGATAATGCTTTCTGACTCCAAGTTCTAATTTTTAGATATTAATAAACAATCCACAAGAAGAGAGGGGGGGAAATCAATCATACACATTGAAGATTATATAGAGTTAAATAAAATTAAAAGGTTGAGTTTCATTCAATCATCAAATACAAAGAGATTAGGAACTCCCAAAAATGCTTCCAGTGGAATTTGACTTAAATAAGGAGTTTTGGTTGAACGCTCCAAAAGATAAGAATGTTTATGAATATATATAAAGGAGTATTAAAATTGCATTTGAAGATTTCGACCTCTATAGTTTAAGACATCGCTCTAACAAGATTATTAGATTTTCTCAAGGTTGTGGTATCATGAAAGTATCAGGTAGTGTAATGCCCCGCCACGCAACCCTAGAGGAAGTTGCAACTAACTACTTAAACATACTATTTTTTTTTTAAGTACAATTTGAAAACAAGTTCGCTACCCATTGCAAACATCTCCTAAGGTTACGAGATTGAGATTACCTCTTAACCCACAACAACATAAATGAATCCATAACATTTATCTACTCAAGATAATAAGGACGCATACATTCCATACAAGATAAATACATCAAATCATAAGAGCTAACTTTCAATTCATCTATCCATAATTAAATATTACAATAACAACTCTCATTCCCCGAATGAGGCAAGTCCAATAAATAAGGTAATCGTCAATTTTAACTATAAGAGCATATATTTCAACATTTTTCTAACTTGCACTTTAAATTGAAATCAAAGCCAGATGACACAATTAAGGCAACTTAACCCAACTAACACCTGATGACACACTAGGACTAGGGTGACGACTTGGCACAAAGAACCTAGCTACTATCTCCCAATCAGATACCATTGGCAAATGGACATGCTCAAACCTGTGAGACTAGGTGGAGTCGATGTCCTGTACCTGTCAACTTGTGAACACAGAGTATATCCACATGCATACATATGTTAAAATTAAAACACACCGTGAAGAGGAAATCTCGGAATCGTAGGGCGCTCGCAAGCGAGTGATGCAATCTCATCCCCTTCACCAATACAATATTACTAATTGACCAATCTAAGATCATTAATAAGATCAAAAGCATAAACATCATTAATTCAATTATCCACTATGCTAATCCAAAGCATTCCATAACGATAACATCAAAAAAATACACCATCACACCAAAATATAACATTCGCATCACAATATAGATAGTGATCAAACAGTAACCGAGTACCATAGTCTAGATACTAACAAAAAATAAGACATAACCAAACAGAACATTGTTCGATCAAAAGAGAAAAACAGAGGGGTTTTACATCCTCCCCCCTAGGGTCAGGCTTACTCTTGAAAGCCTGCAAAAACCCCAAGTGCAAACTCAATAAAATCACACATAGCCATGGGTTCCAAACTGAACCACTCCAAACCTCATTACAAAAGAACAACAACCCGTGCCGCATACAATCCAACCCTCATAAATTTCAGAAAATAGAAATAGAAATATCTCATTTTTCAATTTTTTTTTGAATTTAAAAATTCTAAAATAACATTTCAAACCTTTTCCTTTTATTTTCAATTTCCAACATTAAATCTGGATGTAAGACCCCTCCGTTTTGCTCTGTTGATCGAACAATGTTCTATTTGGTTATGCCTTATTTTTTGTTAGTATCTAGACTATGGTACTCGGTTATTGTTTGATCACTATCTATATCATGCTGCGAATGTTATATTTTGGTGTGATGGTTTATTTTTTTGATGTTATCATTATGGCATGCTTTGGATTAGCATAGTGGATAATTGAATTAATGATGTTTATGCTTTTGATCTTATTAATGATGTTAGATTCGTCAATTAGTAATATTGTATTGGTGAAGGGGACGAGATTGCATCACTCGCTTGCGAGCACCCTACGACTCTGAGATTTCCTCTTCACGGTGTGTTTTAATTTTAACATATGTATGCATGTGGATATACTCTATGTTCGCAAGTTGACAGGTACAGGACATCGACTCCACCTAGTCTCATAGGTTTGAGCATGTCCATTGGTCAACGGTATCCGATTGGGAGATAGTAGCTAGGTTCTTCGTGCCAAGTCATCACCCTAGTCCTAGTGTGTCGTCAGGTGTTAGTTGGGTTAAGTTGCCTTAATTGTGTCATCTGGCTTTGATTTCAGTTTAAAGTGCAAGTTAGAAAAATGTTAAAATATATGCTCTTATAGTTAAAATTGACGATTACCTTATTTATTGGACTTGCCTCATTCGGGGAATGAGAGGTGTTATTGTAATATTTAATTATGGATAGATGAATTGAAAGTTAGCTCTTATGCTTTGATGTATTTATCTTGTATGGAATGTATGCGTCCTTATTATCTTGAGTAGATAAATGTTATGGATTCATTTATGTTGTTGTGGGTTAAGAGGTAATCTCAATCTCTTAACCTTAGGAGATGTTTGCAATGGGTAGAGAAATTGTTTTTTAATTGTACTTAAACAAAAAAATTAAATTAGCTTGTTTAAGTAGATGTTTGCAACTTCCTCTAGGGTTGCGTGGTGGGGCGTTACAGGTAGCAACCATCAAAATAAATAAGGAGCAATGAATCAAGAAATGAAATGAATACTACATCATTACTATCAAGGGATGGTAAAATTATCTTGTTAGCATAATCAATGAAAAATATAATCAGATTATTACAATGCAAAACAAAAAGTGGTGTATAGAAAAGAATAAGTAACTGCAATACATTAGGCAGGCTAATTTTCACAAGCAGACTTAAGCTGAAAAAAATATACTTCATGCATGGATTAAACTTGCTTGATTCCCGACTCTCTTAACAACATTAAACCTTAAGGAGAACTTAATCTATTAAGGAACAATTCACATTAAGGTGGTGCAGAAAATTAGATCTAATAAAATGTATCTTTCTACAAATAAGAAATTTAGACTTACTGAAATCAGGAGGCTTGCATCAGACAAAACAAGGAAATATGCTATAAGCTAAGGAAGAGGTGAAAACTTGGAGTCCTACGTCTGAAGTCGGAGAAGGTGCACTTTAATAGATTTCTTTCGTAGCCAAAGATCCGATCTCCAGAACTTAATCACTTTTCAAATAATTCTTCTACTTCGAACAACATTAACACCACACTATATTGCTTTCAGAAACATTTTTTGTAGAGTTCTATCTTTAGAGAAAAAAATTCTTTTGAAAACCAAAAATCCCCAAATCTAGTTGTCGTCCACAACTTTCATAAACAAAGCTTTTTATTTATTTCAATTAACTCAATCACAGAGCTTAACTGATAGTTAGCATGCGAACAAAATTGAACATGCAGTTCTAATTAAGCAACTTTGCATGATAACGCTTTCTAAATGCAAGTTCTAAATTTTAGATATTAATGCATAGACTGTTGAAAACAAACTTTTAACATTATCTATTTTCCATTTATTTAAGTTTGCACAATAAATTCAATAATAACATTTAATTAAATATCCTATTTAATTAATTCAATTTAATCAAACCTTTTTAAAACAATAATCAACCTTTAATTATAATATTATCTAAATATGACTAATTTAATACAACATTTAAATAAAATTACACTAAATCAAATAACTTATCAAAAACATCATTAAACTAATTAAACAATTTCCAATCATGACAAAACAGAAATGACACGACGAAAACAAATGACAAGCAACAATGGGTAAAAAATGGGTACTCGACCTATAAAGGAACGATGACTAAAGAAAGAGGACCTAACATTATCTCCACAACATATTTCCATTGGGTCATGGCACGCTCGGACCTAAAAAAGCAGGTGGAGTCAATGCCTATACTTACAAACTACATAAAACAACACTATCAAACATATCTATATAAAACAAAATTCATACAGGGAAAGAGAGTCACAACATAGCAGGGTACTCATGAGTGAGTAATACTGCACTGTATCCTTCACCAAGACTTACATGCAACAATACATCTTAAACATCAGATACATCATCATAAATGCACTTAAGCTCTGAAACAACATGAAACCATAACACACACAATGTCTATCATAATGTTGCCACACAAATGTAATCAAATGATCACAATGTATCTAATGCATCATCAACCAAGTATAAAAACTAACATAATATATGTGTCATAACTAAAATCAAGTAGCATAATATCCAAAACAACTAAAACGAATAGCAAATGAACATAAGCACACTGAAACAAATAATAGCAACTGGAGGGACACTACATCCTCCCCCCTGGGATAAGGCTTACTCTTGGAAGCCTGCAAACAAGCATGGGTCCACACAATAAACATAACCAATTTCAATTCAAATTACACAACATTCAAACTCAATAAATCATCACAACTCGAGCACCAGTAAAGAAAGTCATGATCATTCTAGTCAAATAGATTATCATGCATACCAAAAAAAATGGTGAAACATCCACCAAAAAAGTCTCAAACTACTTAACATATCACATTGAGCATCAATATAGAGAAAGTAATACAACAACAAACATTGTTTACAAGACAACCATAACTACCTATGACAAGTTCAACTTAAGAGTGATTCAGAATCACTATCACTACCTATGATAGTTTCCTCTTGATCACTAAAGTTAGAGGGAATGAGCCTATAACCATAATTCAACACATGGATTTTCTTAGGTGCTATCGATTCACTCTTAATACTCATAGAATTCCCTGGGTTGATTTTGTTTCTCCTCTGATAAGTAATCCATATTTTCCTTTCCCTAACCACCACGGGATATCTACCTGATTAATCTGAGGATCCTGCTGTTCTACATGTTCACTCTCAAAATAAATTTGAGGAGGAATATCCCATCAATTATCCATACGGCCACCACGTTGGACTCGAACACGATCCCTACCATGACATCTAGGAATGGTCCTACACAAAACCAAAGACAAGTCTCAGTTTCAAGACACAACCAAAAACAAGAAAACACACTACAAAGTCTAACATCTAGGACAACCTAATGGGCTCACAAGAACTAGAGTACCTAGTGTTAGAGCCTCACACTTTGATACCAAGTTGTAATGCCACACCATGGAACCCAAAGAACAACACACGAAGCAACTAAATAACTGAACAATTCTTTTTGATAAACATTTAATTACAACATGTGAGCAAAGTAAACATACACAAAAACATTCTCAAGGTTCCATGACAATGCTACTTACACAAACACAAGTAATAATATCACATTATAAAATCATAGACATAAAATAAAGATAGATCATATAAATAATGAACATTCTATTTACATACTCATAACGAAGTTAAGTTACATCAAGTGAGATTGTGACAAATATCGTTACATCACTATATGGTCTCATATACACATTAGGAATATATATAATATAAATGACGATCATAGCACATCTATCAACCATGTTCATGAGCACGCTTAGTGTCCAAATCATCGAACAATGTAAAATTAGGAACCTGTCAAGAACAATATCATCTCATACTACATCACTTGCAAGGGGATCCAATCAAGGATAGAGCACGTTCCTCCCAACCATGTGGTACTCGAAAGTCCACCCCCATGCTAGGAGATAATATCAAGTCCACAAGACAACAAAAATGAAGACAAAACAAAACATCACATGGCTTGACAATCACATAATGATATAAACCACACAATTTACAAAAAATATCCTAGAGGCAACATCAAGACAAATGATAACTCTACACATGAGACCACATAAAATGTATAAGGATAAGAGTGTCATCACACAGTTGCTTTAGGTTACCCTGGTGAATCTTCCTAGATTATCGCCCCCCATCTTGAGTTACCTTTGCAATCTTTACTAATTCGTGACCCCTTAACAAACACATGTGGATTCAAACTTACTTTTCAAGAAGACAAAGTAAACGATCATGCCATTCTAGGCCATCTTAAACTACCCTTAATCTATACAAGAAATAAGGTATAAGGCGATGCATCAAATTATCCGAATTAATTATGAACACCACCCAACCCCCAATATATTTATTAAGGTTTTCATTGAATTTATAAAATCCTGATAGGTTACCTTGGTTACCACTTAGGGTTTTGACCCTTATCGAAATCCACTCTCCCTAATAACATAACACATTATCAATTACAACTAATAGCCATCATGCACGTTAAACAAAACCATGAAAGAACACATCTCAACCATGAAATATACCATCTAACTTTCAAGATACCTCCAAGGTAAAAACAATCGTGCATGGCTAAGTCCCAAATTAGATAATCACAATGGGACAATATAGTACAAGCATTAAAATCTTAATCTTACAAAATTATATTTCCTAGCCTCTAGAATATTTCTAATGTTCAATTCACAAGACAATTTAAACATGAACCAAAATCCACTTTTCATTCCTAATTACATCCATACACTTTTATCACAAAAATAATCCAAACAATTATAGAAGAGTAAATACAAGAGTGAGTATGCAAAACACTCAAGTCAAGTTACTAAATGATCATTAAAAACAAGTTAACCTCCTTCCATTATCTACATATAATAAATAATTTCCTTTATTTAATTTCCAATACAGTCATTTACTCAATCCTTCAATATGTTCATCCACATAATCCAAATAATTATAATTCATAGATCAAATTTCTAAAATTCTAATACAATATTTCTAGCTATAACATAACAAGCACAAATATTTACATACATACATAAAAATCCATATATATATATATATAGATATCGAATCCCAGCATAAGCATTCATCAAATATTTATTGACATAAAATATTATTCATCTGTTAACTGGGTTAAAAGAATTCAACATTGACAACATTACCTAATTTGTTTGAATATGTCCTCTAACTTCCCCATACAATTAAAGCAATCTCTTAATTTATTTAATTTTCCAATCTACTTGACTATAATCAAAGGTCACAAATACCCATTACTCTTATCTATCACCATAGCACATATGCATATATATTTATCATAACCAAATTGTAATCCACTATAATAAATTTTATTATAAATGACTTATTATCCCACCTTGATTAATTTAGAAAATTGATCAATAAATTAAATAGAATCCATTAACCTAATCTTTCATTTATTCTAACCACGATGGACTCTCTTTAAAGACATTTACGTATACATATATATATCTATATATAATACATAACAGTTTAAACCTTTACAAAATTCCTCAAAATGAAAGACTAATGAACTCCGCTAAAAATTGAACCATGATGAAATCGATGTCTACATCCTATCTATACATTGAAGGCGACATGATGATACACTGCACAAATCAAAATTTATATGAATTGAGTAAAACATAAGTGGATGTAAACAAGATTTATAATGCATAAGCTATATCAAACATAGAGGATATAAGGAAGATATTCAATAGAAGTAAATTTTTTTGACTTATTTGCATGCGATATAATAGATAGTTCATGAAACTACTTAAAAATGCAATTTAAAAATAGGCAAAACTGAGTTACAAGGAGAAAGTTTACAAATAGATGCAACTGAGATTAGAAGTTTAAGAGGAGATAAAAAATTATAATCAGCTGATGACTAAGGAGGAACTAATCTGACAACCCTAATCCAAATTGGAAGCAATACAATGAGGAGACTGTATGGAGATAATCACACGCCCAAGTAAAAATATGGACAATGGCTAAATTCAAATCCATCATATTCATGCAAAAGGAAAGCTTGAATCAATCAAAGATTGTAAACATGCAAGATAACATCACAAGCATCCCATAGATACAAGATGGACGCCATGCATCCACCTTTCACCAAACAAATAATCAAATGAATACATTATAGACCCCCAACAATCAAATCTAGAAGACTGAAAACAATACAAAGGAGATCATAAGTCTCCATGAAACCTACGAGATGATTAAAGGAGAAGAGTGTAGGATTCATGAACAAAGCATCAAATGGAAAAGGAATAGAGAGAGTGCAGTGCCGACGTTCACCAAACAAAATTTATCATCAGGGGAATAAAGAAGCGACAAAATAGAGGAAGGTAAAAATTGTAAATTCTTATACCATTCAAAAATATGAAGAACTCAATCACATAAACCATATGGTACAAATGATTAAATACAACAGACGATCAGCAAAAATGAAAGAGTTTGAAAAGGTAGAAAGAGCTACTGGTGATGCGGGAGAAAAATTATTATCGTTCAACTCCATCCATTCACTACTTAATGCTAAAATGAACTCTTCAATAAACAAGAACAATGACTATCATCATATTCACATATATATATTTATCAATTCATGACAATAGAGAATAAAGAGTTCCTAATTCCACTGATGTCGACTCCTAACCTGCATGATGACCAACCCCAATAAGCAATCCACATGAAGAGAGGGGGGGCGAATAAATCAAACACATTGAAGACTATACATAGGTAAATAAAAGAAAAAAGGATGAGTTTCAGTCGATCATCAAAGAAAAAGAGATTAGGAGCTCCCAAAAATGCATCCAATGGAATATGACTTAAATTAAGAGATTTGGTTGAGCGCTCCAAAAGATAAGAATGTTTATGAATATATATAAAGGAGTATTAAACTTGCATTTGAAGATTTTGGCCTCTATAGTTTAAGAAATCACTCTAACAAGATTATCAGATCTTCTCAAGGTTGTGGTATCATGAAAGTATCAGGTAGTAACCATCAAAATAAATAAGGAGCAGGGTGATCCCACAATAGTGGTTTACAATTTTTGGCCAAACTGAACACTAAAATTATTATTTTTAACTAAATATTCACATTCGGGCACCTATAGTGGCTAAACCATGAGAAATTTGAAGATGATGCAAACTAGAGTCTCATCACATTTTTTCTGTAGAATGTAAAAATATTTTTATCAAAAATTTTGGAATAAGATTGCACTTCTTTTTCTATCTCCCACACAAATTGGTATTTATCATAAAACAACATTTTTAAAAAATGACCCTCACCGTATACAACATAAAAATTTTTGTATGAAGGATTAAATTCTAATGTTTTTGAATTTAGATTTGTAACTACGATATCTAGCACTTTCATTTGGTTGCATAGTTTTTTATTGAATATTTTTTCCTTAATAGAGTTTCGAAGTCAAACGAATTGCAATTCAGACATAGGTGGATTGTATACAACATAATTTTTTTTTTAATGGATTAAGGACATCAATACTCAGCATAAACATATTTAAAAAAAAATTATTTTGATAATTTTCTATTTTTTCACATGCTCAAAACAGAGAGCTTGATTTTAGGTGAAAAACATATGTTTAATAAAACTAAAAAAACACATACATAATAAAACCAAAACATATTAAAATTATATTCATGGGATAGCTCATTTCGAGGACTACCATAATCATTTGAAATAAATTTTAAATGAATTCATTTGATCCCCCAAAAGGTAAATCAAAAGTGATTTTTTATCAGCATTTTGATAGGTGTAAAGGAGACTCATTTATAGGTATGGTTAAAAACTAGCGAGGTTCTATCCAAGGGGGTTTGATCAAACCCTCTTCAATTGAAATCCTTAAAATAGAACTTTTAAAGGCTTAAATCATTATATTTTCTAAAAATATGTAATTTCAACAAAAATCAGTTCCTCTCAGAAATTGTAAACCATCTTTGTGGGATCACCCAACAATACATCAAGAAATGAAACCAATATTACAACGCTACTACCAAGGGATGTTATAGTTCTCTTCTTAACGTAATTAATGAAAAATACAATCAAAGCATTATAATGTAAAAATAAAAGTGGTGTATAGAAAAGAATAAGTAACTGCAATACATCAACCAGGTTAATTTTCATAGGCGGACTTAAGCTTACAAACCTATACTTCATGTATGGATTAAACTCGCTTGATGCCCGTCTCTCTTATCAACATACACGAAATTAAGCCTTAAGGAGGACTTAATCTATTAAGGAACAATTGACATTAAGGGAGTGTGGAAAATTAGATCTAATAGAACATAGCTTTCTTCAAATAAGAAATTTAGACTTACTGAGATCGGGAGGCCTGCATCGGATAGAACAAGGAAATTTTCTATAAGTTAAGGAAGAGGCGAAAACTTGGAGTCCTATGCCTGAAGTCGAAGGAGGTGCACTATAATGGATTTCTTTCGCAACCAAAGATCTGATCTCTAGAACTTAATCACTCTTCAAAGAATTGTTCTACTTCGAACAACATTAACACCACACTATATTATGTGGCAATGCTCTGGATAGAAACAAAATATTATGTGATCATTTTTTTAGTTGAGAAGAATTTTTTTTAGATCTTCTCAAGGTTATGGTATCATGAAAGTATCAGGTAGCAACCATCAAAATAAATAAGGAGCAATGAATCAAGAAATGAAACCAATACAACAATGCTACTACCAAGGGATGGTTTAGTGTAATAAATGAAAAATACAATTAGATCATTACAATGTAAAAAGAAAAACGGTGTATAGAAAAGAATAAGTAACCACAATACATCAGCCAGGTTAATTTTCACAGACAGAATTAAGATGACAAACCTATACTTCATGCATGGATTAAACTCGGTTGATGCTCAACTCTCTTAATAACATACACAACATTAAGCCTTAAGGAGGGCTTAATCTATTAAGGAACAATTCACATTAAGGTAGTGCGTAAAATTAGATCTAATAGAATGTAGCTTTCTTCAAATAATAAATTTAGACTTACTGAAATCGGGAGGCCTGCATCAGACAGAACAAGGAAATCTGTTATAAGCTAAGGAAGAGGCAAAAACCTAGAGTCTTACGTTTGAAGTTGAAGAAGGTGCACTATAATGGATTTCTTTCACAGCCAAAGATCCGATCTCTAGAACTTAATCACTTTTCGAAGAATTGTTCTACTTTGAACAACATTAGCACCGCACTATATTGCTTTCAAAAACATTTTTGTAGAGTTCTATCTTCAGAGCAAAGTTTTCTTTTTGAAAACCAAAAATCCCCAAATCTAATTGTCGTCCACAAATTTCATAAACAAAGCTTTTTATTCATTTCAATTAACTCACAATCATAGAGCTTAATTGACAGTTAACATGCGAACAAAATTGAACAGGTAGTTCTATTTAAGCAACTTCACATGATAATGATTTTTGATTGCAAGTTCTAATTTTTAGATATTAATGCATAAATTGTTGAAAACAAACTCTTAACATTATCTATTTTCCATTTATTTAAGTTTGCACAATAAATTCAACAATTACATTTAATTAAATATCCTATTTAATTAATTTAATTTAATCAAACCTTTTTAAAATAATAATAAACTTTCAATTATAAGATTATCTAAACATGACTAATTTAATACAACTTTTAAATGACATTACACTAAATCAAATAACTTATCAAAAAAATCATTAAACTAATTAAACAATTTCCAATCATGACGAAACACAAATGACACGACAGAAACAAATGACAAGAAACAACGGGTAACAAACGGGTACTCATCCTATAAAGGAATGATGGATAAAGAAAGAGGACCTAAAATTATCTCCGCAACATGTTTGCATTGGGTCATGGCATGCTCAGACCTGACAAAGTAGGTGGAGTCGATGCCCGTACCTGCAAACTACATAAAACAAGACTATCAAACATATCTATATAAAATGACATTCATACCATGAAAGAGAGTCACAATGTAGCAGGGTACTCATGAGTGAGTAATGTTGCACTGTCTCCTTCACCATGATTGACATGCAACAATACATCATAAACATCATCATAAACACACTTAAGCTCTGAAACAATATGAAACCATAAAACACACAATATCTATCATAATGTCAGCACACAAAAATAATCAAATGATGACAATGTATCTAATGTATCATCAACCAAGTATAAAAACTAACATAATATTTGTGTCATAACTGAAATCAAGTAGCATAATATCCAAAACAGCTAAAACAACTAGCAAACAAACATAATAAAAATGAAACAAACAATAGCAATTGGAGGGATACTACACATTAGGGTGGGTACATCTATTCCCAAGACTTGACTAGCATAGTAGTATGTGTATTGAAAACAATCTTCTAACAACTCAGCTAAAAATGGGGGTTGCTCACCTTCTGAAAACCTTTTGAGACTATTCGCTTTATCATGGGGTCTATGCAAGGGTAATATCCACCTCTTATAGCTAACATCCATATTGCGGTATTCATCCAGAAGGTCTTTTCTCCTAAATTTCATAGTCATGCTCAAATCTAGTTGAAAAACCATAGAGATGTAATTTCTCATAATGGGCACAAAGGACGACCCATCCTCCAAGTGGATTGTATGATTTTGTGGGTTATAAATTTTTTCTGGTTCCTTCATCAATTCTAAATTGATAAACACATTAGGCACCACTAGTTTTCCTAAATTAAGCCTCCACGGGTTAGATATTGGCCTGTGTATGTACATAGTTTTGTAATGGTATATAAAATGGTCATGACCCCTTTTTTCAGTATAGACGTTGCCTAGTCCCTTTTGTTTATCTTCTAATTTCTTGGCTCTCGGGTTTAATTGGACATTTCAATTGGACCTCAGTCTAGGACCAGGGCATTGGTCAATTAAATCTTGGTTTAAATGCTTGGTATCTAGTCTTTTCCTTTTAAATTTGGATTTTTTTGATGTACTTGCCATTGATTTATAAAATAATGTAACCCTACTTTGTGCTTATTCTTTAACTGGCCTGAATAGAATAAATTCAATTTAGGCTTGGTTACTTACTTGAGATGGTTGCGTTCCTCCTAGTTCTTTGTGTTCACAATCACCATTGGACTCCTGGTCTCTTTTCTCCTCGGGTTTAAGAGAATTCCTCAAACTAGAGCGAGGAAAATTGCTTATCTGCAACTTGCTCAGATTTAGTTCATAAATGATGAATTATGCCAACTTTCATGTCACTGCTGCTATTTTGAATGTCAACCGTTGATTTTCTTTCCATCGCTGCCAATTTATTCCTTCGAGATATCACTTGTCTTGTCACCTCAAGTGAGTTTAAGGATTTCATTGCATCGAAATGCCTAATTCCATACCCCTGTCGACATTTTTTTTTTTGATAAATGCTAGGCTCTTTAATCTTTCAGAACCCCTTATGGATTTATCCCGATATTGCCATGTCTTCTCAAAACCCTCTTTGTAAGTGTTTTCTTCGATATTATTTTATGTTCAAAATTTTATAGAGGCAATAAATGTTTATTGCTTTATCGAAGAGACAAATTTCCTTGTCATGCTGATATACATAGTTCCTTCTGATAAATTCTTCCCCTTTTTCCATATCGAAGGGACTCACAAATTACTCATTCCGACATGAAAAATTCACTCCGATTGTCAGGTCCAAGTGTTGTTCCTTCAATATTTCATTGTCATCTTGACACATTACTAAGTCATGTCCGAGAGGGAATGTTGAAGTGTAATTACCCTATTAGTCATGCTAAGGTGATACAGACTGAAACATTTTATTCCTTGATAATCAATGTATCGGGTTGTTAGAGAGACCCGAAATATTATCCCCCCGATGTATTGAAGTTCCTTCGATAAAAATATTGATCACATTGTCGAGGGGACACAAAAATAAGTTTCCTCGACATGGCATACTCTCTTCGAAAATGTTTTCGTTGTTTCACTTCATCACTTCTTCGAAGAGATACTAAAATGAGCCCCATCGATGTGATGTAGTCTCGACGACATAACTCACTTTTAGGATGAAAGATGTAAATTTATTTAGGTGATGGGTAGAGGGTGGGTAAAAGGAACATTTGAAATTAAAATGATAGGTCAGGGAATGGGGTATTTCAAAGAAATGATTTTTTTGGGAAAATTTTAAGGCTGATTTTCTAGTTCTAACAACGACTTTGATTGGGGATGAATGACTCTAAGGTCATTTCAAGAATCCAAAAGTAATATTTAGGATGCAGCCCAAGTGTGGGGATGTAAAAAAAAGAAAAAAGGAAAATCGTAATCTATCATGCATGGAAAGTAATAATTTTAAGAGAAGAAATACTTCAAGAATTGTCTATGCACTGGAAATTCTTGTTCTTCACCGATCATATTTTGTAATAATAAGAGTCTTCACCGCATTTACTAGTGATGATAAATGGTACTAACCACAATGCTTCAAATTTCCCATGCTTCCCTTTATAATGGCTTCTGGCATTCCACATAAGGACCATGTCATCCACCTTGAATTTTCTCTCTCACTTTCTTGTCAAACAAATGCATCATTTGTGACTGTACCTTCTCATTTTTCTCCTAGGCTTAAGTGCTGATCTCATCCAACTCAACCAATTGTTCTATACTTTCTTCCATAGGCTCAGGGATGTCTATATCTTCGTACAAGATGAACTTGTAGATTGGTAAAAAGGTTATGTATTGGGAGCCTAGCTTGAGCTTCATATACCAACTCAAATGGAGATTTTCTAGTGGCCTTGTTCACAGTAATACTATTTTCCCATAGATCCAATCTGAGCTTGGAATCCTATGAATTTTTGTTGTTATCTAACATCCTCTTGATTATTTTTTATAATACTTTTGTTATTGGATTCTTCCTGCCCATTTTCTTGAGGATGGTATGGTGAAGCATATAAAGTTATTATGCCATAGGAGTCAGAAAATGCCTTGAATTCATCTAATCTAAGACACATACCATTATTTGTGATGAGCCTTATAGGTACCCAAAATCTAGTAATGATGTTCTCCAATAGGAAATATATCACCACTTTTCTTGTAGCCTATTTTGTTCGAACTGCCTCTATCCATTTTGTAAAATAATTAGTGGCCACCAAGATCCACCTATGTCCACCATTGGACCTGTCTGAAATTTCTCCTATAAAATCAATTCCCCATTGATGAAAAGGGGCTTCAATTTTCATTGGTCTTAATGGGAGCAGGGAAAACTTTAGTGGCGAATCTTCCCCAATTGGAAAATATTTGAAATTGGGACCTCCAAAAATGGCGAATAATACAAGCTAAAAAGGATGTTGAATCGCCAGGTTTTTACAAAAAATAAATTTGTCTCGATTAATTCGCCTATGCATTTTTTTTAAATGATGCATCATTGGAACTGATTCACCAGTAGTTTATACTATAATTATAAATATTAATTATATTCACCAATAAGTTTATATTCCTACAATTAATTTTTGGGAAATATCACCACTAATAATAATTTACCATTTCATTTTAGGGATATTTTAGCCTTGAATAGGTTTTTTATTTATTTCCATCGATTAAATTTTTAATCGGATGGCTGCAAGTTGATTCTATGACTTTATATGCATGTGCATTTTAAAAGGCTTATTGAGGCCCAAAATTTGTTTTGGACCACACAATAAGATTTAATCATGTGGCCCAAAAAAATTTTCGGGCCTCAACAACCTTTTTAAAAGGAACGTGCATATAAAGTCACTGAATTAACTTGCAACCATTTGATTAAAAAGCTAATTGATGGTAACAATTTCACTTTTCATATAGTCTTTTTTTCTAAGTGAGAATTTAAAAAAATGCTTAATCCATGTGTGCTCCAATGCATTTTTTATAGTGAATTTATCCATTGCCCCCTCAACCCCCACAAGGGGGCTCTATCCCCTTAACCCCCGCAAGGGGAACTACCCCTTGACCCCATCGGTGGCTATCACCCCCGGGCCCCTACTTCAATATTAAAAAAAAATAAAAAAATGGGGGAACTGCGCCGACCAACTATGCAATATTTTAAAGGAGAGATTCGTCATTGTAATTAATCATTTTAGTGATAATTCATTAGGATTCACAACTGTGATTATTATTTTTACCAATTATTCATGAAGATTCACCAGTATTTTACAATTTTTTTAATAATGTGCATAAGATTCGCTAGGGAAAATTAATAATTTTTTCAAATAAAAGGAAAGATTCACCAGGAATTTACACCTTTGCCGAGGGGGGTGTTTCTTAAAGTTATCCCTGAATGGGAGGGCTCCCTGATAGTTCAATTTTCCATAAAATTTTTGGTACTCTTAATAGTTCCTTATATGTCTATGGGCGTCATTGAAAAATTTAGGCCAATAGTTAGTGGCTTTTTCTGAGAAATGACCTCCACACACACCTTTATGCATTCCATTTAGGATATACCCAACTTGATTCTCATTTAGGCATAGTAGTAAGATTCCATCCTTATTTTTCCAATATAGATCACCATTTACAAAGACATACTTTAATGCCCAGAGTTTTAAAGTCCTTTTTTGATTATCATTTGGGCCTTCCAGGAACCTCATATTTCTAAGATAATATGCTATATTGGTGTACCATGGAGTATGCTCAATGTTGGATACCCACTTTTCTTCTTTGTCCATGTTGCAAACTTGTGTTGTCTCTAAATTGGATTTAGCCATCAATTTTGCTAACCCTTGACCCCTCACTAATTTGGAAATTTGAATATTAATGTTGAACTCCTAAATTTGATTAATCCATCGACATCTTCTTCCAGTCACCTCTGTTTGTGAAAAAAAATCCTTCACTCTAGCATTTGGTACATATGCAATTACTTATGCCCCTACCAAGTAAGGCTTGAATTCCTTAACTTCTTTTACCAATGAATAGGCTTGTTTTTCAGTAATGTCATATTTCAACTCCCTTGAAGTGATTTAAAAAAGAAAGGAATAAGTTGTTCATATCCTTCACTGTTCTTTTGTAACATCACAACTACCATCGTATGATACGATGAACAAATAATATTTGGAATGGTTTATCAAAGTATGGTGATTTTAGTGCAGGCGCTTCCTTAATTTCTCTCTTAATTGACACAAATGCATCAATAAATTCCTTTTTCTAGTCAATATTTGTTCCTTTCTTCAACATCTTTGAGATCGGCATGACAATTTCTGCAAAGTTTGAAATGAATCTCCTCATGAAATTAATTTGTCTAAAAAAGGACTGGATGACTTTTATAGTCTTTAGAATGGGAATTTTATCAATAGCTTCCACCCATTCAGGATCAATCCTCACTCCTTCCTTTGAGACTACATGTCCCAATAGCTTGCCTTCTATGACAACAAAGTGGCATTTCTTTGGATTTAGAGAATGCCATGTTCCAATGCTCTGATGAAAATATTTTCTAGATGTGCACAATGATCTTCAGACTTTTTGGAGTATGTTGTAAGATCATCTTGATAGACCACCATTATAGCATTGATCAGATCAACAAAGGCTACATCCATAGCCCTTTGAAAATTTTCTCCTACATTAGTGAGGCCAAAAGGCATTCGTACATAAACGTATGTACAACCGGGTGTAGTGAAAGAATTTTTGTATTGCTATGACTCCTTGACCTTCACTTGGTTATACCATGAGAAACCATCCATCATAGATAGTAGCTCACAACCTCTCACCCTTTGTAGCATTGCCTCCATGTTTGGAAGAGGATAGTTATCTTTGAGTGATGAGATATTTAAATTCCGGAAATCCACACACAATCTTATATCTTCATTTTTCTTCCTTACAGGTACCAGGTTTGACCCAAGAGGAGTGTCTGATTGGTTTGATGATAGCTCCATCTCTGAGTTTCATGAGGTCCTCTTGCATCTTAGGTGCTAATGTGGGGTTTATGGTCCATTGTTTTTGTCTAAATGGTTTAGCATCACGCTTCAATGGAATTTCATGCTAGAGGAGGTCTTCTCTATATGCGTTGAGGTCATCATATGACTAAGAAAATACATGTTCGCATTTTTTGAGAAGAGCTATAAGCATCTCCCTGACCTTAGGGTTCATCCTCTTGCCAATATATACCTTCTTAGGAGCCATTTATATCCCAAGATTAATTTCTTCAATGTGTTCATGCTTGATAGGTGTGGGTTTCAAATTGAATCAATCATGCCCATCAAACACCCTTTCCAATGCTACAAGGCCCTTTGGAATCTTATTTGTCTTAAGTTTTACCACTTCTTGTTTGAAGACAATTTCCTTGCCATCTACTTTATCAAAAAAAGCATTGAAATCTATCTCTTGAGATTCATACTGATCAATACAATGGAGAAACTTAATCAAGTTTTCATCATCATTGAACACCTGCCAATTATATATGTTATCTGGGATTGCAGGTCTTGTTTTGAACTCTACTTCTATTATTCCTACCAGTGTAATTTCATCCTTTTTTAGAGCCATATTTGCTAAGAAATCTATCATTATGTTCTTGGATCTTTCTATCCAATCTATCGAGAATGCATCAAAGAGTTAAATAGTGTCCCAAACTGCATTTCTATATTGTTTGTCTTTTATTCTTTGATGAATACTTAGCTCCGACCTGAGAGACAATCAACTCAAAATCTCCATGGACTACCAAAAACTTAATCCCATATCTTGTAGAAATTTTTAAGCCTAACAAAAATGCTCTGTATTTAACTACATTGTTTGTACATTCAAAGGTTAATAAGAATGAATACTTGAATGTTTTTCCATTGGGTGATATGAATATTATTCCTAATCCATACCCGCCTTTGTTGCATGCACGATTAAAATACATCTACCACACACCATTTTCATCAAGTTGGGCTTACCTACTAATTGGTTCTGTATTTTGCAATTTAGGTTGTGACTTTTCAATTCTAAAATTTCTAAGATCCACATAACAAAAACAATTCATTTGGTTTGGATCAAAGTGCTCTATAACATGCTCAAACCTTGGCTCCCTATAAAACTTGATCTCCTTCCCATTTACTAGTATTGTTGCATATGATAGGTCTAGTTGAATATTTCCCCCTACTACAACAGTCCATTGCCTATATAACAACATGCCATAATAGGGAGGAGTATCCACAATAGTGATATCCATTATGTAGGTTTCCTCAAGGTATGTTTCCAACTTCATCTGTACATCCCATATAACTCCAACTATTGGGACAAACCTATTGTCCATCGAATAACATTTTTCATAAATAGTGTCAACCCATAGGCCCAGTTCTTTCATAACAACCATTGGCATGATGTTTATTTCAACTCCTGAATCGATCATGCAATTCTTCACCACTTTATTGTTAACCAATAATTTAGTGTAGAATGGGTCTATCTGAGAGGGGTTCTTTGTTAAATTATCACCAAGATAAACCTCCAGTGTTTTTGTGGTCTCTTGTTCAGTATTGTTAACCTTACTTTTATTCTTGTTTTGGTTTTGTTGCTTGTTGGACATATTAGAGATCAATTTGAGAGAACTGTCTCTATACTCATCCACTTTCATCATTTCCATCAATGGCACTGACATCTTGATTTGTGACAATGCTTGTGTTATGTCGAACAAGGGGGTAGTCACTGATTGCTCTATTTTCTCTATTCTAGTGGTGTTCCTTTCCTCAACTTGCATCTTAGCATTTCCTTTTATCTTCCCCTGCTCTATCTTTGTTGTCTCCTTTGGTGCAATTTTTCGAACCTTTTCTTTTTCACCTTTCTTTTGGTTATCAGGGGTATTCTCCTTATGCTTTTGATCTTCTATGAATAGGCTTCTAGGTGTTCCTTGATCTGCATTTATGGTAATATTCCTCAATTTATAATTGATTCTGGCCTGCATCACAATAGCTAATGTAAGGGTCCTTTTCTCTTCTTAAGTTGGCATCCTTAACTAGAACCGTGGTGTGGTGTTAGATGCATAAGAAATCTCTTCATCATCATCCTCTTGATTAGAAAATATTCCCTATTGACCTATGTTGAAATTTTATTTCTGATACTCACATCATATTTGAACCCATCTTCTTCTGAGGATGTGTATTCCTCATCAATTTGATGGGGTTTCATCCCTAACATGTTGATGGTGTGATCATTTATCTCCTGATCATAAGATATTTCATCTTCTAGTAATGATTGTGCCACTACACAATATTCAGGTGAGTGTGGCAGACTACATGCTAAGCACCATGGATTATTTTCTACCACGTATGTCCCATGTTTCCTCAAGGGATCATTGGTGTCCTTAATATAGTTCTATTTTTTATTATTATTCAGTGGTCTCCCATCCTTCTAATTAGTGTTTTAGGGCATATCATGTAGCCTAGGCCTCTCATTCCTATAACAGTCTGGCTGCCTAGTTTGATGGTTATTAGAATTTTGTGGGATTTTGACATTATCCCTTTTGCTAATCATCCCTACAACTTTCCTATTATTTTAAATGTTGATAGCAACCTTTTGAGCTTCTGAAAGGGTGTCAAGAGCTCTATTTTTTATTTCATACCCAATCTTAGGGTCGAAGGCCCTTAGGTAAATGGCCAAGACCATACCATCTGAGGCATGTGATCCAAGTGCAATTTTGTTGCATATTTTTTAGAACCTTTGGTTGAAATCAACAACTGATTCATTGTGGTTCTTTTGGATGTATTTTAATTCATGCACAACAAAATTAGGTTCATAATGAGTTCCATATTGTTCCTTAAATTGATCTTTGAAATTTGTCAAAGAATTGATCACAACATCATGCAAGTTCTTATACCAATCCCTTGCATCTTCAATCAAGGATGACATAAATAAATTCATTGAGACATCTTCATATTGTACATTGTAGTCATCCATAACTTCCTCAAAATTCCTTATACGCTTTTCTGCTATGATGGCATGATTTCCAAAAAATCTTGGGATTGAATTTCTTAACTCATTACTTATTAGATCTGGACACAACTGATATCTAGATAAATCTAGTTACCTGTATCTGTTTATATTTAGGGGTCCTTGAAAGTAGGGGTTTTGGTTAGGTTGGTTGGGTTGGTATTGTGGTCCTTGCTGATACTAATGGTGAGGTATATGTTGTTGTAGATTTTGGCGAGGGTATACATTGCCTTGCACATTTTGTTGAGGAATATGATGTTGGTGAGGTGGGACATACCGTTGACTAGGAGGTGGATAAGTGTTAGCCATGGGTTGGGAAATGGTATGGAAATTTTTTGTTTGTGAGGTTTGTGGTGGAACGTTTTGTTGCATATAATTTGCGCTACTTGGATTTCTTGCTGCACTATGAGGTGTCTTTGGAACTTTTGGGATACCTATATTCTAGTGTGACCCCTGTAAATTACTTGTACTAGCATACCCACCTTGCTTGCGGGGTGGTATATATTTTTATTTACTTGCACTTCAAGATTTTATCTATTGTAACTCTTGTTTTTCTCGTTCTTCTTCATCCTTGGGTTTGGCTGAATTGAGTTCTTCATGTAGTTTTTTTATGTTTTGTAGTATCTCCTTAGAATTCCATGTATCTTCTAGGGGATTGTTATGATTCTCCGTGGATACCATCTGATCCATGAATTCATATTGGGCTTCTTCACCTTGTTGAAGTGCCATTCTATAATCATACTCTCTTTGGTTTTGTATCATTTATTCTTCTGCACAGGCATTAAACTCACTCATTTTTTGAGGGTCAACTTTGAAATGGAGAACAATATCACTTAAGTTGTTTATCTTAGGCTGGATATGAAGATGTCTTGACAGAAATCCATCATTATGAAATTGTGATTCATGCAAAGGACTAAACCTATCGTGCACTATAAAGGGTTGTTTTGTTGTATCTTGTTGATCACTATGGTCATTATTTTGTGTGACCTTTGGTTGACTTGATATTGTTCCACCCCTATTAGCAGTAACGTTTAGAGGAGGTGACCCATTTTTGTCTATCGATTTACCATTGCTTTTCTTTGGACTTCCCTTACACAAATATCTTCTACTATCCATTTTGGGTGATATTGTAATTCTTTGATGCCTAAGATCGAATATTGTTGATTTGATGTTCAATTTATCAATTATACAATGATCTCAAAGATTTGGTAGAGTCACCACCCACTTTTCCAAAATTGGGAAAATGATATTAATTTGGTACTGAGGTTTGAAATGAGATTATTTTTTCTTTATCCCCAACAAAACCCCTTACTCAGTTATGTTAATTACACAAATATGAATTTTATGACTCTATAGAAAAAAGGAATAGATTTTGTATTGAATAGGCTAGTCCCTAGTAGAGTCACCAATCCATTAGGTCTCAAAAATGTAGGTTGCAAACCCTAAGAGGATGCTAGGCTATATGGTTAGGCTCACAATGGTTTTGGATAACAAACATAGTTAACTAATGTGGTTGAGAAATCCCTACACTTCAGGCTCTGCTAGACCTAGGTGAGTGTACCTAAATAATGGAGTAGATTTAAAAGTTGTGAGTAATTTATAATTTGGGAAATCTATCCATAATGGCATGTAAAATTGAAATAGATGCAAAGCTAAAAACTAATCCTACTGTAAACGTTTAAGAGTTGAATGTGTGAATAAGATTTGTATAGTGTATCATTTTTAAATGAATGTGATCAGTGCCTAATCCTATTTGGTAAATGGAGTCAAGATGTATAAGATGTGTGAATCCTTCTCTTGGCTTAACTCTAATTTCTCAAAACTTTTGGGTGTCTATACTTTGTATAAACATGTAAGTTTTGTCAATTATTTTGGGCTCTTCTTACAAATCCTAGTGATATCTCCCTAAGTTACTATGATTTTTGAAAGTACTTTTAATTATGATGTGAAGAAAACCATTTAAGATAACCAATTCAAAAGGACTTTAATTATGGGTAGAAACCTATTAAAAATGATCTCTTAAAAGGATTTTAATTCTCTTCTCACATAAACCAATCAAGGAAATCACACAAGTGCAACAAATGTGTCTTGACAAGTTAAATATATATTGATATACTTATTTGGAAAAACAGAGAAAGACCACTCTGAATAAAGCCAAATCATATGTATAAATTAATATTGATAGAACATTTGAACACCATAACTTGAGCCATGAATTCAATTTTTCTCCTCCATTATATTGCTTCAAAAGATAATACAATTCATACTGGAAGTCTTTTATGCTTAATGTACTATGATTAGATGCTAAAAAATATGATGATATCAAAACTTAGCCTTGGTTTCCCTTATATATGGGAAGCAACAAGCTTCAGGCCATTACATCAAAAGCGGCATCATTTCATTCATATTTTGCTAAAACCCTAACAAATGTAGTTAGTAATAAGCAGGAGATAATGAAGAAAGCCTACAAAAATTCGTGACAAATAAAAATCCGTTAATCTCCATCAGGTACGTGTGATCACTAAAGATATATTCAAGGTCCTTCCTCAATGATAATGTATCCTTTGTTGTGTAACTTTGATGAATTTTTCCCTTTATGTTGCTTGAACAATAAACAAATTTAAATTGGAAAGATGCATATGTATCTACATTGGTAATTATGTCTTTCATAATGTACTCCATATGAATCATCCCTTCAAGATGCAAATGGTTGTTTTCCAATACTGTTAAGTCATCATTTTATTAAATTCAAAGCCTATAATAGTAGTTGCATCAACTAATCTTTCCATTCACTCTGGTGTTTAAGATCACTTGTATTATCAAAGAAAGGTGGGAATGGGATAGTCATCCGTTGGTCAAAATCATTAAGCTCCTCTATGATTGTAGTTTGAAACTTATTGTGTGTGTCCACTAGCTCATTAATATTCTTAAGTACTTAGTCATCCACATTTTCTTTAACCATCAACTCCTCCTTTTTCTCCATTATTCTATGCCACAATCTTGTGCTCTTGAAAATCTTCATAATTTTTAGTGTGAGCTATCCAAAATTGATCAAATTGTCCTAATATCTTCTCAAATCTTCTTTTGATTAGTTCTGAGGCCATCTCAAACTTGGTGGTTTTTGTCCTTTTGTCCAATTCATCACATTTATTTTGAGCCTTTTTAGTTTATTCTAGTATATAGTTTTTGACATAGCCTCTAGTACCTTATTCTCACACTCTACCAATGGAGAGTAGGTTCTTGATGAAGAAGGTAATTTATCCTTTTACTTGACTACTTCCTGCTGCAACCTCTCATTCTCAAAAATTCACTTTCAATGCTATTATATTTCCACAATCCATAAGAATATCTATAGTTATTTCCTGGTGATGGATCACAGTGTGTGATCCAAAATGTTGATTCAAAAGCTTACACACAATTGAATCCAGAAATAACTACAGATAATGTACTTCTTGTTATCTTTCACTAATTTTTAAATCAGTGCCTTGGTAAATTTTGCAACATTGATATTCATTTTGGCAGCCTCCATGGGATCAATGTATCCCACTTTGTGTACAAGTAGATGGCTGAATCCTTGGCCTAGGTCACTAATGATAGTAATCCTTTTCTTTGGTGGGTATAGGGCCCAAATGAGGAGAGTGGAGTTATCATGGTTGTATCTAGAACAAGTATAGATATTATCACTCACTTCAATAGTCAATTGCAAGGATTTGTTTTGTCTTCTCTTGAAACTATCAAATACAATGGTAGAGTTGATATTCCATCCTGGTAAGATCATAACTCCAGCTTCCTACAACAAATCTCACCCCTTTTATAGAGTAATATTATCTATCTCCTGATCCACTTCTCTTTGTAACTCATCTAAGACCTTGAATTATTTGTCAGGTGGTATTTATTTTATTCTCTCTTATCATCTTACCCTTGTATTCATAAACAAATTCCTTGAAATTAGGAGATTTGAAAAAGGCATAATCTTAATTAAACTTTTGAATTGCACTGTGCATAACATCTTTAGGAAATCGATTTGATGCCTCAAACACAACACTCATTTAAGGTGGAGGTTCATACTTCTCAACAACAAGCTTATTTGTCTGTATAAATTCAACTTCATCTCCAACACCTTCTTCACTTTCCATAGGTGTATTAATGAAAAAACTGATGTTCGTGGTAGGTTATGGTGACATGTAGAAAAATGGCATTACATGTTCAGCTTTTATTACTGCAATATCTCCTACTGAAGAAGAAATTTATCTCTTCTTGAATGCTGAAGGAGGTACATCTTTGATCAATTCATTTTCATGTTGGAGAATCATATCCATTCTCTCCATAGGGTCTTCAATATCATGAAAGGCCTCAGAGTATAACAGATTGTGACTCCTTTTCTATGCTTCAACCATCATTATCCTATTATATATATCCCTTCTTCTTGATGCATGAAATTCATTAGTGTTCCTGATCAATCATCATCTACAAAAAGTGCATGTTTATACCCTTTCAGCTTCTGCGTCAACTTAGCATTGTTGATGAAATTCTCAAGGTCAAACCATTTTCTCTCATTCCCTTTGGGAAGAATGCAATGATCCAATTTATGATTAATAGCTTCATATCCTTTCTCAAAAACAACAGTAAATTCACCGAAACAAGGAGTACTTGGCATAAGGGACTGTTTTCTATAACTTTTCAAATGTAAGAAATCTGAATAAGCTAATTTTCTGACTATCTCCAGGTATGCCACTCTATCCATAACTATCTTTGGTAAGAGGAATGGTGCTCCCTCGGAACCATAAACCCTAATATTGGTACAATCTTCATAAACATACTAGTCACCCCAATTGTGGTTTAATTTTCCTCTAAGATCTTTCTCTTTGGGTCGCAAAAAAATTTGTATTTCTGATGATAGGTTATGATCATAAGGGTGACCAAGAACTTTGAAGAGTTGCCTCATAAAATATTCTTCAAAATAAAGGTAATGCGATCTAGTGCATCTGATATCCCATATCGAAGTCCACATCTACACTGGTCTAACATTTCCATCATTTTTTATGTCCCTTATTCATAAGTGATCACTCCATAATCCAATAGATTTTCCATATAAAATAAGACACATGAGAAATGAATACTATTTGCAATAGGGTTGTTGTTATTCTTAATGGAAGTCAACAAATCATTGAGGGTTTTTGCCAAATATTTTGCATAATCAAAAGGTCTAACATCCTAATTTTGTATGTTGCCTGCGAAAACCATTGAGGCTATGGACATTAGGGTGGGTACATCTATTCCCAAGACTTGAGGAGTAGATTAGTATGTATATTGAAAGTACTATTTGAACAACTTAGCTAAAATTAAGGGGTGCTCAACTTCTGAAATCCTTTTGAGTTTATTCCCTTCATCACGGGGTTTGTGGAAGGGTAATATCCACCTCTTATAGCTAACATCCATACTATGATATTCATCTGGAAGGTCTTTGCGCCTAACTTTTATTTAGTCATATTCAAATCTATTTGAAAAACCATAGAGATGTAATTGCTTGTAATGGGCACAAAGGATGATCCATATGCCAAGTGGATTGTATGAGTTTGTGGGTTATACATTTTTTCTAGTGCCTTCATCAATTCTACATTGATAAACACATTAGGCACCACTCGTTTTCCTAAATTAAGCCTCCACGGGTTAGATACTAGCTTGTGTCTATACATATTTTTGTAATGGTATATAAACAGGTCATAGCCCCTTTTTTCAATCTAGATGTCGTCTAGTCCCTTTTGTTTATCTTCTAACTTCTCGACTCTTAAGGTTTAATTGGAAATTTCTTTTGGTCCTCAGTCCAAAACCATGGAATTGGTTAATTAAATCTTGGTTTAAATGACTAGTATCTAGTTTCTACCTTTTCACTTTGGATGTTTCTGATGTACTTTCCATTGATTTACATAATGATGTAACCCTACTTTGTGCTTATTCTTTAACTAATATGAATAGAATGAATTCAATTCAGGCTTGGTTACTTACTTGAGCTGGTCACGTTACTCCCAGTTCTTTGTGTTCATAGTCACCATTGGAATCTTGGTCTCATTTTTCCCTGGTGTAAGAGAATTCCTCAAACTATCAATGAAAATCACTTATCTGTAACTTGCTTGGCTATGGTTCATAAATGATGAATTATGCCAGCTTTCATGTCACTGCTTCTATTTTGAATGTCAGTCATTGATTTTCTTTCGATTGCCACCAATTATTTCCTTTGATATATCACTTGTTTTTTCACCTCAAGTGAGTTTAATTCTTTTTCTTCATCGAAATGACTAATTCCATACCCCTGTTGAAATTCATTTTTATTTTTTGATAAATTGTAAGCTATTTAATAGTTCAAGACTTTAGAGGGACCCCTCATGGCTTCATTCTGATATCACCATGTCTTCTCAAAACCCTCTTTGCAATTTTTTCTTCGATATTCTTTAATGTTCAAAATTTTATGGAGGCAATAAATTTTTATTGCTATATCAAAGAGACAAATTTTCTTGTTATGTTGATATACATATTTACTTCCGATAAATTCTTCCCCTTTCACCATGTCGAAGTGACTCACAAACTACTCATTCTGACATGCCAAAGTCTCTCTGATTGTCAGGTCCAAGTGTTGTTCATTCGATATTTCATTGTCATCTTGACACATTTCTAAGTCATGTTCGAGAGGGAATGTTGAAGGATAATTACCTTGTTAGTCGTGCCAAGGTGATACAAATTGAAATATTTTATTCCTTAATAATCAATGTATCAAGTTGTCAGAGAGACCCGAAATATTATCCCCTTGATGTATTGAAGTTCCTTCGATAATATTTTAATCGGATTGTCAGGGGGACACAAAAATATGTTTCCTCGACATGGAATACTCTCTTCAAAAATGATTTTGTTGTTTCACTTCGTCGCTTCTTCGAAGAGAGCCCAAAATGAGCCTTGTCGATGTGATGTAGTCTCGATGACATAACTCATGGGTAGGATGATGGATGTAAATTTATTTAGGTGATGGGTAGAGAGTGGGTAAATGGAACATTTGAAATTAAAATGATAGGTCAAGGAATGGGGTATTTCAAAGAAATGATTTTTTTGGGAAAATTTTAAGGTTGATTTTCTAGTTCTAACAAGAGCCACCAACATAGAGGAATTATTTGTTTTCACTCGATACCTATGAGAGGTTGAAAGAAAAAAATCTCATATAACTATACGAATGGTGTGCAAGACAATAGATGAGCAAGTTTAAAAAAAATTCCAAAGCCTATTATCCAAGATCTTACCTTTGAAGGTGATTTACCTCTTTTTAGCTCATAGACGTACCACTAAATCCATCACATTTGCAATGAAACCCACAATAGTTTGGCATATGACCTTATTGAATCATCAAATCCCTACCCCTTCACATCGCCAATCCATACCTCCCATGAGCAAAATTCTTTAGCTTAACTAAAAATTAATGCTTATTCATTTTTGTGCAATTGCAAATTGAAATGATTACAAATGTTGTTGTAAAACTCTCCAATCTTCCTCATTATTGGTAAGAAAATATGAGCCTCACATGTTAATTATCATGTTCATGCAGTTTCTACTTTGGTGTTTGTCTCATGATAATTGTGAGTGATTTTATAATTCTCCAATTGTTCTAAAAGCGCCCAAAAAAGCCTCAAGATATTCCCAGCCTTCTAATTCAAATTCTACTTGCTCAAAACATTTTAATAATAATATGGGAGTCACCCTCTATTATAAACTTGTCAATTCCTTTAGGAAAATATATTTGAAGTCCCAAAAGGAGATCTTGGGATTTGCCTCATTATTAGTCCTCTTAGATAATTTTTGGTTGCAAAAATCATCATATAATCATTATGGTTTCTAATTATGTAGTCAATTTTAGAGATCCTTTGATTGAATCTAGTCATACTGTCAAAATTCAACTTGAGCCATGTTTCACAAATGATTTTTGTTGCACCAAAAAAATGACCTGTTAATTCCTTATACAACTGCTAGAGTTAATGAATCAATGGGAGGCGATTAAGCCATGTCATGAACCCAAGCACATTGCACTGCACAACACAAGGAGACCAAGGGTGCACACCTTACAACCCCCCCCCCACCAACACAAGCGAGGGGTTCAAACCCGTGACCTAGACTCCTAAAAAATTTATTGCATAGACGATTGTTGTTGTGCCAAAAGATCAACCTGTTAATGCCCAATACAACCACCAGAGTTAATGAATCCACGAGAGAAAGTTCACTACAACAAATCCCTGTGATTTGCTCTATTTTTTGCTTTTACCCACTCTTTTAATGTATTTTTTGGATTTTTTTTGAAAAGTCGGCGCTATTTATCAGGATGGCATAATTTTTGGCGTTTATTGCACCGATCAATACAAATCAACGATAATTTAGGCACTAATTAGAACCTAAAGTAACACTGTCTTTAGTGCCGATATTAGCTTCGAGTGTAATGATTCCTTGATCTCCACCTTTAGCTCTGAGTTCATCTTTGAGTTTAGCATCGTGTTTAGCTCCAACTTTAGCTTCGAGTTTAGCTTCAGTTTTAGCTTTGGGTTAAGCACTAGATTAGACACCCCTATGTTGAAGAGACTTATTTATATGTCTCATCAACGATGTAAATCAATAAAATGTCAACAAGATACAAGCATAGCGAGGAGAGAATCACTTATGTCAAATCGACAAGGTATATCTACAAGTGCTTAGTGAAATACAACTCTTGGATATAACAAAGTAATGTTGATGAGACATTGAGATATCGGTAAGACAGATAAGATTGTCTCATCGACACTCTTCAAGTAATGATCAAAAGCATAGACCGCTATACCGTCGAGAAGTTGAGAAACATATGTGTTAGAGCGGTGTTCATCACAACCCCACAACAAGAAGCCTTGAGAAAGGCACTAGTGTAGTAAATAGCAGAAGGGAAGGGAAAAACACTACTATACCATAGTAATACTCATAAGTCTCTCCAATATGGCAGAGTTACACCGATATATAAAGAAATACCGCCGAAGGAAAATATTGATGAGATAGTGGCATATCGGAAAGAGATATTAACTTGTCTCATCGACACCAACAACAAACATTAGAGGAACATAAGATCTAATATCGATGAGACATTGAGATATCGGTAAGACAAATAATATTGTCTCATCGACACTCTTCAAGTAATGATCAAAAGCATACACCGCTATACTGCCGAGAAGGTGAGCAACATATGCATTTGAGTGGTGTTCACCGTAACCCCATAACAAGAAGCCTTGATTAAGGAGGTAGTGCGGTAAATAAAAGAAGGGAAGGGAAAAACACCGCTATACCATAGTGATAATCACAAGTCTCCCCAACATGGAAAAGTTATACCGATATATAAAGAAATACGGCCAACGAAAAATATCGATGAGATAGTGGCATATCAACAAGAGATATTAACTTATCTCATCGACACCGACAACAAACATCAGAGGAACATAAGATCTAATGTCGATGCGACATTGAGATATTGGTAAGAAAAATAAGATTGTCTCATCGACACTCTTTAAGTAATGATCAAAAGAATACACCGCAATACCACCGAGAAGGTGAGCAACATATGCGGTAGAGCAGTATACACTGCAACCCCACAACAAGAAGCCTTGAGCAAGGCGGTAGTGCGGTAAACAACAAAAGGGAAGGGAAAAACATTGCCATACCGTAACGGGTATAATAAAATATGGTGATAGTACGGTATTAATCATGGCATCATTAAAATTTACAATAGTAAATGCAAAAAATCACATCAGTTGCCAAAATTAAATGCTATTAAA
Source organism: Sequoiadendron giganteum (assembly GCA_007115665.2). Lineage (NCBI taxonomy): Eukaryota > Viridiplantae > Streptophyta > Pinopsida > Cupressales > Cupressaceae > Sequoiadendron > Sequoiadendron giganteum. The sequence goes on from CM021100.1 coordinate 596,688,328, forward strand.
TTGTTAAGAGTTGGCAAAAATAATGACTGAATACTGGACCATCGAAAGATAAGTGATTTTTCCTAATATTGCAATCAATTGCAGTGCACTAGCGTTGAAGGAGCTAAGGATATGAGAAGAAGAAGTCTTGCAAGCGTGAAATACTCAAGTTAGTGCACAAAAACTATCTGAAAGAGCTCTGTTAATATAAAAAATATTTCAAGGTTTTGTCTTCTGAAGCCATAGTAGAGAAAATCAAAACATGCCTCCTAAAAGAAAATGATCAGAAGTAAAAGAAAGTCGGCCTAAAATTAAAGATGAAGAACCTAAAGTAAAGAACAAAGCACTCCATCCTAAAACAAAACAAGTAGAAGTAAAAGAAAGTCAGCCTAAAATTAAAGATGAAGAACCCAAAGTAAAGAAGAGGCCACTCCATCAATCCATATTGGACATACTTCCAGGGTCTACTAAAGAGGGTAATAAGAAATTTCTCATGGACACCGCACAAAGTTGTAGGGATGCCCTCATTTCCAAATCTAGATGGGACCTATTTTGGTATTTTTACAGTAAGAGAAATGAGAGATTCTAGTGTCAAACGCTTGGATGTTGGATATAGCAAGGTTGATTGTCCCAAATGTGTTTTTTGATGTAGAATTTATCAGACTACTAGCGAAACACTATCACTCAGCTACCAAAATAGTAAGGTTTCCAAATGACACAGTATTGGTAGAAGTAACCAGAAAAGCCATCATTGAGTGTTTTGGGTTAAACAAGCAAGCTTTGACCAAGATAAACCTACAGAAAAGTGAGGAGGATTATGCTAGGTTAAAAAGGACTTATAGAAGTGATGAGGTACTCCTATATATGAAAAGAGGCATTGGTAACAAAACATTACCCATCTCTACTACCACTACTGAACCATTTAATGTGACATATTTTTAGTATTACTTTGTAAATACATATTTAGCTCTTTGCCAAGTGTTGGGGATAAATGCTCAAGATAAAATTCCAATAGGCCTAATGATGATGGCCATGAGAATTCAAAACCCCGAAACTAATATTGAGCATGACTTTGCTTCATACCTTGAGAAGGTGTTAGATGATGAATTCTCCCAAGTTATAGAGGATAGAGCACCGATTAAATTTAGACACTATTCCCTACTATGTCATCTGATATTGTATTAGAATAGGAACCATTGGAATAAAAGAATGGACTTGGCTATAGTAGATGACCAAGGGAATCCCACACTTGTCTAGAAATGGTGTTATATTTGGGACAATCGGTGCAATAATTCAAGCTTTATTGTATTCTACGAAGATTTTGTACACAAAATCCTTCGAGTTCTTAGGTATGCAATTCCAAGATTGTCAAACAAAATGTTGCAACTAGCGAGACCTTTGGCTTTAAGACCAGAGCAGTGTCATACACACAATTTTAGAGATTAGTTCTTCCTCCCGAAAGTTACAATAATAAGAGTTTATGGATGCCCTATTGCTCCACACATATTGCCAAAATTTGTGCCCCTCAGATTAGCATTTCTTGAATTTATGTGGAAAATGATGTGGATGGAGAAAGATGTAATGCACAAGAAAAAGAAAGGCACTTTCCTGCCAAACCAAACCAAGTGTGAAGATTGGACTGTAGGCTCAGACACACTAGAGGAGTTACAATATTATTTGAAAACAAGATATGCATTGAAATTTGGAAAAGAAAGAGCCTTTGACCTTGAAAATCATATGAAAAACATAAGGCACAATATTCTTACCAAAATGACAGTGCCACACCAAGTGGATTTTGAATAATATGTCATAAGGAATTTTATTACTTATAATGATGTATTTAGTAGAAGGAAAAAATGGGAATATATGAAAAAGCTTGAAGAAAGGATGAAGAAGAGGTCCAAGGATTTCCTAGGATACTTTGTTGAGGAAAAGGACCCCATCAAGAGGATAGAATTGATAACTAGTAGATTTGAAGACTTGTACAAAAAGAAGGAAGCATATCTCGAAGAACATGATGGTGGTGCAACTGCAGAGCATACCCTAGGTGAAACCTCTAAGCCTCCCATGGAGCAGTTACCTCCCAAAAGATAGAAGATAGGAAGCATTGAACAATTAGTACCTTATGAGGATACTGAATAGGTGGGTGATACTGAGGAAGTGGCTATAGTACTACAGTCATTGATAGGTGATATTGAAGTTGATCAACCCATCCTTGAGACCAGTGCCCATAAACATGAGGAAAGGATAGGTGATGTAGAAAAAACAAGTACAAAGGTATATGAAGAGGAAAGGGAAATTGAAACCAGGAGATTCCTAGAAGATGATGAATTCATTAAGACTCCTAAGTTTAAGGATTTTTAGATAAAGATGAAGATAAAATAATTTCAAGAGAGGATAGAATCAGCTAAAGCAGGAATTGAAGAATTAGAGAAAAATCAAATGGTAGCACAAAATTTCTAGGAATTAAGAGTTGAAAACATTGAAATTAGCCCCCAGAAGGCTAGAGCAATGGTCTTGAAGAGAAATATGCTCATTTTCCCTGGCTTGGAATTAAAGAAAATATTTCTACTTAATCAAGTGCGGGCTCAGGAAGATCCAATGCTAGTTGTAGAATTTGACTCTGATGAAGGTGTGAGTGGAAGTGGGTATAACCCAAAGATTAAAACCCTCACCATGTGGATCAAACAGAAAAATACACAAAATCCAAAATTATTGGATGTAATTCAAGGGATGAAAGGGGCAGTGATGGTAAGGACAATACAAGATACCACCCCTTTGGAGGCAGCCACAATTACCATGCATTTGGCCATGTTCACTCGAGCAACTGTTAAGGGATTAGAAGACAAATTGAAGGAGTATGAAAAGGAACAAAGGTTCCTAAATGATGAAGTTAATAAACTGTTCATGGAGAATGTCAAATTGAAAGAACAATTAAGAGGATCAGGACCCTCAGAAAGCAAGGAGATGGTGTTATACAATCCTCCTATTGCTCCAATGGATATTGTGAATAATTTTTTTTGTAGAACAGGTAAAAAATATAGAGAAGGAAGTGGATGATGTAAAGAAGGACAACAATAAAACCTAGGATGAAGTGAAAAGATGAATTTGTGAAGTTATGGAAAAGATTCTTGAGCACAAGATAAAATCAGTTATGGATAAACTAGAGAATGTGCATGATAGTTATAAAACACTTCAGTAGGCAATGGATCAAATAAAGACACATATTATTGTATTAGATCCTTTGTTCAAAAGGTGGTAGCCTATACACCACACTTTGGCTAAGTTATGTAAAGTTCTACAAAGAAGTCTTGATGCACCCACAACATTAAAGCCAACTGAACAAACTATGAAGATGATTACAAATGAATTTTAGTATGTACAAGGGTTTGATAAAAAATATTGTAACACAAATGGATTTATTCCATACCTAGAAACAGTGGTATATACCTGAAATTGTGAGAGATGGTGATCAGTTGAAGCACTTGGATAAGTGGAAGAAATAATTCATTCAGGTTGTTCATAAGTGCATTACTCATATACAAGAGGATGATGATACTAGTCTTCTTAGGCTAAATCAGATCATGGATGGGTTGATTGTTCTTGATGAGGGATACCTAAAGTTTGTCAATGATACAAAGGCATTACTAGATAGTCTATGGAAAACTCATCTTGCACACAAGCAGAAGATCCAGGAATATAAGTGGCCATCATATTTTATAGTGTATCAGTGGGAGGAAAAGTTTTTGGTATCAGAAGAATAGGACACTAAGGCGAGAGCATTTGGACGTTCATCATAGAGAGGAAGACTTTTCCAGATCAATGATCATGGGTCTTCTATGTTGAATAATGGAACCATATGTCAAAATGTCTTAAGTCTTGTTATTTCTTTAATTATGCTAATTAAATAGTTGTTAGTAAAAGAAGTAGTTATGAAAGGTCGTGTCTTTTTGTAAAAGGCCTATATCTTGTTGCTTCCTATATAAATAGGAAACCAAGGCCTAGTTTTAAATTATCATCATCATATATCATTTCCATTTTGAAGGATTTTTTTATTTATATATCAATTGAAGCAATATAATGGAAAAAATCTTATTATCAAAGATTCTCCATGACTATGTTATCATTTTGTTTTTTTCTTATGTTTGTCATACTTACTTCTTCTTATGTTTGAATGAATATCAGTTATTGAGCCTCAATACTATGCTTATGTGAATGAATATGTTGATAGAGTAAAACATTTATTGTGGATGTTGGTAGAGTTGCTAGTTTTTTTGAAAATTTGAGCTTCTTTTGCCTTGTTACATGTTCAACATAAAAATGGAAACTATTTAAAAATAATAAAGTTAACAAAGTGGCTTATTTAAATAATTGTGAGTTACATGCATTAATATTTTATTAACTTTTACGTCTTCACAAACATATGTTGATACAAAATGAATGGAGAAGCATCCAAGTAATCCTAATTTTTTTTGCCAACAATTCATACCAAAGATTGAACAATTTAATGATATTGCAATAGGTAATTAAGGATATGATGATGATGATATATTCTTGTACTTGTATATTCTATGAAACATTCCTTATTTTCTATGAAATAGTGTATATATTCTTGTACTTCTAAATATTCTTTTACTATTATGTCTATTAAATAAAATAGAGTTTAAATAAAAAATGCTTCACCCTTTTTTGTAAGTGAGTATGTGAATTATTGTTTAAGGAAAAATCTTACAATGTTTACATTTTCAGTTTACTAGTTTCAAAGCTTCATTTTCTATGTATATAAAATTGTATATGCTCTTTATCTCGAATGACATAAAACAGTAATATCATCGGAATCAGGGTTTTCAATTTCAGCACCATCATTGCCCACACTTTTCATATCATGTTCACTTTTAAGTACAATCATCAAAATTTTATTTTTATTTCTTGTCCTAGTTAATCTTGATTCCTTTCAACACAACACAATAGGTTGCATGTTAAATTTCAAACATTTTCTTTGCATTTTTTTGTATATATTATTTTCTCAATGCATCATTATGTAACAACAATTTCACTTCTGAGATATACAGTAAAAATAAATGAAAGCACATGTTTTCTTTGTCAAGGGAAATGTTTGGTGAATACCCTATGTCTTTCAGATAACTGTGCAAGCGAAATAAGACATAACTGATTGAATCAGATTTTCTACTGTACAATTGTTTTTTATGTGCTTTTTACTTTTTGCATGTGGATTACCCTCAGAAAGAGACTACTTATCTTTTCTTAAATGAAGCCTTTACATTTCATTTCTATGAAAGGAATTTATTGCTTGAAAACAGGTTTGTGAACTTCATACAAATTAAGATTGGTGTAAAAGGCCATCCCCGCAAATGTTGCTTGGTCTAGAATTATAATGGAAAATAAAAAAGCTTGCTAGGAGAATAAAATGGGTTTTCAATTGTCCAAGTACAACATAATATTACTAAAGCATTTCAAAGTTTAGGCCATAAGAATCATCCTTTTTTAAACATGGATTGCAAATAATTCTAAAAATTTAGAAGTCTTCATCATTAACATTATTGTCTGCTACAATGTCATCTAGTGTATCATTGTTAATGTTCATGATATGTTTTTCAAGTATTTAATATTATCATCATCATCATTGAAATTTGACTATAGACCATCTATATTGTTACCAAATGTATTTGGATCATCATTTTCTATACCATCCATATTGTTATCTTCCATAACATCATCTAACTCTGGATTGTTGTCTTCTTGTGCCTGAACATAACCATCTTCAACATCATCATGAATGTCAATTTCTTTGATGTTATCTAATCCCTCTCTCTCATTTTGTTGGCCATCATTTTTTTGCTCAGTATCCACTAATGCATCATTAAATACATGCCTTAATCTTGGATCATAATGTATGACAAATATCCATTTCGGGTCCAAAATATCTTCATAGAAAAATACCTGCACATGAACGACATACATATATTAGACATTATATAAATTTTATGAACATATATACATCAATTGAATAATGGACCATTATTTTATAGACTACCTCTTTTATACAATAATTTGTATAGAACAAAATTTTGACAACATAGTTTATAAAACATCAGTCCACACTCATTTATTATTCTTTGGTTTTCTGCCCTTAAGAACATCCTTAGGAATACCTTGTTCTTCCCTCTTCTTTCGTGCAGGAGTGCATTTTAAGAAGGGGTAATCAATCAATAATTCATCCCCAATGGTAAGGTCCATAATAGCCTCAACCATTATCAATCTATCAACCTCTCTTTCTATATCTCCATCTTTATCATTTATAACCTCAACAAATTGATAATTCGGTCTTACAGTAGGGTCCCTTCCCTTACTACTATTTATAAATCCTGCAATATTTTTGTGTCTGTATACACGTCCATCTATATACATAAGATGATCTCTATTCATTTCTTTTCCACTATCCAATTGGAGATTATGTGTATACATATTTGAATTTAGACCATATGCTAACATGTTAGGCTTATATTCTGCTAGCCTTCTCCATTCACCACTATAATATGATGGACCATAATATGGAATTAATCTCCTAGTGGTTTGTTCTGAATTGTTTCTATGTTTGGATCCAACATGTAAATTTTGGACAGTAAAGAGGCCTAGATTTTCTCCATGAATATTGGAGGGTTGTATCATGTAGTTGTATCCCCAAAATTGAAACACCTCATACACTTTAGGTAGTTGTTGATCACTAGGCCAAGCGCAATATAGTTGACGATCAAATGTCTCTTTGTAAATTGATCTCAAGCTCAAGGGAAAGTCATCATCTCCACCACATTCATTCTCATAGGGTATGTAGTCCACCTTCCCCTTGTCTTTAAGAAAATTAGGCATCTTCACACTGGTTCTTGTTATGTTACTTGTTTTCGTCAATTCCTCATCTTCCAAGCTCGTATATTGGCACATATTTACTTGTTTTCATCAATTCCTCATGTTACTTGTTTTCTAGGATGGAACTTGGTGATCCAGGAAACTTTAAACCAAGAACTTTATCCTGCAAGTATCCATTAAGAAAATATTATTTATTTAAATAATATAAAACAATGTTTACATGAAGTATACATGTTATTTATATCAAACTGGAGAATTCCTCACCATAATTCCTATTGGATTTGAATCGGTTGTAGGAGGAATACCACTGACTGGAAGCTCATCATATATGTAATGTCTTTGTACAATCGCTTGTTTGAATTGTACTATAGTCTTGACCTACCTCTTCTTCAGTGCAATCATTTTTTGTGTCTGCAATATCCATTGTCATATCCTCTTCCACCCACTATCATCTACGTGATTTAACAGTTTTAGGTCCACATCCATGTACATGTCTTGTTCTTTTGCTAGTTGAGAGCTTAGGCTCTGCATTTGCTCCAATCTCCATCTAAAATAATCAACATGCATATTAATTTATGTCAAGATTGGATAATACATTATAAATTTCTATAATACTATGAAAAAATATGGATGTATCACAAAATTCCATCAAATCATTTTTTCCTAAGTTAAGTCAAAATTTGAGTACCTAATGTCCCACTTCATCCGTTGTGTCCTCATTTGATATGACACGATCTATTTTCATGGCCTCATCTCGCCCCTATAATACACAATGTAGTAAATAATGTTTAGTACACCAATTATATCATTTCAACGAATATGCTATTTAAGACAAAACCTTACTTTAGTCATATATTTGACATATTGATATCATGTTTTGGCTATCCTAAATTTCAAAATTTTCCCTTGATCATAGAATCACATTTAATCACCATTCCTATGCATTTTCAACCAAAGAGTTTGACCTCAGAGGCCTCATGGACAAAAACGTGACTTTATCTCTTGTATGTTGTAGCATTTGTGAATTCATAAACACATTCCTCCTTTGGTTGAGGTTACTTTCTCTTCTTACCTATATTGTATCTGTAGATTTCGTTGTCTCATCTATTTCCACCCATTTTTGTCTCAATGATTTAGTATATCTATGTCATCCATGTCCTCTCTCAATGGCCTCCTCTGTGAATAAAAATTCCACCACAGAAGCTTTCACCACACTACCGCTGAGAAGGAAAAATCAACTTGCAGGACCACGGTAAAAACTGCTCTACCGCACTGAGTTGATGAAGGAGCTGCGAGACAACGTGGTCACCACACTACCACATGCCAATGGTAGAATACTTTCAGTACTGCAGGAGTCACTAAAACACCACCAAAAATAGAAGGAAGAATCGAGTGTTGTCACATAATATTTCACCGCACTAACGCAGAGAAGGATGATGCACCTTGTGGGACCATGGTAAAAAATACTCTACTGCACCAAGCTGATGAAGGAGCCACGAGACAGCGGTGGTCACAAAAACATGGCAGGAGTTGGATTTATTTGCAACACTATGGATCCTGTGATACAAAATAATTAAAATAGTCACTACACAACAATGATAGACACTAAATTAGGTGCACTTGATGCCACCTTATACATCCCAAAAAGATTACATTTATGATCAAGAGTCGGCACTAAAGTTGGCGTTAACTAACACCGACTAAAGTGTCGAATAATAAATCAAAATTGAAAATTTAAAAATTTCTCGCGTGAAGGAAGAAATCAAATGACAAAAAAAGGGAAAAATGTCGTGTGAAGGAAGAGAGCAGGGCGCTACCAACAACCAATGAGAAATTTGATTTAGTTTGCGACACGCCACGCGAAGGAAGAGAGCAGAGCGCTACCAACAACTAATGTGAAATTCGATTTAGTTTGTGACACCATAGGTAAGCTTACAATTTTTTTTTCTTGGTTGAATTCATGATTGTTTACTACTCTTTGTATTGCATTTGAATTTGTGATTGTTTACTAGTTCATGGCCTAACTAGTCCAGACAACCTCTAAATTGTCCCATCATTATAAATTTTAAAACCTTTGAGAAACCAACAAAAAATTTTACCCTACCCATTTGAGTTTTAGCTCAAAATATTATAGCACGAAGCGAGGATGCCTCCGTTTTCTTTTCCTAACCTGGGTATCAAGGAAATAGTGAAGTGCTTGGAAAATCGGGGAATTGGGTCGGTCATTGCTGAGAAAATACTAAGAATAAATGCAGAAACCGCTTGGTTTTTCCTAGCCCTTCCATAGTCAGCAATGCCATGACAAATTCGTGCAAGATTGCATTATGAAAGAGTTTTCATGATAAGGTTATCAACACTAAACAAACCCAATGAACATATTTTCCCTAGGTTATCAACACTAAGCAAACCTAGTGGACATATTTTCCCTAGGTTATCAACACTAAGCAAACCCAACGAACATAGTTGCCCACAAAACAAAAATTTCATACCACAAGATAGACGAAAACTTTAATACCTGACAGTGTGTACTTCATTTTCCTCCATAGACTAGACAATTTATTTTTTCCCTAGGTCACCTCAAAATGTCAAGCAAGCATTATCGGCAAACACTGGCCACAATGAGGTAATTCATTGTCAATTTATAGATTTGTAAATGTTTCCATTGTTTCTTTGAATTTTACTTTTTACTTTTTTATTTCTAAATTTAAAAGAAGAAATATAATTTATATATATAGATATAGGGACATGAGACAGACAAAGATAAAGACAAATTGGCTTCCATATTGGGGGAAGAGGCAGTGACCAAATTGGTTAATGTGGGTTGGACAACACTTGCCAGATACATAGAAAAAAAATCTGGTAACGCCTCTCAAACATTGCAAACAAATAAACTATGTCAAAGGGAATCAGTTGATTCCCCAACCACTCATGGATCTTGCAAAAGATCTAGGAGGAGATCAGTGACAGTAAACTCTAAGAATGTGAAACAGGGAGTAGAGAATTCCACTCCTGGGACACAAACTTCTTCCACCATGCCATGTTTTCAATCTTGCATTGGTAGCTACAATACGAAGATAGAATGTGAGGTGGTTTCAGGGGAAGTTTGAATGACGGATGTTGGGAAAAAGTTTGTGAATAGGTTGAAGGAATCGTGCATTCAATGGTTCAAATACCATCTACATTTTCCATTCTCAAAGATACCCATGGACCTGAAAAAAGTAGTTATCCATGACATGGAGAATGAATTTGGCACAAGTTGGTCTATAAAGAAGATAAAGCTACAAATGTCTCAAAAATGCAAGAGATTTTGATGCAACCAAACAAAGAAGATAAAAAAAATCCCTCCTGAGCTAAGGTAGAAGAAAAGGCCAATTGATGTAAGTGTGAAAGTATGGAAAGAGCTTGTAAAATAATATGAGAAGTCCGATGCACAAAGGAAGTCTGGTGAGGAGAGTATGTAGGTATTTGAATTTTCTCATAAGATGATATCAAATTTATTAAATGATATTTTAACTTTATTTGTGCATAGTTAATTGAATTAGTATATGTTTCAGGACAAGGCCTCCAAGGCTAGGCTTGAGAAACTTTGTGTCACGCATCGTAGTGGCCAGAAAGGTTTACAGGCCTTGATTTGTACATTTGTAAGTATATTTAATATGTTAAATGATATAAAAAAAATTATTTCCTTGGAAAAATTAAAGGATTTCATATTAATTAGTTTAACTAGTCCATGTGCCATTTTTTGATAGGAGGAGAAATATGGCCGCCATCCAAAGCAATTTGAAAAGAATATGCTACAAAACAAAAAGTGGAACGATTTTGTAATCTGGATGGAGAACGAGGTATCAATAGTTGAGTTTCAATAACTTAGTTGGATATTGTTGTGTTAATATGTCAATTTGCATCTCTTGTGTTGAGTTGTTTATTGATGCATAGGATGAGTAAATAGAGCTCAAATCTTATTATTAAAAGATGACTATTTATGTGCATGAATAAATAGTAGAAGGATGTAGATGAACTCAATTCATATGAATTTATGCCTCTTGGAAAACATTCCTCTTGAATCTCTAATATTAGGTTCTCGAGACTTCCCTATAGATTTTACCTTTCGTTGCTGCCTTTCCCCTTCATTTTTAGACTCGTCTCCTTTTCCGTTATCTGTATTTTTGGCTTCGACTTCTAATTCATCCCATGTTTTACCTTCCCCCTCTTCAGAATCTTCTTCTTCTTCTTCGTCCTCCTCTGAATCCACAAGAGATTCATCTTTTGACCTTCCTCATCTGATTCTAATTCCTCTTCTACATTAGGGGGTTCATATCCTTGATCTGACTCTTCTGAATTATCAGAATCAAAATCACTAGCTTCCATATTCAAAAATTCCCAACCAACATATTCAATAAATTTATCTTGATCATCAGTAATAGTTTTCAAAATTGGCCACTAGTTCAAGTTCATTCTACTTTCATAATACTTTATATTGGATTTTAGCCATTCCTTGATGTCATCAAGTGAAGATTGAGGAATGGCGCACATGTGGAGTACATCCCACTTGAAGTATTTGAAAACAATAGCCATATCAAATGCCTTTTTCCCAAGTCCTACTCTCTCAAGGTTAACAATCTCAATCTCACTAATAACAATTACTAAGAGAGGTAATTCCACCAACTCTACTAAACATTTTACCATAGGAACAATAAAAGCAGAGGCTTTGAAAGGAACTCCATGAAAACCAAGCTCTCTAAATGTTCTATCAAACTCTAGTTCAAAATATTTTAGATGAGGCTGCTCCCATAGCTCTCTTACTAGCTTGACAAATCCTTGAAACTCTGCATTGACATTATTTTTACTGTCCCTCTCTTTCTTTTCTTCCTCAATTTCATCAGGATCATACATTGAACTTCTTGCCCCTCCTAAAGTTTGGACCACATCCATTACCCCCACATAAAACTAGACATCCTTGGTCTTCTTGGTTCCCATGCCATGATATGGTTATGCAAATGAAAATGAAGCAAAGTAATCATCTCCTTCTCCACTAGTTGGAAGAATGCATGCTTAATGTTTTGATGCATAATATCATCTCTCTCTTCTGCTCTCATGGTTCAATACCAAAATTCATTGTGTTAGGCCTCCAGAGTTCCAATCATCTTTCTTCCTCTTTTTCCAAATGTTGGCCTGATCCACACATCTTCCAGCCTAATTTCCTTTGTTTTTGAAAGCTGAATTTTCTCCTGAGTCACCTATGTAGCACTCTCTACCTTTTTAGACTCTTTCATTTCTACAATAAATTAGCACCTAATTGATTAACAATCTCTATCTCACTAGTAGTGATTACTAAGAAAGTTAATTCCACCAACTCTACCAAACAATTTACCATAGGAACAATAAAAGTAGAGGCTTCAAAAGGAACTCAATGAAAACCAAGCTCTCTAAATGGTACATCAAACTCTAGTTCAAAATATTTTAGATGAGTCTGCTCCCATAGCTCTCTTACTCGCTTGACAAATCCTTGAAACTATATATTGATTTTATTTTTCCTGTCCCTCTCTTGTTGTTCTTCCTCAATTTCATCAAGATCATACATTGACCTTCTTGCCCCTCCTAAAGTTTGGACCACATCCATTACCTCCACATAAAATTTGACATCCTTGGTATTCTTGGTTCCCACACCATGGTATGGTTATGCAAATGAAAACGAAGTAGAGTAATCAACTTTCTTCCTCTTCCATGAAAACCAAGATCTCTAAATGCTATATCAAACTCTAGTTCAAAATATTTTAGATGAGGCTACTCCCATAACTCTCTTACTGGCATGATAAATCCTTGAAACTCTACATTAATTTTATTTTTCCTGTCCCTCTCTTGTTGTTCTTCCTCAATTTCATTAGGATCATACATTGATGTTCTTGCCCCTCCAAAATTTTGGACCACCTCCATTACCTCAACATAAAATTGGACATTCTTGATCTTCTTAGTTCCCATGCCATGATATGGTTATGCAAATGAAAATGAAGGAAATTAATCATCTCCTTCTCTGCTGGTTGGAAGAATGTATGCTTAATGTTTTCATACATGATATCAGCTCTCTGTTCAGCTCTCATGGTTGAATACTGAAATTTATTTTGGCGGGCCTCCAAAGTTCCAGTCATCTTTCTTCCTCTTCCACCAAATTCTGGCTTGATCCACACATCTTCCAACCTAATTGTCTTTTTTTTTGAAACATGAACTTTCTCCTGAGTCACTAATGTAGCTCTCTTTTCCTTTTCAGACTCTTTCATTGCTACAGGAAATTAGCGCCTAATTGATTAACAATCTCAATCTCATTAATAGTGATTACTAAGAAAGGTAATTACACCAACTCTACCAAACAGTTTACCGTAGGAACAATAAAAGTAGAGGCTTCAAAAGGAACTCCATGAAAACAAATCTCTCTAAATGGTACATCAAAATCTAGTTCAAAATATTTTATATGAATCTGCTCCCATAGCTCTCTTACTCGCTTGACAAATCCTTGAAACTCTACATTGATTTTATTTTTCCTGTCCCTCTCTTACTGTTCATCCTCAATTTCATCAAGATCATACATTGACCTTCTTGCCCCTCCTAAAGTTTGGACCACATCCATTACCTCCACATAAAATTGGACATAATTGGTCTTCTTGGTTCCCATGTCATGGTATGGTTATGCAAATTAAAATGAAGCAAAGTAATCATCTTTCTTCCACTTCCATGAAAACCAAGCTCTCTAAATGCTATATCAAACTCTAGTTCAAAATATTTTAGATGAGGCTGCTCCCATAACTCTCTTACTCACTTGAAAAATCCTTGAAACTCTACATTGATTTTATTTTTCCTATCCCTCTCTTGCTGTTCTTCCTCAATTTCATCAAGATCATACATTGACCTTCTTGCCCCTCCTAAAGTTTGGACCACATCCATTACCTCCACATAAAACTGGACATCCTTGGTATTCTTCGTTCCCATGCCATGGTATGGTTATGCAAATGAAAATGAATCTAAGTAATCATATTTATTCCTCTTCCATGAAAACCAAGCTCTCTAAATTCTATATCAAACTCTAGTTCAAAAATTTTTAGATGAGGTTGCTCCCATAACTCTCTTACTCGTTTGACAAATCCTTGAAACTCTACATTGATTTTACTTTTCCTGTCCCACTCTTTTTGTTCTTCCTCAATTTCATTAGGATCATACATTGAACTTCTTTCTCGTCCTAAAGTTTGGGCCACATCCATTACCTCCACATAAAACTGGACATCCTTGATCTTCTTGGTTCCAGGCCATGATATGGTTATGCAAATGAAAATGAAGCAAAGTAATCATCTCCTTCTCCACTGGCTGGAAGAATGCATGCTTAATGTTTTGATACATGATATCATCTCGCTCTTCTGATCTCATGGTTGAATAACAAAATCCAGTATGGTGGGCCTCCAAAGTTCTAGTCATCTTTCTTCCTCTTCCACAAAATGCTGGCATGATCCACATGTCTGCCAGCCTTTGTTTTTGAAAGATGAAGTTTCTCCTGAGTCACCAATGTAGCTCTCTCTGCCTTTTCAAAATATTTCATTGCTACAAATCATCTCTAGGATTTAATCATTTGTACCACATGGTTTATGTTCTTTGAATCCTTGCATCTAAAGGAAATTTCCTTAACATAAATATTGCTAGGTAATTTCAATGTTGCCATTGTAGTTGGCATTAAATCCCGTACCTGCAACAATGAAAATTATCCTTATATAAGAATTCCCTCCATCTTGTTAATTGGATTATAACACTCTTGATGGTGGCTACATGAAATTTGATTCTGATTCCTCTTCTACATCAGAGGGTTTGTATCCTTGATCTGACTCTTCTGAATTATCAGAATCAGAATCACTAGCTTCCATATTAAAAAATTCCCAGCCAACATCTTCATTAAATTTATTTGGATCATCAGTAATAGTCTTCAAAATTGGCCGCTAGTTCAAGTTCATTTTTCTTTCATAATACTTTATATCCATGGAGTTCAACCATTCATTGATTCCATCAAGTGAAGATTGAGGAATGGCGTACACACAGAGTACATCTTTCTTCCTCTTTCACCAAATGCTGACCTAATCCACAAGTCTACCAGCCTAATTGGCTTTGTTTTTGAAAGCTGAAGTTTCCCCTGACTCACCAGTATTGGTTGTAACTCTTTTAAAATTTTATTTTGGTATGTGCACCTTGATATGATGTGATATGATTATGGTTTCATCTCATATGTTGTAATATTAGATATATTACATAAAAATAAATTATTGCGTGAAATAAATAATAAATTTTCATTCTAAATGTTTTTTTTTACAAAACACGGGTCTTCCAAAAGATCAAGATGGTCCTCAACATGATATAGATCCACAAAATATTGGTTTTGCCAATACAGATCACATGGAAGAGGATGTTGATGATGCAAATACGAAAGACACCGAGGCAAATGCCAATGATGATGATGGTGATGGTGATGGTGATGGTGATGGTGATGATGATGATGATGAGATAGTTGGTGGTAGTAACCGGTGACATTCATGATCATATAGACTGCATCATGGATCATTGCTAATATATCTTTATGATGACTCTTTTCATGGTTACTATCATATGTATCATTTTCATGGCCTACAGTACTATATTATTGAGTTGTATCATATTGACATAAATCATTTTCACTATATCATTTGGGCATGTATCATATTGACTTGTATAAGTTTGAGTTACATAATTTATCAATTTTATTTATATCATTTGTACATGTATCATTTTGACATGTTTTTGATGTACTTGCATATTTGACTTTCACTTGTTTTAGTTATATATGATGATTATCTTATCAGTATTGACTTGTCAATTTATATATATTAAAAGTGGTCCATGATTTTTGGATGGATATTTATTACATATGATGATTTTAATTTACTACTTAGGATGGATGTTGTCAAATTCAATTAAATTGTAGATATTTGAATTACTTCTTTTAATTATAGATGATGATCATGTTACAATAATAGTTCAGGTGGTGATGAAAGGTAAAATTAATGCTTGGCACCTCTAGAACGTAATTGAACAAATCAAAGAAGTGTTACGCTCTTTTGGTTGGTAATGACATTGAACAATAGATGTACTTTTTTATCTTTACAAGCAATACAATTTTTTTGTGTTACCGACCCAAAATAATAATAATTATCTTGTTATTTGATCATATGAGTTATTTAAGAGGCATGATATATTTAACTAATTAAATTGAAATAAAACATATTAAATTAAGAAATGGAAGCAAAACAAGAATAATTTTTAGAAGAAAAACAAGAAGCAACAATGGAAGCCAACTAGAAGCAATCTTGGAAGAAAACCGGAAGCAAACCTGGAAGAAAAAGTGGAAGCAAACTTGGAAGCAAAACTAGAAGCAAACCTGGAAGCAAAATGGGAAGAAAAACTTGAAGCCAACTTGGAAGAAAAACCAGAAGAAAACATGGAAGCAAAACTGGAAGCAAAATTGGAAGCAAAACTAGAAACAATACTGGAAGCAAAATTCGAAGCAAAACAGGAAGGAAAACTAGAAGCAAAACTGGAAGCAAAATTGGAAGAAAAATTGGAAGTAAAAGTGGAAGCCAAATTGGAAGTAAAAGTGGAAGCAAAACCAGAAGTAAAATTGGAAGAAAAACTGGAAGCCAAATTGGAAGCAAAACTAGAAGGAAAAAGGGGAGTAGACATAGAAGAAAAATTGGAAGCTGAATTGGGCGCCAATTTCGACAACAATTTCAGCTTTACTTCTGGCACTGTTTCAGGCGGCTGAAGAGATGCTAGTTCTCAATGCTATTTTGGGAACTAATGTGGATGTTGTGGTTTCTCGATGCTAACTATGGTGCAATCTCCGACACAACGGATGGTGCTAAAGTTGGTGCAAAATTTGGCATTGAGAATACCATGCCTTTTTTCACCGAGTTTAGCACCAACCAAACCACTCGATTCGTGGACTGAAATACACTAAAATCTAATGCTATTTTAGGTCCTATTTTCCTATTCTACTGTAGTGGTTAAGCCATGTCACAAACCCAAGCACTATGTTGCATAACACAAGGAGACCAAGGGCGCACACCTTGCAACAAGTCATCCCTCATTTAGAGAGATCCATCTTACATCCATTTTGAGATTGTGAATAGATGATCTCGAGCCTTCTCATTAACAATAGTATTCTAGAATTAGATTACTAACTCTAATGTCTAGTGCATAGATATTCCTTAGTAATTTTCTCATTAAATATTTTATTTATTATTCAATTTTGAATTCATACCAACAAAAATTTGAAATTTATATTATTCCATAACATAGTCTCTTAGCATATATATACAAATTAAAATTTTCATTGAAATAAAGACATCTATGTTGAGTGTAGTGTATTTTTTAGATTTTTCTAGCAATGTTTGTTATTTTTAGAGTCTTAAAAGAGGTTACTATTTTTTGTAATGAACCTCTATTAATTATAATTTTTTTTTAAAATATATTAAAGAAAGTATAATAATATTATAATTTCTATAAACATAATATTAAGGGCTACTTTCTCACAAAATGATATTGTCAAATAACTTCATTTGATCCCCTCAAATATGAACCAAATATATTTTATAGCATTTTAATAAATGTGAATAAGACTTCATCAAGGGTTTGATTTAAGCCTAGGAGGGTTCAATCCCAGGGGAGGTTGATATAACTCCCTTCAATCAAAACTCTTTAGATGGAATCCCTCTAGGCTTAAATCATTATTTTTGTAAACACATGTTCTTCAAGTGAGACATACTATTATGCTATCATTAG
This sequence comes from Sequoiadendron giganteum, assembly GCA_007115665.2. Lineage (NCBI taxonomy): Eukaryota > Viridiplantae > Streptophyta > Pinopsida > Cupressales > Cupressaceae > Sequoiadendron > Sequoiadendron giganteum. The sequence continues at coordinate 596,706,037 of CM021100.1, forward strand.
TGCACAAAACATATAATATGAATTAGTCATTTAAAAATATATATTAAAATATAGATACAAATGGATAATCTCAAATCATATTATATCTAGGTTGTTTTGGAATTTTGAGGAGATTGTCATTGATGATGTTGTTTGGAAACATGAGCATGGAGAAAGTTCATAACAAAGTCATATAGTGTTTTCATTGATGTGAAAATTGTTGTGGATCATTTTAATTAATCCTAACATGTTTTGAGGTATTATGGAAGACATTTGTGCAAGAATATTTGGTTCAAAAAGTTCAATGGTGTAAAAATCTAACTAAGTGTTAGAATCGCCAGATTAATGTAAAAGTGTATCAGTTTTTGGGTCCACACCACTCTGCAAAGGAAGATTATTCTCTGTGATTATAACCTATTTTTTTTAATTTTTAGAACAATCTAAATCCAATATTTCATATTTTTTGGTGAAGTATTTTGGGATATATGAATGAAAAATTCCAGTCTAGCATAATACAATCATTTCTTGTACAGTGTGTTTGTGTGGGAGATTCCACACTTCTTTGTGGATGAGTCCTTGATGTTGTAGTGTTGAAGATAAGTTACTTGATGTTAGATGAGTGTGAATTCTAGATGGTATCATGTTTTGAGGTCCACATGTTATGAATTGAATGAAAAATTGAAGAATTTTTGGTTAGGTCCTATGGTGTGCCAACCTAACATGTTTGATGAGTATACGAACGACTAATATGTGTTGAGCCTTTATGTGGGATCTATTTTAGGTCCATGCCAACCTATCTTAAGGAATTTTGAATTTTGAATTGAGGCATGTGTTATGGATGATAACTGTTGAAGATGACAAGTTATATTTTTGGTGTTGCATCCAATTAGGCCAACCAAATTGATGTTACACTTGATGTCAATATATATTGGATTATATTCGGTATTTTAGGATAAGGTTTGGTAAAGAGAATATGTATGTGAGATACATGTGATGAAAATTTGATCAAATAAAAGATAATTTGTGAATATTGAAATCATAATTGTGCGAATGCAGAGTAGAGTAGAGCATTGATCCAGATCAGTGCAAATTTTGATATTGTGCTTCATTGGAATTGTAACCCTGCATATTGTACATGTTTTTGTAATAGTTCAAAATAGGTTGTGAGCCACCTTCTTTATTCTATCTATTTCTCTGTGGGAAGTGAGTCCACTTGGACAGTGAGTCCACCTGCAGTGAGCACTTCTATAATATACTATAGCCGATTATAATATGTTGTGAGATAACACTCACCGTGGTTTTTCCCATTTTGGGTTTTCCATGTAAAAATCCTAGTGTTCATGTGTTATGTGATTTTGTAGATGTTTTCATGCTTTCTTTCCTTACTGCAGTTGAATATGCTCTGGTAATTAGATGACTAATGTTTGAATTGTTTAATAGAATACTGGTTCGCCCCCTCTTAGTATTCAGAGTGTTCAATAACTAGTATCAGAACTTGGATCCCTAGAAGGAGCTTAACCACTTTGGAAAGGTATTGGAGATTGAACATGTTGATGGTTAAAATGACACAAACAACATTAAAACAGAATATTTCTACTCTATTTCTCCTGAAAGAGAAAGACAACATGTAGTAGCCTAACTCCCAAGGTCCTGGTAGTTGGTTCTCAACTGTCTGATGTCACTCAATTGGTTCATGCAACTGTAATGTTCAAGGGGCCTGTGCTGGTAACAAAGGATTCAAGCTTATGACTCTCTTTATCGAAATAGTTCCTGTAAATCAATGGGTTTTAAATAAAAGAAAAAGATAGATCCAAGGTGTAAATCAGTAAATATGAATTAAATTTATCTAATATCCAGACATATACTTCTAACAATGAATGTTTCCTTAACCGATCACAAAAACCATAGCATGACACAACCCACAATATGACTGTACCATTGTATACATCTTAGGTGCTTAATTCAATTCCACTATTCGCATATCACAAGTATTTCCAAGATTTCAAAACAACACACATTCATTCATCATCAAAACTATAGATCAACAGACTTCAATAACTTTAATTCAATGACAATTTAACAAGATAATCTTTAAACCTGGTTTCTTCTAATGACTTTCATCACATAAGAAACTATCATGCTTCAGCACAATCACTGGCATTCAGGTGGATTATAACTCATTAACCTTATCAAACAACACAATTCAATGCAAACTCCATATTTCGTAAACCTGCAATTCTATTAACTGTAAAAAGATCTGGTACAATGTATCTCTGCAAAACTCTATAAAATTCTATCTCCTAGCACTAGGTAAGCCAATCCAATTCTCAATTAGCCAACCCTTATAATGTGATACCCATCTGGTATTTATAGATATACAAAAAGAAGTTCGAACTTCACTTCTATCTTAGGCTTTCCACCTTTTTAGGAACAATCAACTTTCTTGGAAACTCAAATCAACTTTGATCTTGAGTTCTTACATTATGCATTCAGTTTGATCTAACAATAGAAGATAGAAATAGAAGAAAAGAAGTCATGCACCCTTTAAGACTATCAGTGCTGCATGCATGCAACATGCAAGGAAGAAGATCATCATGCGACATGCAAGGAGGAAGAACATCATGCATGCAAGATTTTATGCATGTGAAGCTGGATCCGCTATGAACTCATCATAACTGGTAAAGACTTGTTGTAGCATATCCATATCTAGCCCATCAATCTAGTCATTTTCAAATTTGATGCGATCCAACTCAATTGCAGCAAACTCTTTCATACTTTTTACCTTGATCAACTCTCTCCCTGCAGCTTTTATTTCTTCTTTGACTTCTACAAGCCGATCTATCACTAAGTCTCCTCCATCATCTTTCTCCTGCATGAGTCCTTGGAATCTTTCATTCCATTTCTCTCTAACCTGACTCAATGGCATGCCATCTTTGGTCATTACATTCACATCTACAATTATGGCCATAACCGCTTCCAACTCTTCCAATTGCTCAGTTAAATTATTAACTGCTTCCTGAATTTCATCCTTATGCTTGCTCAAAAAGCCAGTCCTAAACTTAAGTATATGAGAAGTCTTTTCTGCAAAATCTTTGTTATCATCTTCGAGTATAGATTCTTCTAGAAGAGTAGATAGAGGCAATGTATTTATCTTCTCTAACTTTTCACTATACTCTTTATACTCTTCTTCTAACTTCTCAGATGCCTCAATATATTGATGCATCTCTTTTATTACTCCTTTTTCCTCCTTGTAAGTTTCAAACCCTTTTTCCAAAACCTTACCTACCTCCTGATTCAATTTGTCTATCCATTTATCAACCATCTCCACCTTACCTCTAACTTGCACCAAATCATCAACCTCCTTTTTGCTTAGCAAAATAGGAGTCTCAATTGCTGCAACCTGTTGTGACCTTGGAGAGGAGACACTTTTCAAGAATGAATGTAACTGATCCAATTGAGCCTTAAGCTCATATTTCTTTTTTTTGTCCTTGATCATTCTTGATTTAGTCGTTGAAGCCACTACATCAATCAGATTCATTTGTTGATTTCTAGTGGGTCTTCCCAAATTAACCATACTCAATTGATAGTCTATGAGCTGCATATCCCCTACCTCCTTTTCAGTCATAGGCATGACACATTCAACAACTATCTCCCCTTTATCTGTGAGTCTGGTAGAATGAAAAACTTTAGCCTTCTTCTTAGGCCTTTCCTGTTCAATCTCCTTCATCATGTCCTCCCAATTAAGAGGTTGAGGAGGTGTTCTGGCTCTCTTCTGCAAATCTAATTTCAACCATATAGGAGCACTAGGAGCAGTCATCATCATGGAAGAGGAAGCGGCAACTGTAGAGGATGGCTGAACATTTACCTCAGGTTGAGAATCAACCTTTGCTTTTTCTTGTTGCTCCTGCATCACATGCATTTGCACCAACTTCTCAGCCTCTTCTCTATCTCTTTGTTCCTGCACTTTCTTATCTTCTTCTTCCTTTCTCAATCTCTCCTCTTCCATCTGATCCTTCTCTAACTTTTCTTTCTCTAAGGCCTCTCTTTCCAACCGTTCTGCCTCCAATGCTTTAAGTTTTGTAGCTTCGGCCTCTTCTTCCCTTTGCTTCCTAACTAGCTCTTCAACCTCTTTTTCTTTCCTTATCCTTTCTGATTCTTCCTTTTCTATTCTTTCCATTTCTAAGGCTATGAGTTTCTCTACCTTTTCCCTTTCTTCTTCAGCTTGCTGTTTCTTTATTAGCTCTTCAGCATCTCTCTCCTTTCTTAGAGCTTCAGCTTCTTGTTCTTTCTGTCGAGCTTCCTCTGCAAGCTTCAGTCTAGCAACTAGGGCTTCCTTTTCCCTTTGGTTTCTTGCTTTCTCCTCCTCGAGATCATGGATCTTCTGTATTAATTCTAGCTTGTCACTTTCTGCCTTGACCTTGATCTCATGCTCTCGTAGCCTCATTTGCTCCTCCATTTCATCAACTGTTGTCCTTGTTTCAACTTCTTTTACCTTTGATTGCTACTGTTGAAGTAGAGCATCAGCTTGTAACTTTGCCTCCATTTCCTTTTGTTTCTTTGCAGCAGCCCTTGCATCAAATTCTCTGGTAGCATCTTCAAATTGTTTCCATTGTTCTTCTTGTGTAAGAATCTGCTCAATAGTATGATCTAGAGGCATGTTTTCTTGTAAGTCCTTCTTTGACAGAGTTTCATCTGAGTCTATCTCAACTTCCATAACTTCCTCACCTACTTCTTTTCCTTGAGCAGTTTCAGCCATGGCATAAAGTACTCCTTGAACTTCTTTACTTTTCTTTCTTGTGAGTGGGGCTTGTGCAGATGGCTCACCCAATGCGGGTGTAGAAATAGTAGATTCAATTGGTACATCTCCCTCTGGTGTCTCTTCTTCTTCATCGACCACCTCAAGCTCTATCTCTTCAACATTAGGAGGAAAGAATTCCAATGGCTCTTTAGGAGGTGTCTTCCTTTTAATCCTCTTGTACCCTTTACCTTTCTTGAGGATTGGTCCCTGAGGAGCTTGAGTTCTCAACATTAACCATTGCACACTTCTATCCAAGACTGTTCTTCCAATTTTCTTAATATCAATTGTTTCTTCCTCATTCCAGTCTATTGGATCTAAGTTCTTGGTGCCAATATTCAAAGCTTCATATGAGGGATCTAATACCATTCCATCATCCACCAAAGTGTCAAGAATATTTTCTTTAATACCAAGTTCTGACATGAGTGAGACTGATAATCTCTCATAATTCTTCTTCCTCAAGTCATACTCATCCTACCGATCACACCAAAAATCCTCTAACAAATTAAAATGTCTAGTAAACACTGAAGGTAATAAAGCATACATCTTCTTCTTTGGATCAAAATACTTACGAGCTATATACAATCCCAATTTCAATTGTATCAACTCATTACAAACCACCTTTGCTCCCTTTAAGTGTTGACAATTGTATTCACCCTGTGTCATGGGAAATTTATGACATCTTGTTTTGTGCTTCATCCCAAATCTAGCATTAACTCCAATGGCTTGATACACAAACTCCATAAGCACTATTCTATTGCTGTAGCATCTTGCAAGTAAATGGGGATGACCTTCAAAACCAAACAATCTGAAGTATGTAAATTTGGGGTATTGGATGTACCAACTTCCCCATTCCACAATGAATGCCATAGCTTCTTGACTTAACCTGTATCCTGCATCTCCACTCAACTGGTTGATAACCACATATAAAAAGGCATCATTGACTCTCCTGAAGTGAGTCTCAACAACCTGAAGAGATAGTTGATTGTAGTGCTCCCATACCTTCCTTTGTCCATCCAAAGCTCCCATTATACCTACTCTGTTTAATCCTGAGAAAATCCCCAATCTTGCTGCAACATAGACCACATATGAAGTCATGAAGAAAGATTTGGTCTGTCTAACCCTTGTGAGCTGATCATGTATGGCATCAGAAACAATCATTGACCAATCAAGATTACTTGAATAAAATGAAACATCCATTCCTTGAAATGGAAGGCATCCCTCTTCAAAAACACTTTGGACAACATTAATATCAAATTAGATATCTCCTTCTTGAAATCGGCCCTCTTTGGCTAGTCTGCCAGCTTGCTTAAAGATTTCTCCAATGCCTCTGCCTTAGTTAGCTGCACCAAATTCTTGGGATCAAGAACATTAAATATGATTTGGAACATTTGCGGAGTAAGATCTATAATCACATTATTCTGTGAATCCATGCATAATCTTGTAGCTGGATTATAAGTACTGGCCATTGTCAATATCAACTCCAGACACTGAACTGATAACGGAAACACAGTGATATGTGCAAGACCGGAGTCAACAATCCTTTGAGTTCTCCCTGTCAAGTTTGCCCGTTCTGCAAAGGTTTCCTCATGTAATTCTTCAAAGCTATACTGGCCCAGATTAGTATCTGTGATATCTGACCAGTTTGATTCCACCTTGGTCACCTTCACCACCAGATTCCTATGATCATACCTCAATGTATAAGGTAGCTGTTCTGGTTTCACCTTCTTGATTTTTGGTGTTGTTTTTTATGTTCTAGCCGGTTGATTCCTTTGAGCAGCCTCTCTTGACGTTCCTGACATCTCTCAAATCTCCTGCAAACAAACCTCTAATTAGACCTTTAAATAAATCATCATAAAAGATGCTTTAAAAACATACCTGTTACACATACATCAGAGTCGGAACCAGACAGAAGCTCAAAACAATCGCTTTTACAAAACTGGCGGACTCAGAGCAAAAACCGATATAGGAACTTCACCAAATAACAAACGGGCTTAGAGTCAGAGTCGGGGAAGTTATCGGAACCGGGATCGGAATGAAAAAGTGATTTGGTTTTCTTCGAATTCTCATTTTTTCATATTCTATTTCCATTCCGCCTTTGCCTCCGATTTGGTTATTGTTACTTCGACAAAAGACTTTCCATTATATGCGGAGCTGGACATGGGATGAAAACGGAATTGATAACCTTCGCAAATGAAATTCTTAAGTTCAAGATCAGTTCTGATCCTGCCTCCGCCAGTCATCATATACTTAAAAAAAACCCTTTTTAAAACTCGGAATCGGAAACGAGATAGAAATGGAATTGATAACCTTTGTAAAACAAATTTCTTATGTCCATAATCCATTCCAATCCCGCCTCCGCCTATGCTAATCATAACATCATCAAATTTATTCATTTTCCACATAACTTCATGATTAAAACCTAGGTCGCTATAAAATGGCAAAGGAGCTTTAAAAATACCATACTCATATGACCATGGGGAATCAATGGCATTTCTAAGATATCATTTTAAATCATTTAAAGTAATTGCAGAGACCAACGAAACCCTAATCTAACAAACCTAAAAAAACTAGGGCACAGGTTTAAAACCCTGCCATTCTACCAAATGACGAAACCCTAATTTAAACAATAAATCTAATCTACCCTACCTCACTGTAAAAACTGTAATCTACCTCACTGTAAATTCTTAATCTAACTCACGCCATTAAAAACCTTTAATCTAATCTAATCTACTGCAAATTGAAAATGACACGACGCAATCATGATTATGATGTGAAAGCGACAATGCCCTAAAATAGAAAGAAACGACATGATAAAACAAGACAACAAAGATAAAAGCAAAACAAACAAGCCAAAACAAGAACCTGCTCATTCAATCACATCGATGATCATAAAATTGCTTTAAAACACAAGGATTGAACACGCGAGCAGATGCAAAGCAAAAACACAACGAACACAACCGCAAATAAACAATGAACAACAAAGATAAAAGACCTACCTCAAACGCAAACAAAGCCATGCTAACTTTCTGAATCGATTCGTAGACAATATCCCTTCTCTATCTCGATCAATTTGCTCAAACGAACTCTGCTATTGCTCTTCGCGCTCTCAGACTTGAAATAATAACAATAATGATCGGCTTTAACCCTTAATAAAGGAAAATATGTGAATTTCTACCTACACCGGCAACCACCATTAATGCATTAAAACATAGTAAAGGCGGAGTCGGAACTGTAAGAGAACGAACACTGGTTTGTAGTGCAACTTAATTGAAAAAGTCAATGACAAAAATTGGTGGGGGTAGAACTAAAATGGAAACAGGATCTTAAACTTATAAAATTTCCAAACCTCATTCCCATTCCGGCTCTGCGTCCGACAACTAAAAATAAAATAAAAACATAAACAAAAAGTTAAGTAAAAGACCAACCTAATAAAACAAAACACAAAAACCGAGACAAAACAAACATTAAAAAGCAGCGGAGGCGGGATCGGTATTGAATTTGATTTTGCAAATTTTGATAACAACCATCCCAATTCCTACTTCGGCTTTGCTTCCGCCAAAGACCCAAAAACAAAGGCAAAGAAAAGACTGTCAGGATAGAACCAAAAACACGCCTCAAAAGAACTTTCAGAACCCGATTCAGCTCCTATTCCGATACCGACAGGGAAACCAAGAAAAAAAAAAACAAAGTATTGGCAAAACTAGACTCCAAACTTTGTTTAAAAAAAACAACTAAGTACAAAAACACAAAGGGGGACCCATTTTGACCAAGGAAAAAGATGGGGTGGTTATGCAAGGCATAACAGAACACATGGATTACCAAGGAAGTAATAAGAGAGATAACCGATTACTCCATCAGACCAGTTCCAATATTAAAATCTATCAAGAACAAGAATGTGATGGAGAAAATAGGTGCAACATTTGATCAAAGAGCCATTACTATAAATCCTATAAGAAACCCTACTATTAGGTATGTTTCCATGGTCATCAGATATAAAATCTACTACACCAATACAGATAACTCAAATTTTTCCACCACAATTCATGTGGCATAGGATATGGTAGAAAATAGAGTTGACTATGACCTCTATGAGTTTCATAGGTAACAATATATGGAAAACTTAAAGTAGATTAAGAAGAATAAATAAGTGTTTAAGTATGGCACACGGGTTATGTGCCTGGTCTTCTACTTTTTGAAGGAGGTTTCGATAATTGGAAAAATCAACTAGATAATTGGACGGCGTGTGGAACATTAAATTTTTTATTACATGAGGATCCTTGGAGACAAAAATGTATATGTTGATGCACTTACTACTTTATTTGCAGTATTTCAGAGAAGAATGTATGAGAGACAAATGATTCCTAAGGAAATTATGGAAAAATACAAAATGTAATCACTTTCCTAGTTTCCATAGATCATTGCATTATGGAGGTAGTAGAACCAAGATTAGTTTGGGTTCCTAAATTAGGCTATGAGGTAATAGAGGCAGAGCTAGTAGGTTATGTTGAGGTGTTATTGAATAGTCCAAAAGATACAACAAAACTTAGGTATGGGAAATTTGAAGAAAAATCCATGGAAGTACACATGCAACAAAAGGAACATGTAATGAGGAGAAATTTTGATAAAATGGTTTATATATATGCTCAAGAATGTGGCATTTCAAAAGAAAAAGTGAGATATGCTAGAGAGAGACCTAGAGTAGAGCAGATATGGGTGTTGAAGAAGCATATGGGAGTTCAAGGAGATTAGTTAGAAAAACTACCACTCCCCCATCGGTTCAAAAGTCCTATGGGGATTTACCTACTATAGGAGAGAAGAGAAAACCTAGTGCTAGTCCTCTACTAAGGGAGAAATCCCCTCCGGTTGTGCATGCCACCAGGGCAGAAATGAAGAAAACCACTATTGTTGCTCCTCCTATTGCCCCAACTAAAATAATAGTGAAACAAAATGCCACAAGAGAGAAAGTAATTGGAGTTGATGTTGCTGATGAGGAGGAATAACTAGAAGAAGGATCACTATTGGTCTAGAAAATAAAAAGTGATGTTTCACAAGGTGAAGCTAGTGTAAAGAGGAGAAGAATTGACATAATAGACTTTGAGAGTGATGAAGAAATAGAAAGGGGGAAAGAAGCATTTATAATTCATATCAGGGAGAAGAATGAAGCCAAGAAGGCTTCTCTAGAGAAGAAGACCATTGAAGTGAAGAAGACTTTGAGAAAAAACAAAGAAAAAAAAGTTTGATATGGTAAGACCTCACTCCCCAATAAGGTTAGAAATAATTTTCAATAGCATAGTGCAAAATGATATGTTAAAGGAAACTACATAATTATAGAAGGAATCTAATGAGGTGGACAAGGCCACTATTCTTGAGGCTATTTTCAAGTACATTGTGATACTTGAAGTAGATTTGAAGAATATCCAGAAGGATAATTCCTGATGATTTATGAAACATCTTGCTGAAAAGAAGGGAAGAGGCTATAATGGAACATGAAAGGATAAAATATGTGTAGACATGGAAAATATACAATTCAATCCTGATCACTAACATCGTTTCATCATGAATCACCTTCTCGGCTTGTCATCACCTATAATTAAATAAATCATTCTCCCCTGTTGATTAAATTAATCAATTTAATTTAATTAACCTTATATCTCTGTTTAATTAAATAATACATTTTATTTAATTAATCTCTAAAGTCATCCTATTAAATGGAATAAATTAAACCTTGTTCTATTCAATCTAATATCATCATTCCTCTTTGATTAAATAAATCAAATCCCTTTATTTAATTAAATCTATCTCTCATCTTTTGATTTAAATCAACACATAAATCTAAGTCAAATTATCTAATCTCGTATTGAATTGATCAAATCTTGGTTAATTTAATCCTAATCACTCCAATCCTCTAGATCTTACAACTTTCACAATAAATTAATTTATTTGATTTATTAATTCATCAATTTCCATTCGAAAGGGAATCCTTTGTGGAATATTCTTCCAATTCAAAAATCCCTCCAAAAGGGTATGGGTACTTCCAACAAGGCATTTAAGGTCTCTTACATGTCCTTGGCCTTGAGCCAAATGACATTAACTCCATTTCCTTCTCCCTCCAACATGTCACATTCAAATTTCAAATTTTAATCTCATGGCATTTATCATGCACATTGACCGAAATGTGCACAACCTTCAACCATTCACATCTTGACAAGTGGAACTTGGACATTGGATGTTGAATGATCCCACATTTCTCAATTTCACTCATTCTTCCAATTTGGAAGCTTATAAATGAGAGACTCTTCCTCTCATTCTATCATCCACAATTTGAGTAAACTTACTATACTAAACTTCATCCTCATCCACCATTTTAGCAAAGTTACTTTCTTCACATTGAGAGCTAATTTTGTCCATTTCACATCAAGTGTTCATTAATTTCATAATTTCATAGCTAGGTTATGCCAAAATCTCATCAAGGAGATTCAATCATCCACAAATTATCACATTGCAACAAAGGAGTTGGGAAAGGGCCAATTTAGAAACACCAATTGGCACCAATTCCCCCATGGGATCAAGAGTTTTCTTGCTTAATTAGGATTGTTTTAGTTTCTCATGTTTTGTTCTTGTTTTTCCTATTTTGAGCATAGTAAATGGATTTGATGGGGAATCCTTGTTTTATCTTGCATATGAACCTAACTATGTGTTTGTTTGTTGTGTTTGTGTAGGAATAGGATAGGGGTTCACAATATGAAGCCTTATAAAGAGTTGGTGTTGGCCTTTTATAAGATGATAGGGAAAAATTGGTCACTATATACATCAAGGATATGAGAACCAAGAAGAGAATTAGAGTCTTCATGGGAAAAGATCAAAGTGACTTGGAGAGAATCCAAAAATAAATCAAAGATAAGGCTGCAGAGATTGTGCAAAAGCTAGGATTGCTTCTGGTGACTAAAGGAGAAACGAATGCTAGTTCCAATGCTCCAAAACTTAATACAAAAGTTGAGGTAGACATTTATGATGCTCAACATGAGCTAGATATGAATGAAGAAGCTACAATAGATAACACCCCTTTAGAAGTAGAGGATATGCCAAATATGAATGAAGAAGAGGCAAGGATTGAAGAAGACATTGCAAAGGAAAATGTCATCACTCCTCTGGTACAAAATGATGAATTAATTCCTTCAGTGAATACATAAAACATTACAGAGGAAGTGAATGCAGATAAAGATGATGATGAGGAAAAGGTTGAAGAAGAGAAAGGTGAAGAGAAGGAAGAGAAATTTGATGAAGATAAGGAAGAAGAATATAAAAAGGAAGATGACAGCAAGGATGCATCTAGAGATGCAGAGAAAGAAAAAACAATTGACTCATGTATAACAAATGATAAGGGAAAAGTTGCAGAAGTGACAAGTCTCTCGGTGAATCTTTCAGTTCCTTTGCAGATTCTCTAAGAAATATCTTAAGTGTTCAACCTAGTTTCCAACCCATTGTGTCCTCTCAGTTGCTACAACTACCGATAAGTCCAGGTAATGTTGATTTGAACAAGATCTCTCACATTAAAAAGCTACAATTAGGATAATTGTTCCATACATCTTCCATAAAGGAGATAATTTATTCACATCAAAGGAGTGGAGAGCTAATGGATGAGGTAGTCAAGGAATTACATGAGATCATACCTGAGACAAGAACAAACACATCTATCTCTGATATGGATAATCTCAAACTTTTAGTTGATTCTTGCAAGACATGCATCCAAATTAAAAGTAGAGGCAAAGAAGGAAGTTGAGAAGAGACTAAGTGACAAAAGGATGTTGGAAATAACAGAGATTGTGTTACTACACATAAGTAATTTTCTGAATTGTTGAAGGATATAGAGGCATGTGTGGGAGAGGCTAAGGCATTATTGCAATATGGCATGAAGTGGCCCAAAGCCACACTAAGTATAAAGAAGGAAATGGATTCTATTGAGTCTCAAATCAATGTAGCCTCTATTGCCTATGACCTAGTAGTTGGCCTTACATGTGCTACAAGGAATATCATAGAGGATCTTCACAACAAGTTCTTCCAACTGCAGGCTCAAAAGCAACACATAATTTTTCCATTTGGAGAAGTAAGGGATTTGTTCAATCTCAAACTTACACTTGTTTCTTGAGCTCTTCTCAGTGCAAACAAGGAAAATAAGATGAATCTGGTACCTGCTACACCAGAAGAAGGAGAAGAATTTCTACTAGATTTAGAGATGTAGAACACGTTGCTTGCGAAGGCCAAGCATGGATAGGAACAAGGAAGGCAAGCTTGGGAAGATTAGGTGAAGAAATTGTAGACGTCAACCACCTCCAGTTGACTCATTTTCTATATTTTATGCATTTATATTTAGATTACTTGTATATATGCAAACATATAGAGTTGCATTTTTTTTTGAGATTTTTTCTCTGGTTCATGAATCAGGGGGAGTCTATTTAGTTTGTATATATGACTATATCATTCAAGGGGGGTAATGGTAAGAGTCAACATAGTGTTGTATAGGTTCCCTTTTCCCTTGATGTAAAATGGGGAGAGTATTGGAGAATATTTTTGAAGATTTTTGGCATGTTTCCATTAATGACAAAGGGGGAGATTGTTGGAATTTTGAGGACATTGTCATTGATGATTCTATTTGGAAAAAATTGCATGGAGAAAGTTCATAATGATGTAATACAATGTTGTCATTGATGTCAACATTGTTGTGGGTCATTTTTATTAATCCTAACATGTTTTTGAGGTATTGTGGATGAAATTTGTACAAGAATATTTGGTTCAAAAAGAATAGTGGTGTGAAAAGCTAAGTGTTAGACCTGCCAGTCCAGTGTAATAGTGTATCAATTTTTGGGATTGCACCACTCCACAAAGGAAGATTTTTCTTTGTGATTCAAACCTAATTTTTGTAATTTTTAGAAGAATTTTGTTGTTTGGTGTTTTTGCACAGCAACAAGTCAGACAGAATAAAATTTATCCTATCTCTCTTGAAAGGTTGATCTCTATGAACAAAGAGATAAACCCAAGGTCTCATGGGTGTCAGGCTAAGATAATGTAGTAGAACAAACTCAGTGATAAAAAGTGAAAATTTTGTTAATCACAAGGGGTCTTACACATAAATGCTGGAAGCTCTAAACTCATCAGATTTTGAGATATGGTGATGCTTTAATTTCTAGTTCTAACCATATAATAAAATAACAAAAAAAGATGAGGGTTTCAGAAGTCATAATGTTAACACTACTTCTAAGATTAACCATGCAAATGATGAAACACTTGGAATGGACCAATCCCTTAAACTAATTTCTGTTCGACCTAGGCTATACCTGCAATCTTGCAAAAAATAGTGCAATCTTCTAAGGTGTTAAATATTTTTAGGATGTAGGAATTCATTCAATAAGACTGAATGAATATCTATAGTTGAACTAAGAACATGAATATGAGGTACGAGTTGACCTTCCACAACATTCCCACAATCAAGAAGTTTCCCAAAGTATGAACTAGGGATTGCTGCAACACTCAAAGCATTCAATCACAAGCATTACTAACTAAACCTAAGATATATCCAAACATATCCATGCGATTTGAAAGTTAGAACAAGAACCATGCAAGATTATTCAATGCAAGAGAAGGCACCAATCATAACACAATGTCTGCACTTTGTATTAAATCATCAAATTTGCAACAATTCCAGTCTGTTACAACACTTGCTTGAAATGTAAAAAACTAACTTCTAATCTTCTAACATGCTACTCTACTGCTAAATCTAATGATTACAAGTCTTTTGACTTAGTCTGCTAATCCAAACCGAAGCTAACCAATTCCAACCTTTACAAATGAGGCAGAGTGCTATACTTATAGAAACATGCTCGCGTGAACCAGAGCTAGGGTTTCAAAGAAGCTCGACCACCAATCAAATCGGCCCCGACAACCAACAATAACTCGTTGTCAAGTATTGAATACAACAAGGACCCCCATCAAATCGATTTGGGATCACACAAAGTCAGGGAACAAATCCTCAAGCCACACCCACCAAAAGACTTCACCCATGTGAACAACAGTGTGCACAAAAACACCAGCTCGAACACAAGCCATCGATCAGACCCAAGTTGGGCAAACAAATGACCCAGATCCAAAAATACTAGATTGAATCCACCAACCAAATTTGACTACCATTAATGAACACCAAACAGATCGAACTTGCGTGCAAGGATGGGTTTCATCTGACAACACTTGCAAAGTGCACTTGACTACACCCACAAATCACACCAAATCCTCAAAGTACACCCAACAACCCTAGCTCGATCCAACCTACAATAAAATAGACCACCATTAATGCTCAAAACATCACCAAAATCCAAGCAGGTCCATTAGAGTTCCTAAGGCAAGAAAATCATGCATAATCCCAGGCAGAATCAGAACCAAAGATAGGCGGAGGCGAAGATGAGACATGAATAGAGAGGAAAACAAAACCAATCCCAATAGAAGCAGAGGCGGAATAAGAACCAAAACGAGAACCGAAGGGAAATAGGAGGAGGCGGAGGTAGAGACAAAACCAAGATGGGAAAGGGAGGAAGCAGGTGGAGGTGAAAACAAAACTAGGATTGGAAAGGGAGAATGATAGGTAGAGGCAAAAAAAAAACCAAGATAGGAAAGGGAGGAAGACAGGCAGAGGTGGAAACAAAACCAACCCTGGTGGGAGAGTAGCCACGAGAAAAATGGGAACAAAGAAACAAAACAGGTGGGGGTAGAGGCAGAGATGGAACCAAGACAGGAAAGGGAGGAAGACAAGCAGAGGTGAAAATAGAACCGACCCCGACATAAGCGGAGGCGAAACGGGAATGAAGAGGAAAGCAACCAACCCGAAGGCCGAACACAACAAAATGACAAAGACACGGGAAGCGGAGCCAAAATAGGAATGGGAACAGAATCGTGAACTTTGTGAAAGTTCAAAGTTATGTCCCATCCCGGCTCTACCTCTAACAAATGAAGGAAAATGCGAAGCAAAGAAAACCTAAGGGAGGAAAGCAATCCTTAGGACAAAAACAAACAAAATGTAGAAGAAAGCAAAAAATGAGGGGGAAGCGGAGCCGAAACGAGAACGGGAACATAACCAAGAACTTAGCCAAAGTTCAAAGTTAAGTCCCATCCCAATTCCACCTCTGGCAGAACAAAAGAAATAAGGAAAACAAGGAAAACCTAAGGGGGAAAACCAACCCTTAGGACCCAAACAAAAAAACCAAGGGGAAAAATAGAAAGCAAAAGAAGACCACCTCAGAGAGGAAATCCGCAAGACTCCAAAACCAACAGGAACTGAACACAAAGGCACTCACAACCAGGGAAAGCACTAAAGACTAAAACCCCAAGATTTTCAAAGATAAGCACAAAAGAGGGGGCAAGCCCCAGAAATAGTCCAAAAGGGTAGGCTAAGAGAGGGTCCCCACTTTCAGTGGGTCGTGTGTGCAAAACTCCATAAGAAATGGTGACTTTGCTAGGGAAATGCTCTAGAGCGGTTTGATGAAAAACTAGCATCAAGAACTTAGAATCTTTGGTTTAGCTCCAAGCATCGGGTTACAAATAGACAAGGTTTCATAAATCACTAACAAGCCAACCTTTCCTATACCAAGGTGAAAGTGTGTGCATATGCATTCATTTCCTTTTCCTAAGTTGCAACAAGGACCAAACTTAGTCAGACAGGGCTACCTAAGGATTCTAACTCCAAAAGCAACCTAAATAGAGCCTCACTGCCAGTCAGGCATCCATAGCCCCGGTGAGGTTATCATTGTGACCCTCCCTAGTATAGCTCTATTCCCAGCTAGATGTCCATAGCCCCGGTAGAGATGCTAGGATACCCTTGAAAAGGTGAACATCTCATTTGATTTTCAATATTTTCTTTTCTTTTGATATTCTCTTTTGAGATTTTTTTTAAAGCTTCACTTTTCACCTTGCAGGTAATGAAGCCCACACTCAAGGATGAGAACCACAGTGGCACTGGAGCATAATTTAAGATTTTTCACCCAGTTAGACCGCCTAAAGACCATATGCAACCATGTAATTCTTAAGATTTGTGTGAAGATATAAGACCCAAATATATTCCAGAATTTAAGTTAATCAAGTGACACTAACTCCCAACCCATGCAACATCAGATGAAGGAACTCTACTAGTTTGAATGACTTTGAAAAGATGATAAGAGTTTGTAAAAGAAATCCTAGAGAAAACCCAGACTAGCAGTTAGTTGTACAAATGCAACAAGCCCAGAGGAAAGTAGAACAACCCAAAAGCAATCGACAGAGTAGTAGGGAAAACCAACTTAGGCAGACCAAACCAAACCAAAACCAACATAGCAGCAAGAAAAATAGAGAAAAACCAAAGGAAACCCAAACCAAAAGCAGCAAGCAAAACAACAAAAAGGAAACCTATTCTACTTATGTACAAGGATAGAGTTGAGAACAACTCAAGACTAAAAATAATGCTTCAAATTTTGCCCATTGACAGGCAGTGGGATATCTCCTCTAGTGAGGGCTTTCAAACGGGAGGCATTATCTCCCAGAATCTTTGCAATCTGATAAGGGCCAAGCCAAAGTTTGTCAAACTTTGCATGCTCCCCCTTTTTGTCATGGGATTTATCCAAGTAAATAACCAAGTCAAAGATTCTAAAGGCTTTCACCTTGGCTCTCCTATCAAACCATCTTTTCACTATACCCTGATGTTTGACAAAGTTTTCTAGGGCTTCATCTCTTCTCTCCTCAAGGTGCAACAATTTAGTTAAGTGGGCTTCACGCTTATCCTCTCCATCATAATACTCATTGATGAATTGTAGGGTGGGGATCTTCAGCTGGATAGGAAATATAGGTTCCAAGCCATACACTAAGTGATAAGGAGAGGTTCCTAAGGACATCTTTTGTCTAGTGCGGTCTGCCCAAAGAGAAAATCTGAGCTGGGTATGCCAATCCTTGGGATTCTTTTCTAGTAGTTTTTGGATGACTGTCAAAAGGTTCTTATTGGAAGACTCGGCCAAACCATTCCCCGTGGATAGTAATTAGATGCAAATTTTATGGAAATTCCATGGTCATAAGCGTAGTTAGAAAACAAAAAATGATACAAATGCAGGCCCATTATCACAAACTACAACTAATGGACAACCAAAGCGATTGATAATACCTGACTCCATGAAATTGATTACCACTTTAGAAGTGCATTGTTTGCATGCAAAAGCTTCAGTCTACCTAGTAAAATAATCAGTTATGATAAGAATATACGTGTGGCCTATAGATGAAGATGGGTTGATTGGATGTATGAAGTCCATTCCCCATTGTGCAAATGGTTTTACCTCTATGATAGGTCAAAGTGGAAGATTTGCACACCTCTCCCTACTTGCTACAGTTTGACACACATGACAAGTTCTCACGTGGTGATGTGTGTCCTTGAACAAGGTAGGCCAATAATAGCCTTCCCCCAAAATCTGATTTGCAATGGAAGGTGTTGAACCATGGCCTGTGCCATATTTATCATGAAATTCAGTCATTACTCTCCCTGCCTCTTCTTTCCCTAGGCATCTCTGGTAGACACCTTCATGATTTTTCTTGTATAGGACAACTCCCTTCATCATAAAACTGCCACTCTTCAAATGTAGAGCTCTCCTTTGTACTGAATTAAGGTGTCTAGGACACTGTTGATTCAACAAGTAGTAGATAATGTCATCATACCAGTCCCCCAGAGAAACATCCACAAGGTTATAATGTTGGGCTACAAGGTCAGGACACAATTCTGCCATTGTCTTGGTCAATCCCTACCCTCTTACCAACATCATGTGTTGAATTTCAATATCATATTCTTGTAACATAGTTACCCACTTGGATTTGTGTTCACCCAACTCATTTTGCATCAACAACAGCTTGACTGCAGAATCAGGGACTATAGCAAAGACCTTATTTCTCAATATATAATGCCTAAAATTCTTCACAGTTCGGATCAAGGCATAAGCCTACTTTTCAACATTAGGATACCTCAGTTTGACATCTTTCAAAGGTGCACTCATGAATGCTATGGGATTTTCATTACCTTGATCAGACTTTTGTTTCAATAAGCCCACACAAGAGTGATCGAAAGAAAATGAATAGATGGAGAATGGCTTAGCATAATCAGGACTTACCAAAACAGAGGCCTCAACAATAGCTTTCTTGATTTCTGAAAATACTTCTTTAGCCTCTATATTCCATTCAACCTTTGCTTCTTGCTTCAACATGGCATTCAATGCCTTGATTATTTCTGCAAATCCAGTGATAAATTTTCTGACAAAGTTAATCTTGCCAAACAATGACTTCATTTCTTTCTTGCTTGCAGTGGGTTGAATTTTTAGTATAGCCTCCACTCATTTAGGATCAATGGCAATACCTTGTTCTAAAATGACTTGTCCTAACAGCTTTCCCTCAGTGACTCCAAAGATGCACTTCTTTGGATTAAGTGAAATACCAAATTCCCTGCACTTCTGGAATACTTTGCATAAATCTGCAACATGATCAATTCTCTTCTTGGAAAAGACTGTCAAATCATCCATGTAGATGATTATGCAATTTCCAATGATTTCCTTGAAGGCAATATTCATAGCTCTTTGGAATGTAGCTCCATCATTGATTAATCCAAAGGGAATTCTCTGGTAAGCAAAGGTTCCCCATTTTGTAGTGAAGACAGTCTTGTGCCTATCTTCATGTTGGACCATGACTTGATTGCACCCAGAGTACCCATCTAGAAAGGACATCATCTAAGATCCATTAACAACTTGAGACACTTCATCCAGTGAAGGGACTAGATAATTATCATTTTCTAATGCTCTGTTCAGGTTCCTAGAATCAACACACAGTCTGATTTCTCCATTTTTCTTCCTAACCAGGACCAATTTTTCAAACCATATTGAATGTCTTACTGGGAATATGATTTATACTGAGAGTATCTTCTGCACTTCCTTCTAAATAATGGGATCCAACAAAGCATTGATTGTTCTTTGTCTTTTCTTGAATGGCTTAACATTTGAATTGAGGGGGATAGTATGTGTAATGATCGAAGTGTCATATGTCCTTAAGTCATCAGAACTCTAGGCTATCACATCCTGATATGTGTGCAAGACATCAATAATTCCTTTCCTCTCCTCTGGAGTGCACACCTTACCAATAAAGACATTCCTAACATCACTTTGGGTCCCCATGTTGTATGTTTCATATTGGTAGTTGAGGGATTCCATTTTCATTTTATGATCTTGATATCTTATCCTATCCAGATTAAAGATCATTTCCAGTTGCTCCATGCCTCTCAAGATGGTATTAGTCTTCAGATTGAGGACTCCTTCTAGGCCAATTTCAGCCTCTTGAGGCTCAACCTCATCAATTACTTGAGAAGCAAACACATCACAACTAGTGATAAAATCAAGAATATGCTTATCATCTTCAAATACCTAAAAATTGGAGACATTGTCAAGCACCGGGGGCACTGGAACAAGTTCCATAGTGAACTTCTTTAAGGCTAAAAGTGATAAGGGTTGAAATGTACTTGCTACTTGTCACAAAGAATCAAGATTTTGATTCTTACTTTGAGGTATCAGCTAAATGTTGAAGGCATCAAATCCTTTGATAAGATCCCATACTTTGTGTCTGTAATTGGCCATCCTTATGTCATGATATGAGTATTGTCTCTTCACTTTCCTGACCACTAGCTCAGAATCTCCAAACGCTTGAAGAATTTTAACTTTCTTTCTCAATGCCATTAATAACCTATGAACTAGAGCTTCATACTTAGGTACATTGTTAGTGCACTGGAATTGGAGTTTGTGAGTAGCAAAGTAGGTTTTACCTTTAGGACTGATCAGCTCAAGCCCTGCTCCAACACCTTGCTTGGATTTGGATCCATCAAACCTTAATGTCCAGCAGTCATTAGCTCTTGCTTTTCTTGGGATACCTTTTTCCTTGTTGCCACTCGGAGGCTGTTTAGGAGGTTTTGGATCCTTCCCCTTTTGACTATTTTGGATGCTCTGTATGTTTAACTCGATGGTTGGGGTTGTGTTAATGTGTCCTTGTATCTGTTCTACTATAGTTTGACACAAGAAACATACTAGTTCAGAATGAGGAGCATTGTGAACTCTACACCAATTAGGAAGAAGCAATTCTTTGAAGTTCATATTTCTACCTAGCTCGATCTGATCTTCTATACATTTTTGGATAAACACCTAGAAGCTATCCAACAAACTGAGTTGTCGATCTGCCTGATCATCAAGTTCCTTGGTTTGTTCAAATTTCACTTCAGAGTTGCTGGCTTCTGATGTGGATTCATTAGAAGAGCTTTCAACACCAATATTTCCTCTGTGTTTGAAGCAGGGGAGGCTAGGACATATTTTCCCATACTGACTTCTGATACCAGTATCTCATTTGAAGTATTTTGATACTCAGTAATGACATACTTCATTCTTGGTTCTCTCTCAATTCTGATATGATTTGGAACTCCTTTCTAACAGAGCCACATGTGAGAATGATTCGTGGATGTGTATCCATTTAGTGCCTTGGTAAAATCTCTAACCAAGATCAGACCATAGGTGTCAGGAATGACAACTATCTGAATATTAAGCACTTGTTGCACTCTAGGATTTGAGGCAACTTGCATGGGAATCATGTTTAGCTATCCTACTATATTCACCTTTGTTTTGTCCAATTGGGTAACCTTCTTTTGAGAGGCTGTAGGGGTAATACCAAGAGCCCAACATAAAACAAATGGCATAAAATTTGTGGATGCCCCTAAATCCAACAGGAAATTGTGCATATTTTTACTAAATATACGGATAGAAATAAAAAAGGAGGGGTTTCCATTTTTCCTTGGAATAAATTCAACTGTGAATCAGCTTGTGCAACCTGACCCTTATCTTTTTCTTTTCCCCTATCATTGGGTTGTGATTGACTAGGACCTTTGGGTGTTTATGAACTAGGAGGCCTTGCAATTGCCCCATTGGTTTCTACTCTTTGTGTTGCTATACGTGAATTAAAGGACCCTAGGACCACATTTCTGATTTTAGGAACTCTTAATAACTCAAAAGCAGAAAGATTCACCTCTACTTTTATGTGTTCCTCAGTGACATATTCTCCCAGCTATTCCATATTCATGTCAATGTGGACCTCCTTGGAATGAACAGTCTTCCTATCTTTTGTTGCATCAGCATTGCTTCCTTTGGAAACATCTGGTTGTCCTTCTTTTGTGAGGTATTGTGTTGGCACCTGAGGGTAGGATGGATTGTTATTGGCATGTGGATTTGATGGAGTAGTAAAATTGTGTGGAGGGGCAGATGTAGTAAATGGTCCTCTAGCTTGTGGATTCTTGTGGGGCTTGCTCCTCAGATCATACTTTCTGATAGGTTGTTGAAACATCTACACTTCTTCAACATAATACTCTCCTTCATCCAATGGACCATTGTCATTCCCAGTTTCTTCATCAAATAGCTAAGAGATTTCATCTTCATTGAGCACTTGTTCAACCTCCCCATTCTGGCTACTTGATTCCTCTTTTGTTTCATTCTCCTCATCCCTCGGGAAAGGAGCATGATTCAACACCAAAACTAGGGAATCATAGGGATTTGAGGGTACCAATTCTTGGCCGGTGGAGTTGTCCTCAACTTCATATTGAAAAATAGAAGCAACAGTTTGAAATTCTGAGCAGTCAAGCTCAAAGTGTTGACTTGTCTTATGAAGCCTACACCATCTAGACAAAGTGGCTTCTGCTAAGTACACACCACCTGGAGGTTTCTCAGGATTGGAAGGTTGATCTAGTGGAGTGGGGAATCCTCCATTGTTAGGCCTGGTGTTCCATGACCTATTATGCCTAGGTGGTTGTCTTCTCTCAAATCCTTGTCCACCTTGTTGACTTCTATCAAAGTTTTGACCAGAACCTTGTCCTCTTTCAAAGTTATGATTTCTATCATAGTATTGCCCTCTATTATAACTTGATTGCATGCTCGTATGATTAGCTTGGAGTTGATTTTTCTAGCTCCGCAAGTAGGTTACCTCCATGTTCAACTTCTTCACTTGTTTAGTTAGCTCATCTAACCTTCTTTATCAAGATTGTTGAAAGGGACTGGATTCATAGTATTTGGGGAGTATCCTAACACTCCTCCAAAACTAGTAGACTGATTCAAAACTTTCGAGTTCTGCAAAAATGTATGGAAACTAGCTTTTGACTATGAATGGAGGGGATGATTAGCATTTTGCTAGGGATAATTGGGTATTGGTTGGACCTGATTTATTGGATGACCCGGGTGAGGGACTAGAGGCAACTGTGGAATAGGATTCATGATAGGCATGTGATTGGTTAGAGCCTGGGTGAGCAGCTGGTCCCAAAGATGACAGAGGTCCAAACAAGTGTTGTCTCAGGTCCGTACTGACCTTGACAGCCTCTGTATATGCAGTGAGCAAGGTAGTCGGGGGATTAGTTCTCCACTTAAGGAAGGTGGATGTAAGGCTGTCAAGGGCTTCGAAGTAGACCTCTAGGGCAGTTTCCTCGTTTGTAGCATAAGGTGCTTGAAGTCTAGTGTATGCTCGTTGGAACCTATTTTTGAATGATCCTATAGGCTCATTAACCTCTCTTTTTACCCCAGTAAACTGCATATATAGCTCATTAGAACTAATGGGAATCTTAAATTTCAATAGGAATGCAGCCTCAAGCTCACCCCAGTTGGAGATGGATGTAACAGGTAAATGGTTATACCAATAAAAGGCCTCCTCTCCTAGAGAATAGGGGAAGAGTCTACATGCAACATCCTCATGATTAATCCCTCTATCTCTCAGACAAGTCTGAAAGATCCTAATATGTTCTTCTATTTTCCTATTTGGGTCATTCATGTGAAACTTAGAGAAAAAATGATTAGGGTTCTTGGGCATAACATTGTAGTTGTTGAATGCCAGAGGTGATGGGTTATTCGCCAAGAAAGCCATTGGTGGAGGTGGTAATGGTCGATGGATGACTAGTTGGGGTTGTGGAATGGAACCAGTCTCAAAATCAGATGAAGATGAAGTGGATGAGGGTGAGGATGGTGGAAATGATGGATTGGATAGTGGTTCCTCCCTTCTTCTTGTCCTTCTTGACTTGGTTGGAGGTGGCAATTTGTCATGCCCATAATTTTTTGCTAGAAAAACCCAACCATTTAAGATCTATAATATGATTTGGTATTGTATCGATTTGGTTTAGGATTTGTGGGGATTTCTTCATCCTGACTGTCATCATATGAAGGTTTATTCTTAGTTCCCGCATACATAAGGTAAGCAAATCATATAAGAGTTGATACAGGGAATGTAGATATATTTACAAATGATCTTACAAGATAGGCAAGACAGGAGGGTCCATGCTAAAACACAGTTCACTCCTTACTATTATATTTCCTCTTTCTTTTTATTCATTTTTTTCTTTGCTAATGGAATACTAAGATAACGATTCTGAGTTGCAGCCATAAGTAGGTGAATAAAACCATGATATGAGTTGGATATCTATTCCACTATTGTCATTATTGTTCTTTTCTTTAACTCTTCATTGAAATCTCGTGTAAGTATGCAGAGGGACTAGGCATTGCAGAAAAGATCCTAACTTGAATGCATTGTTACGAAAGACACCTAGACCGCATAAGTAAAATTTTTAATCCCTTTCTTTCACAACTTTTGGAACAGCAAGTAAAGCATTTTCTAAAGAAGAATATGTATTTCCCACTTAAGAATGATAAGAAAATCAGATTTATGTCATTCTCTCCCCTTTTTTTTGCATGAACATCAAACTATCTGACATTGAGATGCACATCTTACAATGTCTTTTAACAATTTCCATATTATATTTAAAACAAACTTGTACATCTAATTTCCTTCAACAGTGAGCACATTCCATTCTTTGCATGATGATTTATACTCATAACCACTTGTTAAATTAACACATCTTGCTTTATTCCCTAAATGAAGTTGAGAATGGTATTTTTAAGCTGAAATTATGTTTTCTTATGCGAGAAAATAGTACATACATTATGTCCCCTCTTTCATTATGTGTATTACAAGGAAAGGTACAATTTAGTTTACATAACATTTCCTACTTAATCTCTTCCCATTGCAAACAATGTAAGAATATCCAGCCAAATGAATGAGACTTTCTCTATTTCATTTTAAGAATGAAAGTATGAATCTTCAAGAACATACAATTAGATCTACCATTTTCTCTATTATTCTTAGCATTGATAAATTTACGATATATATACCAATAAAATAACTTTACTCTTTTTCTTCCATTTGCTTTCATGTTACAACCATCACTAGCTTTCCATATCACAACTAATTTTAAAAAATTACAAGGAATGACACACCACTGGATAAGGATTTCTCTCCACCCTACCATAATGGCATCATGGAGCTTCGTGGGCTCTAGCCATACCCCCGAGCAAGGAATTATTTAATCTCCACGATGATAAATGCAGTTTTTTTTTCATTTTTACAAACAGATAAAACTAACATATAACAAATTTCCTACATCTAGGTTCTCTGATTTTTATTTTCAACCATGATACATGCCATATGTCACCTTCTTACAACCAACAAACAAGAGTAAATAGAAATAGGGAAAAAAACTTATCTCTTTCTTTAAGTGAAGGGATTGACCTCTTTTATCCATGTTTCCTCTCCAAGCCAAGACATCTAGATCTCTATCTTCCTAAAGAGGTGGTCTCCTCTCCTCTTCTCATTCTTTCTACCATCTCCACTAAAGTTCTCCAAGAGGAGAAGTGGGTAACACCCTACTCCTTCTTCATCTCCATATATATATAAGTTTCACAATTGCAACTCTTGGATGGGAAGGTGTGGAGTGTACCTCTCCCCATCAATGAATATCATTTCCCCATTAATGAGAATATGCATTTGGATAACCACTCCATCTTTTCACCCCATCCTCTTCTCAAAATTAGTCACTCTCCATTATGAGGGCTTTCTAGGGGTCAAATCATGTTGTAGGGGCAGTATTGTATGCCCACTTGACCCCTACCATTATGGTATAGACCTTAGGGGGTTTATTTTTGCACCCTAACCCAAAAATTTGATCAAAAACTCTCATTAAAAGCCCACTCAAGGTTCCATCCGAGTTTCAAACTTAGTTAGTGGTTTCCAAGACCTAATCCCCGCTTACACCTCACATGAATCCCAAGTAAATGTCCTCACAACCTTAGTCCTCCAATACATTATCTCCACTTGTTTCTAGGTTGTGAATGAGGTCAAATTTATATCCTCGTGTAGTAGTCTTTTGATTCACTCTTGATGGTTCTCCCTTCTCATGCTAACATCGTTTCCTTCCTGCACATTACCAACGTGATCATAAGTATCAATTATGTATCACATTAATCTGTTAGCTGAACATTCTAAGCTTTAACTATATAATAATCCATTTAGAATATAATTTGCATTCCACGGTATACGAGTGCAATCCACTTCCATGGTAATGAAAATAAAATATTATGTCAAAATGATATGCAAGAATATTGTCAAAAGATCACCTTATTTATTATCCACAATACATTTAATCATCAATTCAAGAAAAAACATATAAAAAATTATGGTTGTATTAAGTACATATGAAACAGGTTCTTACACTATTCTTGAAACTCTTCTTCTCCTGGTATAGATTTGGTTCTCCTTCTAAGCCTCTCGGGAGAGATGACGTTTACAAAACACTCCAGCTTGCTTGTTCAGGCCCTCCTTCTAGCACCAATCCTATTGTTTGGTGTTTCTACACATCAACAACTCAGAAAAAATAAAATTTATCCTATCTCTCTTGAAAGGTTGATCTCTATGAACAAATAGATAACCCCAAGGTCTCACGAGTGTTAGGCTACGATAATGCAGTAGAACAAACTCAGTGATAAAATGTGAAAATGTTGGTAATCACAAGGGGTCTTACGCACAAATGCTGGAAGCTCTAAACTCATTAGATTTTGAGATATGGTGATGCTTTAATTTCTAGTTCTAAGCATATAATAAAAGAAATAACAAAAGATGAGGGTTTCATAAGTCATAATGTTAACACTACTTCTAAGATTAACCATGCAAATGATGAACCAATTGGAATGGACCAACCCCTTAAACTAATTTTTGTTCGACCCAAGCTATACTTGCAATCTTGCAGAAAACAATGCAATCTTCTAAGGTGTTAAAGATTTTCAATCTATCGGCATTCATTGAATAAGACTGAATGAATATCTATAGTTGAACTAAGCACATGGATATGAGGTACAGGTTGACCTTGCACAATATTCTCACAATCAAGAAGCTGCCCAAAGTATGAACCAGGGATTGCTACAACACTCCAAGCATTAAATCACAAACATTACTAACTAAACCTAAGATATATCCAAACATATCCAAGCGATTTGAAAGATAGAACAAGAACCATGCAAGGTTATTCAATGCAAGAGAAGGCACTAGTCATAACACAATGTCTGCACTTTGTATTAAATTATCAAATTTACAACAATTCTAGTTTGTTACAACACTTGCTTGAAATGTAAAAAACTAACTTCTAATCTTCTAACATGCTACTCTACTACTAAATCTAATGATTTACAAGTCTTCTAACTTAGTCTGCTAATCTGAACTGAAGCTAGCCAATTCCAACCTTTACAAATGAGGCAGAGTGCCATACTTATAGAAACACACTCGTGTGAACCAGAGCTAGGGTTTAAAAGAAGCTTGACCACCAATCAAATCAGCCTCGACAACCAGCAATAACTCGTCATCAAGTACTGAATGGAGCAAGGAACCCCATAAGATTGATCTGGGATCACACAAAGTCAGGGAACAAATCCTCAAGCCACACCCACCAAAAGACTTCACCTGTGTGAACAAATACGCTTGTGAAAACACCAGCTCGAACACAAGCCATCGATCAGACCCGAGCTGGGCAAACGAACGGCCCAGATCAAACAATACCAGGTTGAATCCACCAACCAAATATGTCTGCCATTAATGAACACCAAACGTGTCAACCTTGCGTGCAGGGATGGGTTTTCTCTGACAACAGCCACAAAGTGCACTTGACTACACCCGTAAATCATGCCAAATCCTCAAAGTACGCCCAACAACTCCAGCTCGATCCAACCTGCAATCAAATGGGCCACCATTAATGCTCAAAACATCACCAAAATCCAAGCAAGTCCATTAGAGTTCCTAAGGCAAGAAAATGATGCATAAACCTAGGCGGAAGCAGAACCAAAGACAGGCGGAGGCAGAGATGGGACTGGAATGGAGAGGAAAACAAAACCAACCTCGACAAAAGCGGAGGCAGAACGGGAACCAAAACAGGAACCGAAGGGAAACAGGTGAAGGTGGAGGCAGAGACAGAACCAAGATGGGAAAGGGAGGAAGACATGCAAAGGTGGAAACAAAACCAAGATGGGAAAGGTAGGAAGACATGCAAAGGTAGAAATAGAACCAAGACAGGAAAGGGAGGAAGACAGGCGGAGGCGGAAACAAAACCAACCTCGGTGGAAGCAGAGCCATGAGCAAAACGGGAACAGAGACACAAAATAGGCATGGGTGGAGGTGGAGATGGAACCAAGATGGAAAAGGGAGGAAGACAGGCGGAGGCAGAAACTGAACCAACCTCGACAAAAGTGGAGGCAAAATGGGAACAGAGAGGAAAGTAGCCAACTCGAAGGTCGAACACGGTGAAACGACAAAGACATGGGAAGTGGAGCCGAAATGGGAACGGGAACAGAACCGTGAACTTCATGAAAGTTTAAAGTTACGTCCCATCCTAGCTCCGCCTCCAAAAAATGAAGGAAAATGCGAAGCAAAGAAAACCTAAGGGAGGAAAGCGACCCTTAGGACAAAAACAAACAAAATACATAATAAAGAAAAAAAAGAGGGGGAAGCGGAGCCAGAATGGGAACGGGAACATAAACGAGAACTTAGCCAAAGTTAAAAGTTAAGTCCCATCCTGGTTCCGCCTCCGGTAGAACAAAAGAAACAAGGAAAACCTAAGGGGTAAAACCAACCCTTAGGACCCAAACAAAAACACCAAGGGAAAAAATAGAAGGCAAAAGAAGACCACCCCAGAGAGGACATCCGCAAGACTCCAAAACCACCAGGAACTCAACACAAAGGAACTCACAACTAGGGTAAGCACCAAAGACCAAAACCCAAAGATTTTCAAAGATAAGCAAAAAAGAGGGGGCAAGCCCTAGAAACAGGCCAAAAGGGCAGGCTAAGAAGGGTCCCCACTTTTAGTGGGGTGTGTGTGCAAAACTACACAACAAATTTGAATCCAAGATTTCAAATTTTTTGGTGAAATTATTTTGGGAGATATGAATAACAAAGTTCAGTTTGGCATAATATAGTGATTTCTTGTATATAGTGTGTTTGTGTGGAAGATTTCATACTTCTCCGCGAATGAGTCCTTGATGTTGTGGTGTTGAAGCTAAGTTGCAAGATGTCAGATGAATGTGAATTCTAGATGGTATCATGTTTTGAGGTCCACATGTTGTGAATTGAATGAATTGTTGAACAATTTTTGTTTACATCCTATGGTGTGTCGACCTAACATGTTTGATGAGCATGTGAAGGATTAATATGTGTTGAACCTTTATGAGGGATCTATTTTAGGTCCATGTTGAACTATCTTAAGGAGTTTCGAATTTTGAATTGAGGCGTGTGTTATGGATGATAAAGGTTGAAATTGAAAAGTTATATTTTTGGTGTTACATCCAATTAGGCCGACCTAATTGACGTTACACTTGATGTCGATATATATTAGATTGTTTTTAGTATTTTGGGATAAGAGTTGGTAGAGAGAAGATGTATGCAACATGTGTGATGTGAATTTGATCAGAGCATAGATAAGTTGTGAATTTTGATTGTGTGAATGTAGAGCAAAGCAAAGCATTGATCCAAATAAGTGTAAAGTTTGATATTGTTCATCATTGGAACTGTAATCTTGCATATTGTAGATGCTTTTGTAACAATTCAAAACAAGTTTTGAGCCACCTTCTTTGTTCTATCTATTTCTCTATGGGCAGTGAGTCCACTTGGATAGTGATTCCACTTGTAATGAGCACTTCTATAATATACTATAATTGGTTATAATATATTGTGAGTTAACCCTCACCGTGGTTTTTCCCATTTTGGTTTTTCCACGTAAAAATATTGGTGCTCATGTGTTATGTGATGTTGTGGATGTTTTCATGCTTTCTTTCCTTACTACAGTTAAATATGCTTTGCTAATTGGATGGATAATGTTTGAATGGTTTAATAGAATATTGATTCACCTCCCCCTCTTAGAACTCTGAGTGTTCAAAAAGTTGATATTAGTAGTCATTATGAGCATGGTTGATAATACTAGCTTGATTCAAGGCATAAATTGCTACTTACCACATGGTAGAGAGTGTCCCAAGGAGTTAGTTTTATAAATTGAAAAGAATATCCAAAGGATGAAACAAGGATTAAAGGAAAACCTCAACATGAATAATTGATTTTAGTAATACAAACAAAAATATAATATATACTTTACAACTATCTTCATTGGAGAAATGAATTATTGTATGTCTCTATAGTTAGTGCATTGCTGCATGTTCTTTTCAACACACAAGCTAGAATATCACTTTTGTGCACTTCTTGTTGTGTGTTGTTTCATCTTCACATTCCCATGAATCTTCACCTCTAATCTACAACAAATAAATCATAATGATTTGGCAGTTACAAATTGGTTTTTAACTAGATTTAATAATAAAATATTATTTATAAAAATAAGGATTTTTTTCTTTGGGGTGCTTCCCTCAGTAGCCCCTATAGGGGGCATTTCTCCCATACCCCCCATGGGATCCACTCTCGAGCCCCTACCAAGGGGATGGTCCCCTTGAACCTCGTAGGAGGGGCTCCGCCCCCTGCACTCCCCATTAATTAATTTGGGAAAAAATGTAGCTACCAAAGTTACAAAATATTAACCCGGAGCATGATCAAGCTCCAAAAACCAACATAGGCTATGAAATGTTTTTTAGAAGATCCTCAATAGGAATTATATTAGATCTAAAGAGTAGATTATGGTATATTTTTGAGAAAATTCTTGAGATGAATTATAGTAGATCTAAAGAGAAAATTATATCAAATTTGTGAACTAATTTATAGTAGAAGAATTATTGTAGTGGTTAGTGCCTCTCATTAGAAGAGATTGGTGTCTCTTGTTGGGTTGGTGCCTAGTTGCAAGAATTGGTGTCTCTAGTGGGTTGGTTCCTACAAAGATAAACAAAGATTGGTGTCTCTAGTAGGTTGTTGCCTACTAAATTTGTAAGAGAATCAAGAAAGCAATGTTTTTTCATGGTTTTATCTCGAAAGAGTTTCCAAATAAATCTTGCGTTCTTGATTATTGGTGTTGTGTGATTGATTTCATTGCACTTATTCAAAAAATTTAAAAAGACAATCTTGTACTAATTCATCCTCCATCTTATTATAAGTGTGTGCTCATCATTCATAGATGCTTTGATGGTCATGTTGGGATGACCAACTCTAAAAAATTGACATGGGTGACACAAAGCCCCTAATAATATTCAAAGTGTTAGAACTTCAAATTTTCCTTTATGGTCATGCAAAGATGACCAATTATGAATGTTTGAGAAGGAAAAATCCCAATATCAAACATAAAACAAAACTCAATAAAAACTAAAATGAAACTAAAAGAAAGCAACAAAAAGAAAAAAAGGTCCCTCAGTTAGAGTTTTGAAGATTTACTTACAATCATTTTAGGATGGCCATGTTATCTCACTATTTCTCAATATAATTATGCAACACATAAAATGTAACATTCAAAGTTTAAATGCAACAATTTTATAATTTTAGATAAAAAAACATATAATGATTTAAAATTATTAAATTTAAATGAACAGTGACTAAATAAAAAATATGATTTAGATTATCTAGCAATATATTTCTATCTCTAATAAATTATTATCCAAAACAAGCAAATACTTATCTTTACTTGAATGTGTAGAAAAACCACATATTGCCTAGAACAGATCCCTGGTTCAACCTCTTCCATTTATGAGTGGTCTAGGATGAACAAAGTGTACTACAATGCTTTGAAAAAGTGTCAATTCAACAAAATAATGCTCAACATAGATGAAAATACCCAAGCCCTGGCCATGATAGTCTCGAGTGTACTTTGTACCTAAGTTGGACACATGCTATGTGCCCCTTTCTCTAATTCTCATAGCCTACTGACCTAGACTCCTATTCCTTCTATTTCTCAATCAACTCCTTTTCATTTTTCCTCTTCCTCCCTCGTATAAATTATTTTTTCACAGGTTTAATACAATATTAAAGGGTGGTTCCAACTATCACACCCCCAAAATATTTAATTCATTACATTTATTTATTTTTTAGTTATTCTCTTTGTTTACTTTTTTCCACGACCAAAAAGTCTCGTAACATTTGTAAGGATTGAGACTCAATTAATCTCACAAAATGATCAACTCAATATCGCATGAGTCTGGAATAAAAATTATACATCATTAAGTAAATAAATTACACAACACAACCTCATGTATATAGTGCATAATCTAGGTAAATGCGCATAATATCTTATATACAACATTACAATTTAGGCTCTCATACCATGGAATGAACTAAATATAAAAAAATGGAAGTAATATTGCAAAATAATACAAAAAAAATGCGAGGACATAAATAGTATAGCCTCTGACCACCACTGACCCTCACAGTCATCTGCAAGTTGAGAGATGAGAATATGGCTCATGTGCTTTTCCGCCCAACCACAAAGCTTATGTTTCCCCAAAATTCTTCCTAACATGAAGAATACTCAACCCTACATGAAGTAGCTAGCAACATGGAAATAAAAACTAGGAGGGATCTCGATGTAAGCTTGATGTATATACATGCATTTTTAACATGAACATACAATGTCCCACAAATAAGATATGACAGAGAAATATATAATAATTTTTCTAGGAAAAGTAATCCATTTCAATGAAAACATGGCTTTGGCCAAAGCACTAAAAGTATCAAGTAGATCCTGAAAAGAGGATCGACCTTCTCTATTTACCCATATTTGGCACCCTATCCTAGAAGGAAAACCCTTTACATATATAGAAGAAAATAACATGCATGATAATCCTAATTTAAATAAATGCCCCTTTCCTTTCATGTTAATTGATAATATGATCAACTTTAATTATTTTTATCCATGCATAATTAAATATATAAAAATGGTAAAACAACATGCAATTCATTATATTTCACATGCAACTAATTTATCCATTTACATCCATCACTATTCACATGATCATGAAATATTAATGTAAATACAATACTGTTTGGTCTTCATGCAATAATTAAAGTTTTAACATCTTGTAGGTTTAAAAAGAGCAGAGATGGGGAGATCCATAAATCTGATTTCAATTTAAGGGCATGTTTATTAATTCAACAAATAAGAATTCTTGAATTTTTATATTCTATTAACTTGGGCGATAGGGTAAGCTTTCCATGTTGGCAGATAGTCAACACTCCCCTCAATATTTGTGACATGGACTAATCGCCTCCTGTGGATCCGTTAACTCTGGCACTTGTATCGAGCATTAAAAGGTCGATCTTTTGGTGCAACGACAACTGTGGGCCAACATGTGGTTCAGAGCTTGTGTGTACCTTTTTCATTGATGTCAAAGGGGGAGAAGATTCATGTGAAAAACTGTGAATTATCTGAGGAGTAGAGTCAAAACCTAAGGGGGAGGAAGTGCTAAGAGAAAGTTGCGTTGATGGTGTTTTTCACATCATGTGTTGCCATCAATGCCAAAGGGGGAGATTGTTGAAGATTACTAATATGTGGTTGCCATTGATGTCAACATTATTAGCATTAATGTCTTTAAGATTGTACATGTCGAGAATATTGAGAAAATTGTAATAAAATAAGTTGCAGGTTGTCGGTGAAGCGGTGAAGTTCAGTATGTTGGTTAGTTCAGTATATTGATGATTAGAAGTTGCAGATTAAAGGGTTTGTTGAGCCTACCTAGTTTATCTGCCAAACATTTCAGAGGTGTACATAAAGATTTGATCGAGTTATGAGTATCTGTGTTCTGATAGTTTTTTTGTTGCTTTAGTTGGTGTTCGTGGAAGAAGATAATGTGATTCTACTAATCTAAGTTGATGTGAATGCTTCTATGGTGATTCATGATGCTTGTGGATCTTTCTAGATCATGTTCTATCTGTATTGTTGGTTCACATTGATCGGTGTGTTCGCGATTGAAGATTTTCTCTTACTGTTCATTTTTCTATGTTCATGACCGGCAGGGTGACTGTAGCGTGTTGTGGATCTTTGAGGATTAATTATTGAAGATGTTTCATGTTCAAGGATGTTATTTTGGGTTCTCACAATGTTGTGGCCGACTTTGGTTGATTCGCATTGATAATTATTTATGTTTTTGGCCAACAGTTTGTATTCACTTTATATTTTATTGAAGCCGACATGTAGATGATGTTATCCTTGGTTGCAGATATACATGAGTGATTGTTTATCTCATTTGAGATGAGGCATGATGTGAAGTGTGCGAAGTGAGTGCTATGTGCGAATAAAGTTTAGATCATTTGAAGGCAGAAGTTAAGCGTGAAGAAGACTGAGCAGAGTTTATGTGTTTAACCAGAACTATACTCAGGTATTAGCAGATGTTATTTTCTCAGTTCAAAATTTTTAGATGGATTTAATCTAAATGTAACTATAAGACAGTGTGTCTTCCTTTGGGTAGTAAGTACTTTTGTATTTGAGCAGTGAGCTCTAGGCAGTGTACCTAAATGCAAGTGCATTCCCCATTTTCAATACTTTTAACAGAGTATATACTTGTGGATTAACCTTCATCGTGGTTTTTCCCTTAACAAGGTTTTCCACACAAAGATCTTGGTTTTATGTGTGGTTCTTATGTGTTGATGGTTTATGCTTTCATGTTTAATTATCAGATCTGAAAATAAGTTTAAAATCTGTATAATCTCCGAGACAACTAATTCACCCCCCCTCTCAGTTGTTTGCCCTTGTGTTCCCAACATTCCATATAAATCTAGTTTGCTTTTATTTTCTTTATAGTTTTATACCTACTCAAATAGCTATGTGTTGCCTCTATGCCAATGTTTTTCTTTTACAACTGCTGACTTAATCTATTCACAATAAATGAAAGTGGACTTAATTAAAAAAAAAATACTATTACAATGAGTTGAACTAAATAGAACTCTACTGGTGCAGCATCAATTTGTGCATATTAACTAAACACGGATCTAACTATTGGTGTTTTAGAGGCATTTAATTTTTTGGAGATCTGAGAGGAGTGGTGTTGTAAGGTATAATTAATAATGCCAGCCAAGTCTAACATTCCTAAAGACCAAGTTTTGGACGTCAAAGTCACTATTGTTGATGGGTAAAATTTAGTTATGGCGCTACAACAAGACTCCTATGAACAATACAACAACTAAATGACTGCTACAGTTTGATCTATATAATTTGTATCATCTTTCCATAGTATAACTTAGAAAGCAATAAATACATCTGCCATAATTTTAAACTTTAATACACTGCCTAACACTATATATATAGCCACACCTATACAAGACTTTTGTCATAATAATTTGGTTTTTTTTTTTAGCTTCTCTTCACAGTTTATTCATTTTTAAAAATAAAAATATTACACATAGGAATACCTTTGACTTGTATGTAGAAGCTATCGAGCTTGTAAAAGAAGAATCCTCTATCTGATATACCACTGCTAATCTCCCCAAATCCTCACCGTTGTTTTCCTGTGAATTTTCTTTCCAAAAACGTGGCCACTTTGAAAGTCTCCCACACCACCTTTAATTATTTTTTCCACTATAGTTTAATTTAATTTAATTTTAAAACTTCTTGCTTTATTTCTGTTGCTAATGCATGGTTTCTAAATTATAATTAAATACTTTTTTATTTAAAAGTTCTTGATTTAATTTAATTTAATTCTTTTTCATGCGATTCCTTTTTATAGAATGAGTTACTAATTTTCTTTTATTTATGTTTTTCTTTATTTTTCTCTATTTTTTTAATATAAAAATTATATAATTTTATTTATAGAATATATTATCTATTACTATATATATTTATATATATAATAATATATATTTATTATATTGTTAATTATATATAGACACTTATATATTTAGTTTTGAAAATAAAAGATTTAAAAAAAATTATTTATATAAATAATAATATTAAATTATTATTATTAAAATATATTTCAAACAAATAATTATTATTTTGTTTTATAAATAGTCATATATTTTTACCATATTTATATACATTAATAATAATATCTTTCATTATATTATTATGCCGAAGGCGTGTCCTATTTGAGCTTTTGAAGATCTTTTTGTCCATCGATGACTCCAAGATACGGAGGGGGGAGGGTTGAAGGTCGACGCATCTGCAACCGTTGATTGTTGAAAGGAGGCAATATCAACCTGGCAGCCAAAATATCCCGGTGGCTTCTGATTTACTTCTACGTACGCAGCCATTGCATAATTTATTATGGATGAGGAGGTAGGCAACGATTTAAGCGATGCTAGGGTTTCGTTTGTCTACTTGTAAGACTACAGTTCCTGTTTTCCATTGTAAACGGATGCCATAATAGACGCCATAGCGGTCGTCAATAGCCCCGACAATGTATAAACCAAAATTCCATACACCATCTCCCAGGCTAAAAATACAGTTAATTGCCAGTGGGGTTCACCTCCTTCATTGACATCTTCACTTGTTAAGGAATTTAATTCATCAGAAAGGAGTTCTATGGAAAGAGGCAGTGAGATCAAAGTGTCCAGCAGAGCGGCCAAAGAAAGAGGCAGAGCGAAGGTCAATACAAATGAGGAAGAGTTTGGAGGAGCGGAAACCAATAGCGGGCGGAAAACAACAAAAAATGTTGACAACACAACAAGGTATGTTCCAGATGTTCGTTTTTAACCTTTAAGAGATCGTCCACAAATTCCATGCTTCCCAAATGTGTCTTAGTGTGATTGAATAGCAAACATCCAACTGATACTTGTACTATTGTGTTCTCCTATTTTTTATGTCTGTTATTCATTGCTAGGGTTTGCATTCAGTTTTTTTTAGGGTTTGTTAAGGTTAGGTTTTGTTTTGTTTATTTTCCGTTGTTTCAGAGGTGTTCACAAGAACCCAACCGGATTATCTAGACCATAATTTAGCTTAGGGTGGAGAGGCTTTAATGGTTTTTGAACCATCTTTAGCATCTCTAAATCACGTAGAGCAATTATTTTGGAAGTTCCAAGTCAGGAAGTTTCAATCAAGATTTGTTCCATTTCTATTTGTTAATTTTTAATGTTTCGAAAGTGACACCTCTGGATATTGGTTTCTCTGAGGGGTTCCTTCATTTGTTATCCCTCAACAAGAATAAGTTTGGAAAGTCTAGGTTGAAAAAGACAGTGCTATTAAAAAAGACAGTGCTATTAAAAAACCTATTCAGTGCACTTGGTTATGTGGGTCCTTGCTTACTTTGTTTCCAATGCTAATTTCTAATGGCTTTACACTTATGTAATTATGAGACACAAATATGTATACATAACAATTTTGTTAGAAACCAGTGCTATTAAAAAACCTATTCAGTGCACTTGGTTATGTGGGTCCTTGCTTACTTTGTTTCCAATGCTAATTTCTAAGGGGTTTACACTTAATGTAATTATGAGACACAAATATGTATACATACCAACACATATATTTTTGACAATATTTTCAATCTCAATTTTATATACCGGACCATCAATGATGAATTTTCTCCTTCAAATGCTTTGAATGTCATCAAATTGCCCTTGAACAGTTGGCCCTCTAGTGGTTCTGAATCCAATCAGAAGAAAGAACTTAATAGTTAAATCAACACCAGGGGAATCTTGAAGCATATACCACTGTGTGCTATCTATTTGGAATAATGTCAACTTATACCTCTGTTTCAATGATCTGTTAATGTTGAAAAATTTTATTGCTACAAATTTAAAGAATCCTAAACCAGATCACATTCTATGCTCTATCTATTAATGCATTTAAAGAATTTTGTTTACTTCTCCCCCTGTTCAAATGATCTGTTTGTTAATATTGAATTATTTTATTAGTGCACATTTTACAAATTGCCAAGGATTATTACTGCACGTACTTGATTTTAGCACAACTGCAAGTCATGTTACTAATAAATGGGTATCACATTATAGTTTTTAATTTATTTTCTAATGCATTTTTTTGATACATGAGATATAATGGTTGTCGGTTTATGCAATTTTGCATTCACTTACAAAATGGGAAAAGGAAAAATTACACATATTCTAGTTTGATATTGCATTTATACGTATATTGTCAAATTCTAAACTAAATACTTCTTGCAGTTCATTAATGCATTTACTCAATTTT
This sequence comes from Sequoiadendron giganteum, assembly GCA_007115665.2. NCBI lineage: Eukaryota > Viridiplantae > Streptophyta > Pinopsida > Cupressales > Cupressaceae > Sequoiadendron > Sequoiadendron giganteum. The sequence goes on from CM021100.1 coordinate 596,744,283, forward strand.
ATACATCTTGTAGTTCATTAATGCATCTACTCAATTTTATGTTATATACTAAGTACAATGATATGCTTTGCAAAAAATCAAACCAAAATCTCTCCCTAATTAACCTTCCATAACTCTTCAGCGTACCTATTGCACACCAAGGTGCAATTTCTAGTTATTAATTTATATAAATATGATTTATAATTCATTACAAAATAAAAACAATCAATTTCATTTTAAAAAAAAATACTTGAATACATTATTTTAATTTTTCCATTTAATTACAAATTTAATTTTATCCACTTATATTTATTTTCATAAAAGATCATGAGACAAAATGTTTTCCAAACACAATAGTCATAAAATGAATCATTACATACAATAATATCATAATCATAATTAATATAATGCAATCATGCAACGCAAAGAAAATGTGACTACATGAGTGTGTGAATGCCTTGGGATTCCATCATACTAGTTATTACCAAGTGGCTAGGAAACCCCTACCTTAACCATGTTCTCGTCTTCGATAATTACCCACTCATATTCTTGTGCTTAGTTGCACCTAGTCACACATTAATAGGCCAACCCTCAAAAACCAAGAAATTAAACTCATAATCAAAACATGATAATTATTTTCATTTCATTTCAATGTATCAAGATTAACCATAAAATTTAGCAATCACTTACATGTAGATACCAGATAATCAAGCAATCATAAATGATGTCCAATAGTCTCATCAATATAACAAATAAATGTAGCATAGGATCGAGATGTGACATTCTTCCCTGCTAGGAAGAGACATCATCTTGATGTCCTATTACACACACTGAAATAATATTGTATCTCACTAAAGCAATCAAAGTATCACACTATGCTAATAAAGCATCACACTAAAGTAAATAAAATTATCTCAAACTAAGTAATCAAATTAGGAAATAAATGATCAAAGCCTCAACATTCTCCCATATGGCACTGTCCTCAAAATATTGGTCCTACCAGACCTTATACTGCATAATCTCCTTATTACACAACTTAATGTTATGCCATCCCAGAATTCAAGTGGGCTCCACCAGCACCACCCTTGGATCTTGTACCTATAAAGAACATTAATCAAGTATATGGGTAGCGTCAGGATGATATGGTTTGAGCATAGACACATGAAATATATTATGGATTTGGGGGAGAGCAGGGGGTAGAACAAGTCTATAAGAAATTGGGTTGATCACTTCCAATACTTCAAACAAACCCATAAATGTCAAAGCAAGTTTAGATGATTTTCCAAACGATATGGAACTCTTATGAGGTTTGACCCTCAAAAAGACTTTGTCCCCTACTGAAAAGTATTTGAAAGTCCTATTCTTGTCTACATAACTTTTCTTCATGTTTGTTGCCTCTTTCAATATTTCCTTTATCAATCTCATTTGATCATCCATCTTTCTAAGCATATCTGAACCAATCAAATCTTGTCTTCCATCTTATCCCAATTGATAAGTGTATGACACTTCCACCCACAAAGAGCTTCAAATGGTGTCATCCCCAAAGATGCATGCTAGGAGTTGTTATATGCAATATCCACCAATGGAAGATACTCTTCCAATTCGTATTGTTGATCCATACAGTACATCCTAAGGAGGCCTTCGACTACTTGGTTCACTCTCTCTATTTTCCCATCTACTTAAGGATGGTAAGCTGAACTAAAATTAAACTTCATTCCTAATGCTACATTTACTATGGTCAAAAATCTAGGTGTCATGCAAGTATCCCAATCTGATATGATTGTCTCAGGTACTCCATGTAAATGGAAGATCTCTTGAAAAAACCTCTTACCCAAAGTCAACTTGATCCATTCTTAAGATTCCTTGCAATGAAGTGCACTACTTTGGTCAACTTATCCATAACTACCAAAATGATATCATGTTTTTTATTGGATATAGGAAACCCTTAAATTAAGTTCATGCTAATCACTTGCTATGTATACTCACACATGTCATGTGGGTACAAAATCCTTTGCTAGATGCACAAGCTCAACCTTGACCTATTGGCACTCCAAGCATCGAGCCACAAATTCAATTAGATCCTTCTTGAGTTTTGGCCAAAAATATAGAGACCCCAATTCTGCTACCATCTTGGTTAAACTCCTGGGTGCCTTGAATAAGGTGTATTGTAGATTTCCTCTAGGATCAATTTCCTCAAATCCCTTGAATCTATAATGTATGTTCTTCCTTGATATCTCAAGATTCCATTTGATTCAAACACATATCCATCGAAACGATGGTCTATGGGATTCTCCTCTAAGGTTTTCTTCACTCTAGAATAATGTTCATATCCTTGTAGATTATGAATTACTTGTTTCAAATTGTACCTTGATAGATTTATGGCTTCAATATTCCTTCTTCTACTAACTTCATCAACCATCCTATTCTCTTTCCCTTTGATATACTCAATTCCAAATTCATACTCACTGAGAAACTCCAACCATCTCGTTTGGTAAGTGTTGTGATGGGGCTGTGTGAAAATGTACTTGAGTCCCAAATGTGTTGAGAAATTGTGTCTCAACTTCTAGCTTGATGTCCTCATTCTTCTGCCTTGGCGATTTTTTTGTGCCTTTTACTTTGTCTGGCGGAGGCGGAACCGGGATGGAACTTGGCGTTGTTCTTTTGGCCTTGTTCCGGGTTTGTCTCCGGCTTCTGCTCCGACTTCGCTTCTCGTAGTTTGTTTTCTGTGGCTTCGTTCCTTTTTTGGTGGTGTCAGGGGTAGAACCAGGTTTGGAACTTAACTGTGTCAGTTTGTAAGGTTCCTGTTTCTCTTTCCATTCCATCTCCGGATCTGATTCCTGCTTTTGCAATTTGGTCTTCCTTGCGGTTTTGGTTTTCTTTCGGAATGGTTTCCTCCACTTCGTTCCGGTTCGGGTTTGTTGTTTCTTGTTGTTGTCGAAGGCGAAACCGGAATGTTTCTTGAACCTGGATCTTTTTGATAATGTCTTGTTTCCATTTCCGTTTCTAATCTGACTCCGACTCCGGTCCTGTCTTCTGGTTTGACTTTGTGTTGACTTCCTCCGGGCTGAACTGTCTCGGGCTTGCTCTTCCTTACAGTTGGCGGAGGCAGAACCGAAATGGTTATGGAACCTGTAATTTTGGTGGAGTCTTGTTTTGTCTCCCATTTCGACTCCGACTCCGACAGAGTTGTAAAGACTTGGATGTCTTGGACAAGCTCGGTGTCTGTTTGATCGAGTTGGACTCAATATCAGGTGTGATAGGCAATGGGATGGTGACATGTGGCAGTCTGATCGAATGCTGATTGGATGGTTACCTAAATAGTTATTGTTGCTGGTGCATGGCCATCGTAAGTTGGCGGAGCCGGACCTGTTTTTTGGCATAGCATTAAAATCTTGGGTGGCTCGATGCAAGACCTGGCATGGGCTCTTCTGATTGCATGTTTAGTTGGAGCTTCTTGGTCGATCATTGGCTAATGGCATTGATTACAGGGTTTGACTTTCACTGTCTGGCAAGTGTTTGGATATTTATATTCACCTTTTGTGTAAGTTGCGAGATGATGAGTAAAGTTCACTTGTCACAGGTTGAAGAGCAGAAGAAGAAAAGAATGTGTGTTCTTGAGAAGAGAGTTCGAACTATATGTTGAGAAAACATTGTAATAGTGAATTTGAATCTCTCTGGGCGATTGTGAGCAGAACAGAGAAGTTTAAAATTTGTATGTAATCATTTCATTACTGTAGTACAATAGACTGGAATTTGTGTGGTGGGTTTTTTACCTGAAAAGGTTTTCCCACGTAAATACTGTGTCATCTATGTTTGCTCATACTTTGTTATCTTATTTCAATGATTGTTTGCACCTCAAGTATTTTTAGAAGCTATTAGAATCAGTTTATGCTTCACTCCTCTATTGTATTGGTGTTAAGGGAAAGTATTCTACATTGTTGGGTCATTAGAACTAGCTCTCTTTCCCTTCAAATTGGTATCGGAGCTTGGCTGGTTTTGTTATCTTTGAAGGAAAAGCATAGTTTTTTGTGCCAATATTGTTTCCAGTGGGAGTCTTGCATTGATAAACTTGTTTTTGTTTTGAGATGGTGAGTACATCTGGTAGAGTTGAGATTGATAAGTTTAATGGCAGCAACTTCAAGTTACAGAAACTCAAGATTGAAGACCTGCTTGCGGATAGAGACCTGTGGATTGCAATGTCTGGAACTAAGCCACAAAATATGACCCAAGAATCTTGGGATCTTGTTGATAGAAAATCAAGAGGTTTGATAAGACTGAGTCTAGCTGATTCTATGCTCCTGAATGTTCATGAGGAGATGTCTGCAACTTCTTTGTGGAAGAAGCTTGGTGACATTTATCAGGGAAAGTCTCTGGTAAATAAGTTATTCCTGAGGAAGAAGTTGTATTCCTTGAAAATGGATGAAGGTGCATCTATTACAGATCATTTGAACTCGTTTAACATGAGTGTTACTCAGTTGGTGTCTGTAGGTGTAAAGATTGAGGAGGAAGATCATTGCATGCTCATGTTGTGTTCGTTACCTGACAGTTGGGATCATCTTGTGATGGCTATTGGAAGCGCAACCACTGCTTTCAAGATGGATGATGTGGTTGCTTCACTTCTGTCTGAAGAAATGCGAAGGAAATCTTCTGAGATGGCCAAAGAGGCTCTTGTTGTTCAAGGTAGACCAAAGGAGAAAGGCAAGAAGAAAGACAACAAGTCGAAATCCAAGTCTAAAGGGAGATCAAAGTCTCCTGGTAAAAATTCCAATGTAAAATGTTGAAACTGTGGGCAACCTAGTCACATCCTAAAGGATTGTAAAGAGAAGAAGAAGAAGTACACTTCTGACAATGAATCTTCTCAGAGTGATGCAGACGCCTTCATAGCAGTAGCCTTGACAACTCAGGCATCTGATGATGTCTGGTTGGTTGATTTAGGTGCCTCTTTTCACATGACATCCAATAGAGAATGGTTCTCAATGTATGAGAAGTATGATGGTGGAAAGGTGTATTTGGCAAGTGATTCAACACTGGAGATTGTTGGAAAAGGAAGAGTCAAAATTTAGTTTCCTAACGGGAGAGTCAAAGGAATAGGTGGTGTTCTTCACATCCCAAGTTTGGCTCGAAATCTTCTTTCTGTTAGTAAGTTAAATGATGCTAGTGTAGAAGTTTCATTCTCAAGTAAAGGTTGTAAAATGGCTAGAGGTGCCATGGTGCTAGCTAAGGGTGTTCGTACTGGCACTCTGTACAAGCTAGATGTACGTCCTGTTCTTTGTAACAGTGCCTTTGTAAAGTCATGTAATTCTACACCTATAGAGAAAGATGAAGACTCTTCTCTGTCTGCAAATGCTCTGGAGGTAAAACTCCCAACAGAGAAGACCATGTTATGGCATCATAGACTTGGTCACATTGGTGAGAAAGGTTTAAAAACCTTGTAGAAGGGCTTGATGATTGTAACCTTGAGTTCAATTTCTGTGAACATTGCATCTATGGAAAGCAACACCATGTTTCTTTTTTCTCTAGTCCTCACAAATCTTCTGGTATACTGGATTATGTTCATTCTGATGTGTTTGGTCCAATTAATGTTCCTTCATTATCAATGTCTATATATTATGTCTCTTTTATTGATGATTGTTCAAGAAGGGCATTTGTTTACTTTCTTAAAAGTAAATCAGAAGTGTTCAGTCGATTTAAAGAGTTTAAATCTTTGGTAGAAAATCAGACTGGAAGGAAAATTAAGTGTTTGAGGAAAGACAATGGTGGTGAGTTTTGTTCTACAGATTTTGAAAGGTATTGCACTGATCATGGAATTAAAAGGCATAAGACAACCCCCTACACTCCACAACAAAATGGAGTTGCTGAAAGGTTGAACAGGACGTTGATGGAAAAGGCAAGGAGTATGCTGAGTGGTGCTGGTCTAGAGTAGAAGTTCTGGGCTGAGGCTGTGGCTACAACATGTTACCTATTAAATAGATCTCTCTACTCTGCTCTTGTTGACAAAACACCTTTGGAAGAATGGTCAGGAAAGAAGCCCTCACTAAGGCATGTTCGGGTCTTTGGTTGTGAGGCATATGTTCTTGTGCCAAATGAAAAGAGATCTAAGTTAGATAACAAGGCTATCAAATGTATTCTCATTGGCTATGGAGTTGGTGTGAAAGGATATAAGCTTTGGAACCCTGTTACTGAGAAGGTTTTGTATAGTAGAAGCGTGATTTTTTGTGAACTGAAACCTTCAGTAAGTGATCAGTAGCTTGAGATAGATCAGAGTGACAAGAAGAAGGATGCAGTTGAGATTCCCCAAACTCCAGAAAGGGAAGAGCTACATGGTGTACTTGAGACTGAGGAGAGCTCAAGCAGCTCTGGAAGTTCTGATGATGAAGAACAATCTCAGCCTATAAGGAGATCTACTCAAGAAAGAAGGCAACCAGAAAGGTATGGTTTCTCTATGTTAGACTCAAACTGTGCTTATGCTTTAATAACCAACACTGATGAACCTAGGACTATGAAAGAAGCAATCAACATGTCTGATTCAAAGTCTTGGGCGGAAGCCATGAATGAGGAGATGGATTCCTTGAAAAAAATGATACCTGGAAGTTGGTACCACTGCCTAAAGGGCGAAAGCCTGTTGGCTGTAAGTGGATATTCAAAAGGAAGATAGGCCTTGATGGCAGTGTTGAGAAGTATAAGGCACAACTGGTTGCAAACGGTTTTTTCCAAGTTGAGGGAATTGATTATGGAGAGATCTTTTCCCCTATAGCAAAGCTGACATCCATCAGAGTTTTGTTGTCACTAGTAGCTATATATGACTTTGAAATTGAGTAGATGGATGTGAAGACAACATTTCTCCATGGTGAGCTGGAAAAAAAAATTTACATGTCTTAGCTTGAGCATTTTGTAGAAAGAGGTAAACAAAATCTGGTTTGCAAGTTAAATAAATCTCTCTATGGTCTAAAGCAATCTCCTAGAATGTGGTACCAGAAATTTGACACATTCATGTTGTCAATTGGGTTTGTGAGATAAAAATATGATCATTGCATCTATTATAAATGTGAGAATGATCGTGTGCTTGTTATTACCCTATATGTGGATGACATGTTATACATTGGTAATAGCAAGACTATGATTTCTGACCTTAAAACTCAATTGTTTGCTAAGTTCGAAATGGAAGATCTTGGAGCAACAAGATACATTCTTGGAATGGAGATAACCAGGGATAGAACAAGCAGAAAACTTTGGCTCAGTCAGAGTAAGTATGTGAAAACTGTTCTAGAGAGGTTTAGCATGAATGATTGCAAGCAGCTAGTTGTTCCAATCATGCAAGGATTGAAACTATCTGCTGAAGACTGTCCAAAGTCTGCTACTAAGATGGAGGACCATACCAGTGTGCCTTATGCAAGTGCAATAGGAAGTTTGATGTATGCTATGGTTTGCACAAGGCCAGACATTGCCCAAGCAGTGGGAGTTCTAAGTTGGTTCATGGAAAATCCAGGAAGATCACATTGGGATGCTGTGAAGGGAGTGTTCAGGTATTTGAAAGGTACTTCAGATTATACTTTGTGTTACTGTGGAAATATGGTTGCCTCACAAAGGACTCTCAACATTCAGGGATATGTTGATTCGGATTGGGGAGGTGACATTGACAGCAGGAGATCCACCAGTGGATACACTTTCATGCTTAATGGTGGAGCAATCAGTTGGATGAGAAAAAGGCAAGCTGTTGTTGCTTTATCCAAGATAGAGGCTAAGTATATGGCAGCAACTCATGCTTGCAAGGAGGCAGTGTGGCTAAGGCGTTTGTGTTCAGACATTGGATTTAATGCTGGGCAAATTTCAATCTGCTGTGACAGTCAAAGTGCCATTTGTTTGGCAAAGAATCCTACCTTTCATGCTAGGACCAAGCACATAGATGTGCAATATCACTTCGTAAGGGATATGATTGAATTTGGCAAGGTCAGTTTGGAAAAGGTTGACACCTTGAAGAATGTTGCAGATGCTTTGACAAAGCCAGTGAGCATAGACAAGTTCAGGTGGTGCACATAATCAATGGGCCTTGGGGCTTATGATCGTCAATGAGGTTTGATATCATGAGGAAGCTGGAAGTATTCGCCAAGTGGGAGATTGTTGAGAAATTATGTCTCAACTTCTAGCTTGATGTCCTCATTCTTTTGCCTTGGCGATTTTTTTGTGCCTTTTACTTTGTCTGGCAGAGGCGGAACCGGGATGGAACTTGGCATTGTTCTTTTGGCCTTGTTTCGGGTTTGTCTCCAACTTTTGCTCTGGCTCCGCTTCCCACAATTTGTTTTTTGTGGCTTCGTTCCTTTTTTGGTGGTGTCGGGGGCGGAAACAGGTTTGGAACTTAACTGTATCAGTTTGTAAGGTTCCTGTTTCTATTTCCATTGTCTCTGGATCCGATTCTTGCTTTTGCGATCTGGTCTTCCTTGCGGTTTTGGTTTTCTTTCGAAATGGTTTCGTCCGCTTCGTTCCGGTTCAGGTTTGTTGTTTCTTGTTGTTGTCGAAGGCGAAATCGGAATGTTTCTTGAACCTGGATCTTTTTGATAATTTCTTGTTTCCATTTCCATTTGTAATCTGACTCCGACTCCGGTCCTGTCTTTTGGTTTGACTTTGCGTTGACTTCCTCCAGGCTGAACTGTCTCGGGCTTGCTCTTCCTTGCAGTTGGCGGAGGCAGAACCGAAATAGTTCTGGAACCTATAATTTTGGTGGAGTCTTGTTTTGTCTCCCATTCCGACTCCGGCTCCAGTAGAGTTGTAAAGACTTGGATGTCTTGGACAAGCTCGGTGTCTGTTTGACCGAGTTGGACTCAATATCAGGTGCGATAGGCAATGGGATGGTGACATGTGGCAGTCTGACTGAATGCTGATTGGATGGTTACCTAAATAGTTATTGTTGCTGGTGCATGGCCATCGTAAGTTGGTGGAGCCGGACCCGTTTTTTGGCATAGCATTAAAAGCTTGGGTGGCTCGATGCAAGACCTGGCATGGGCTCTTCTGATTGCATGTTCAATTGGAGCTTCTTGGTCGACCATTGGCTGATGGCATTGATTGTAGGGTTTGACTTTCACTGTCTGGCAGGTGTTTGGATATTTATATTCGCCTTTTGTGTAAGTTGTGAGATGATGAGTAAAGTTCACTTGTCACAGGTTGAAGAGCAGAAGAAGAAAAGAACGTGTGTTCTTGAGAAGAGAGTTCGAACTGTATGTTGAGAAAACATTGTAACAGTGAATCCGAATCTCTCTGGGTGATTGTGAGTAGAACAAAGAAGTCTGAAATTTGTATGTAATCATTTCATTACTGTAATACAATAGAATGGACTTTGTGTGGTGGGTTTTTTACCTGAAAAGGTTTTCCCACGTAAATACTGTGTCATCTGTGTTTGCTCATACTTAGTTATCTCATTTCAATGATTGTTTGCACCTCACGTATTTTTAGAAGCTATTAGAATCAGTTTATGCTTCACTCCTCTGTTGTATTGGTGTTAAGGGAAAGTATTTTGCACTGTTGGGTCATTAGATCCAACTCTCTTTCCCTTCAAAATGATCTATCTTCAACTCAAATGACTTCCCCAAAAGGAAATGTCTCCACATCTGTAAAGCATGAACTATGGCTAATAACTCTCAATCATGTGTTGCATAATTCAACTCATACTATTTTAATTTCCTTGACTCATAAGCCACCACTTGTCCATTATGCATTAGTACTCCTCCTACACCTTCTCTTGATACATCTGTTATCACTATGAATTTCCCATTTGAATCAGGTATAGTCAAAATTGGGGTTGTAGTGAGTTTTTCCTTCAAAAGCTAGAAAGTCTGCTCACACTTTTTTGTCCTACAAATATTTTCTCTTTATTTTGGAGTAAAGTGATTGGTGTTTCAAATATAGAAAATCCTTCCATAAAATTTTGGTAGTATCCTACAAGTTCCAAGAAGCTTTGGATTTCAGTTACATTCTGCGGAGTAGGTCATTCCACAATTCCTTTATCTTCTTTGGATCTATGACAATCCCTTCAGATGAAATGGCATGGCCTAGATAGTGAACTTTGTCCTGATAGAAGGTACACTTGGATAGCTTACCAAAAAAACTTCTCCATTAAGAATTGTAACAATATCCTCAAATGCTTGTCATTCTCTTCAATGTTCTTGGAGTAAATCAAGACATCATCCAAGAAAATTAGCACAAAATCATCTAAGCAATCCCTAAATACACTGTTCATTAGGTTCATGAAAGTTGCAAGAGAATTAGTCAACCTGAATGTTACTACTGTGAATTCATAGTAACCATAACAAGTCCTAAAAGTTGTTTTAGAAACATCCTCCTGCTTTATTCTCAATTGATGATATCTAGATCTTAGATCTATCTTGGAGAATACTGTAGCTCCTTTGATCTGGTCAAAGAGTTCATTGACTCTTGGAAGTGGGTATGTGTTCTTGATAGTTAACTTGTTTAGCATCTTGTAGTCAACACACAAGTGCAAGGTTCCATCCTTCTTCTTTACAAAAATGGATGGTGCACACCAAGGTGACACACTAAGTTTGATAAACCCTTGCTTCAAAAATTCCTCCAGTTGGGTTTTCAATTCATAAAGCTTGGTTTTAGTCATCCTATAGGGAGCATTGGATTGAGGTTTGATTCTAGGTAGAAAATCAATAGAGAAATAAAATTCCATCTTTGGTGACAATTCTATTATTTTTTCTAGAAACACATCCTCAAATCCTCTAAGAATAGGATATTCATCAAGTATTGTTTTATCATATCCATATCAAAAATTTGAATGACATACATGGAACATCCCTTCCTTTGTGCCTTCTTCAATTGCATAGCTAAAATTTTCCGAAGCTCCAAAGGTTTTTGAAAACCATGAATCTCAACATGATTCCAAAATTTGTCTAAAAAACTTACTATCTTATCCTCACAATTGACTATAGACGTGTTTTGTCAACCAATTGATCCCTAAAATTACATCATAGGTTCTTAATGAAGCCACATAAATATTGACTTGTGTGTGAAAACTAGGAATTTCTAACTCACTGCAAGAAAGACACAAGTCTACCCTCTTTTTTGTTTGATTCCCATATTGAACCATTTTCCATGTATCTTTGATCTAACTGGTAACTTGGAAATTATTTTAGGATCAACAAAGCATCCAGTTGCTCTAGAATTAATTATTATAGAAACAAATTGTTCATAGAGCTTACCAGAAATCTATATTGGTGAAGCTTGAAAATTTGCTTGCCTACTGTCTAGAGCTACATCAATCTAGTGTTGTGGTGCTCCTTGCTAATTCTTTCGTCTTTGTCCTATCATCCATTGTGGATAAACATTGGCATAATTCTCTCCACACACAAAAAATCCGCTATGAGGTACTCTTGGTCATTCAAACCTATCCTTCCTATTGTAGTTACCTCTCTTATTATTTCCATTAGAATATCCTTCAACTCTATCTTGGGAATTGTTTCCATGCTTTAGGTTTCAAATTTGGTGATTATTGCAGGTCCTTGTTGGTTATTGTTCTAAAATTTTCTATTTCCAAACCTAGCATTTCAGTTCTTACGAAAGTTGGCCATCTGCTAAAGTTTTTTCTCTTGTTTTATAGCCTTCTCAAAAATCTCATCCATAGTCAATGGATTATGGATGTCTACATCTGCACCTATTTGAGGCCTCAATCCCAAGTTGAACTTTCAAATGTGGAATAGTTCATCCATCTGATACTACAATACATACTTGAGAAAATAGTTGAACCTCTCCCAGTACTATGTCATTGTCAAGCCACCTTGAATCAAGTTCTAAAATTCAATCATCTTCCTATCAAAGAAGAGCTAAGGTAGCCACCTCTTCCTAAAAAGTGTAATAGTATCCCAGGTGGTCTCTCTAGTTAGCAATTTCTTCTCATTTTTCACATTATCCCACCAATTAGTTGCTTCTCTAGTAAGTTGATATGAATCCCACATAACCTTGGTCTCATTAGATAGATTTCAGAGCTCAAATTATTTCTCCATCTCAATGATCCAAGCTTCCACTCCATCTTTGATGGATTTTCCATCAAATTTGGGTGGGTCAACCTTCTTGAGGTCTTTACCCAATTATTCAACAATTCTAGCCCTAGGAATTCCCTGGTCTTCATTCCCTAGAATCTGTTCCCCTTGGTTTCCTTGGTCTTGCTCCACTCGGTTTCCCCTAACTTGCTGCTCCAAGTTATCCATACTTTTATCCAACCTTTCCCTTGTTTCAGTCAAGAGGTTCAGGATATGATCCAATCTATCATTTTGCTCATTACTTGGTCTACTATGATTGTTATTCCTAGTTTGCACCATGATTACTAATCAAGAATCCTAAAAGCATAGAGTTACAACTTAGCATTGTAGATAAAAGGCCCTAGTGTTAAACCTAGAGCTCTGATACCAAATATAAGGGTTGAGACCCAATTAATCTCACAAATGATCAACAAATCAATATCTCATGAGTATGGAATAAAAATGATACAACATCATTAAGTAAATAAATTACATAACACAACCTCATGTATATAGTGCATAATCCAAGTAAGTGCACATAATATCTTATGTACAACATTACAATTTAGGCTCTCATACCATGGAATGAACTAAATATAAAAATTGGAAGTAATATTACAAATAATGATACAACAACAATGCGAGGACATAAATAACATAGCCTCTAACTACCACCAACCTTCATTGTCATCCACAAGTTGAGAGATGGGAACATGGCTCATTCGCTTTTCCGCACAACCACGAAGCTTACACTTCCCTAAAATTCTTCCTAACATGTAGAATATATGAACCTGCATGAAGTACCTAGCAACCTAGAAATAAAAAGCAGGGGGGAATCACAGGGCAAGCCTGATGTATATACATGCATTTCTAACATGAACATGCAATATTCCACAAACAAGATATGGCAAAGAAATATATAATAATTTTGATAGGTGAATTCATTTATTTCAATGAACACGTGGCTATGGCCAAGGCACCAAAAGTATCAAGTAGATTTTGAAAAGAGGATCAACCTTCCCTATCATATTCGACACCCTCCCATAAGGTAAACCCAATACATACATAAAAGACAATAACATGCATGACAATCATAATTTAAATAAATGCCCTTTTCCTTTCATGTTAGTTCATAATATAATCAAATTTAATTATTTTTATCCATGCATAATTAAATATATAAAAATGGTAAAATGACATGTAATTCATTATATTTCATATGCAACTAATTTATCCATTTTACATCCATTGCTATTCAAGTGGTCATGTAGTATTCATGTAAATATAGTACTATTTGATCTTCATGCAATAATTAAAATCTTAAAACATCTTTTAGGTTTAAAAAGAGTAGATATGGGTAGATCCATAAATCCGATTTCAATTCAAGGACATGTTTATTAATTCAGCAAATAAGAATTCTTGAATTTTCATATTCTATTAACTTGGGCGATATGGTAAACTTTTCATATAAATCTTCTTTGGTTTTATTTTCTTTATAGTTTCATACCTACTCAAATAGCTATGCACTACCCCTATGCCAATCTTTTTCTTTTACAACTATTGATAATCTATTCACAATAAACGAAAGTGGATTTAATTAAATAAAATAAAATTGTTATCAATGAGTCAAACTAAATAGAACTCTACTATTGCAACATAAATTTGTGCATATTAACTAAACACAGATCTAATTATTAGTGTTTTAGAGGCATTTGAAGTTTTGGAGATCTCAAAGGAGTGGTGTTGCAAGGTATGATTAATAATTCCCACTGAATCTAACATTCCAAAAGACCAAATTTTGGATGCCAAAGTCGCTGCTATTGATGGGTAAAATTTAATTATGATGCTACAACAAGAATCCTATGAACAATACAACAACTAAATGACTGTTACAGTTTGATCTATATGATTTGTATCATATTTCCATGATATAACTTAAAAATCAATCAATAAATCTTCTTTAATTTCAAACTTTAATGCACTGCCCAACACTCTACACAACCACACCTATACAAGATTTCTACTGTAGTAATTTGGGTTTCTTTCCCTTCTTTTTATAGTTTATTGATTTTCAGAAACAAAAATATTACACATAAGAATACCTCTGACTGGTACGTGAAAGCTACCGAGCTTGCAATAGAAGAATTCTCGATCTGATATACCACTGCCAATCTCCTTAAATCCTCACCGTTGTTTTCCTGTGAATTTTATTTTCCAAAAACATGGTCCCTATGGAAGTCTCCCGTACCACCTTTTATTATTTTTCCCACTATATTTTTAGCCCCACCGCTATACTATAGTTTAAGCTAATTTAATTTTAGAATTGCTTGCTTTATTTCTGTCACTAATGCATGGTTTCTAAATTATAATTAAATACCTTTTTATTTAAAATTTCTTCATTTAATTTAATTTAATTTTTTTCATGTGATTTCTTTTTATAGAATAAGTTACTAACTTTCTTTTATTCATGTTTTTTTAAATTTTAATTTATTTTTTAATATAAAAATCATACAATTTTATTTATAGAATATATTATCTATTACTTTTTATATATATTTTGATGTTTTTATATATAATAATATATATATATATATATATTTATTATTTTTTTTGGTTGGTAATTCAAAATATTTGTATCGCTTGAAAAATAAATATATATCTATTTTTCAGTACAATACCTATCAAAAGTTTTTTCTACTAGATAAAATTATCTATAGCATCTTAACTTGACAGAAGCCCTCCAAAGCACACCTAAACCCCTACTATTGTTAATGCAGCAACCCGTACCCCCAAGAGCCTACATTCGAATACATCCACTACATTCGAAAACAAAAATTCCCCACTACTAACTTTGCCAGTTCCCACCCAAAAACTAACAGAATCCTACAACAAAAAATAGGGGAAATGACCATCAAGGGTCCAAAGTTACATTGCACCACTCATAGGCAACAATCCTTCGCCCAACTCTCTAATCTGCTTCTTCCTTTGGCGCTTCCTCTGTAGACATTTCTTTTGGTGTATCGCTCTCACCACCTCACCCTACTCTTTCGCCTTGGCCTTTGCAAGGAACTCCTATACCTCCATAAGTTCTATGAACAATTAAGAGCTTTCCAACCCAAACGGGCTTCCTCGCGGCATCGTTCTTTGAAATTCCCTTCTGGCCATCTAATGAATGGATTTATCCCTGTAGACTCATAGAGTAGCTCCATTTCTTTGTGAAGTATTCCCTCTGAGATATCTAGTCCAACACCCGACACCACCCATTCTAAGATAGATTCCATGTTCACTAAAAAATTTGCATGAATAAATTTCTTCATGACTTTACACACCATCTCCATTGGTTCACCAAGGTCGAGATCCCATGCCACAATCATTGACTACACATCTAAATTTTTTTTGAGCATGTCTCTCAGAGCATTAAAACCTTTGCCTAAAATCATATGAACACATTGTCCAAGCCTTTCGTCTTCAATGAGGAACAAGCCCTCCATCCTCTTCACAGAAACATCTCCAAAAAAAGGACTTAGTTGTCACCATGAATGGAAGGTGAAATAAGCCTCCATGGTTCTGAGCTACCACTTCCTTCAATACTAATTTTGCATCCAAGTTTTTTGCTTCTTTGAAATGCAGAATGATCATCATTTCATCCAACTTAAATCCAACTCTATGCTTTCACTATGAATTTAATGCTTCTTGTACCTTCATTCACCCGCTTGGCTTCTCAATGCTTCATGTCTTTTCAAAATACCACCAATTGGTCACCACCTTTCTCATTTAATGCATTGTACTTCCTGGCTTAATCTAACTCGGCTAACAAAACCTCCCTAAAATCTTCAAATTTAATTTCTCCAACCTCACCAAAAGAAAGTGCCCATTTCGATAGAACATCTACCTCAACATTTCCACCTCTTCGGATATGGCTTACCGAAATTTTTCTAGGGCGGCTAATTCTTCTCTAATTTGTTCAACCATGTTTTGGAGGTGCCAAGCATGGATAGCTCTAGACATCACCGCTTGGAAACTTACCATCGAATCCCATTTCAAATGAATCCTTGTTGCACCCAACTTCTTACCACATTTATGCCAACAGAGCTTCTTGAGATTCAACCATGTTATTTGTTCCTTCCATCAAATTCTTTACTCCTAGTGATAACACGTCACCTTTACAATCTTTGATTATGAATCCCACCCCTGAAGGACCAGGATTCCCCTTCAAAGCTCTATCAAAATTGATCTTCCACCATCCTTCTGGTGGGTTTTCCCATTGGATCTCCTTACAACTCTTCCTATTTGGATTTACCCAACCCGAACCCTTAATGGGCCGCAAATGAATTCCCGACTAACATTCATAAACTCACTTATCTTCTGAAGTGTAAGGAATTTTTGAATTAAAATGTAAAGAAGCTGATGCTCCGACCACTTCCTCTATAGCGTGGTTCACTCTCCATTTCAACCTTTGCAAACTCTCAAATTTTTCTATGGTATTCCTTCTATTCCTTTCCTTCCATAACTCCCAAACAACCAAGGAAGGACTAACCTTCAAAACACAAGAGAAAAATGACTCTTCTTGGTATTGGCCAGCTTTCAAAAACATTTTTCAGTGTGTCTAGAGTAGGAATTTTCCACCCTAGAAACCGTCTTAGCATCTCCCAACATTTTTGTTTCCACTTTACAATGTAAGAGAAGATGATCACTTGTTTCCTTTGCTTCTGAGCACATTACACACTTGGTCGAGCCATTAAAACCCAAACGTTTCCTCTGTTCTCCTGTAAGAATGCGACCTCTAATTGCTAGCCATGAGAACGCCCCTGCTTTAGGGAGTTATTCTTTCCCCCAGCATAAACTGATTGACCAATTTTCCATGTTTGCTTCTAAATCAAGAAGTTGATAGCCCAATTTCACTAAATATTTACCATCAATAGCCCCACACCAAACCACCTTATCCTCTTTGTTTGATCTCATAAATTTTCTACTCGTAAGAATCTCTTGCATCATTGCTTTATGCTAGTCTGAGAGATTAACCTCTTGAAGCGATTTCCACTCCCAATCACCCCCAGTCGCATCCACCTTGAACTCCAGGTAATCACATACCTTTCCCCCCTAGTGATGAGTAAACCATTCCCTTAACACCTGTAATTTTGCATTATCCTTCATGGTCGGGAGACCTTGCCACGAGTCTTCCTAAAACTTCACTTTTGTCCCACTCCCTAACTACCATGTGATGTGGTTTGTAATAAACTTTCGACAAGAAACCAAAAAGTTCCATATTGTTGAACTAGATGGTGGGTTCTGCATTGTAAAAATTCTAGTGCTTTCTAGAGAGTCGAGATACTTCACTTTAAAGATTTTAACCCTTAATTGAGAAGGTTGTGAATAGATGTTCCATACCAACTTAGCACCTAAAGATTCATTCATGATACTCCAATCTCTTAAACCCACACCACCCTTTCCTTTTGACTTACATATTTTTTCCCATGCTAATAAGGGGATTTTATCCTAATCTAATGGTCGATTCCAAAATAATTTCCTCCTTCTTTGTCCTATCACCTTGACAATTTTTGCAGGAATTTTGAGGCACATCATAGAGAATACAAGAATGGCTGAAATAACAGACTTTAGCCTTAAAATTCTTCCAACTGAGGTTAGCCATCAAATTTTCTAGCTATCCATGCGCTTCAAGCAACAATATACTAAATCCTTCCAGATCATAGCCTTACTAGCACCACCAAAAATAGGGATATGTAAATACATTCTAGGTAGAGTACCCATGTTCATTCCTAAAATATTACAAATTTCTCTTTGTTTCTGATAGCAGGTGTTAAAGAAGAAAATTTCAGATTTTCTCTAGTTTATCCATTGACTAGACACCTCTATATCTATCTAGAGTATTTTTCATCAATCCCACCTCTCTAAATGATGCTTCTCCCATGATAAGAGTGTCATCCACAAACTGTAAATGTGAAACATGATCCACACTATCAACAACCCATACACCCTTCCACACCCCTTCATCCCGCTTTTTGGATATTAATCTCCCCAGAGCTTCAGTCGTTATGATGAATAAAAAAGGAGAAATGGGATCTCCCTACCTAATTCCTTTATCAGAAGTAAAAGAACCTTAAGGACTACCATTCAGAAGAATAAAGAATCTGGGATAATTTATACAGCTCGCCACCCACTTTATTCACACCTTGCTGAAACCAAATTTTCTCAAGACCTTTAATAGAAAACTCTTGTTTACTTCATCATAAACTTTCCTAATATCCAATCTCACTAGCATCTTTTCAGATCTAGCTAGCCAAATTGAATGAATGACTTCATGAGAAATAATAATACCTTCAAAAATAGACCGATTAGGAGAAAAACCACTCTGCTATGAGGAGATTACCAAATCAAGAATTCTTTTTAACCTATTCTCCATTAATTTAGATATAACTTTATACACTGTGTTACAAAGATCAATGGGAAAAAATCATTGAAAGATATAATCTCTTCTTTCTTAGGGACCAGAGCAATAAAATTATTGTTAAAATATTTTAACACAAATCCTTCCAACCTTGATTCCTCCACAACCTCCCATAGCTATTTAGCTAAAAAATCCCACAATTTCAGAAAGAAAAGAGTTGGGAACCCATCTGGTCTGGGTGCCTTATCCCCACCCATATTGAAAAGAGAAGATTTGACTTCTTCTAAAGTAACTTCCCTTGTGAGGATAAAGTTTTGGAGATCAAAGACACATCTAGGGATTACATCCAAGATTCATTTTCCTACGTTGAATCTACTTGACTAGTATTGAAAGCTTCAATAAAGAAACACACTGCTTCTTTATAAATATCTTCTTTTTTTGTAATCAAAGTACCATTTTTATCTTTAAATGATTTTTTTTTATTGAAATATCTCCTCACGTTTATTGCATTATGGAAAAACTTTGTATTGTAGTACCCCTCTTTTAGCCAAGTCTCCCTTGATTTTTTTCACCAAAAGATTTCTTCACGAGCCAAAATTTCTGCACAAAGCTTATTCATTCCTTTTTCCATTTGAAAATCATCTGCACTTAAACCTTCTTCTATTACCTTGGAATGTAACTTCCTCAGTTCTTGTTCCAATTTAAGTTTCTCTAAGAAAATGCTCTTGAAAACTTCTTTGTTCCATTTCTTCAACCTTTCCTTTACATGTTGCAACTTTTAAACAAAAAATATATATTTATTATATTATTAATTAAATATATAATATTTATATATTTAGTTTTGAAAATAAAAACTTTAATTTATTTATTTACATATACAAATAATAAAAATCCTCACCGTTGTTTTCCTGTGAATTTTATTTTCCAAAAACATTGGTCCCTATGGAAGTCTCCCGTACCACCTTTTATTATTTTTCCCACTATATTTTTAGCCCCACCGCTATACTATAGTTTAAGCTAATTTAATTTTAGAATTGCTTGCTTTATTTTTGTCACTAATGCATGGTTTCTAAATTATAATTAAATACTTTTTCATTTTTATTTTTATTTAATTTAATTTAATTCTTTTTCATGCGATTTATTTTTATAGAATGAGTTACTAACTTTCTTTAATTCATGTTTTTCTTTATTTTAATTTATTTTTTAATATAAAAATCATACAATTTTATTTATAGAATATATTATCTATTACTTTTTATATATAATAATATATATTTATTATATTATTTTTTTGGTCAGTAAATTGAAATATTTGTATTGTTTGAAAAAGAAATATACATCCATTTTTCAGTACAGTACCTACCAAAAGTTTTTTCTATCAGTTAAAAGTATGTATAGCATCTTAACTTGACAAAAGCCCTCCAAAACACACCTAAACCCCTACTACTATTAATGCTGCAACCCATACTCCCAAGAGCCTACATATGAATACATCAACTACATTCGAAAACAAAAATTTCCCACTACTAACTTTGCCAGTTCCCTCGCAAAAACTAACAGAATCCTACAACGAAAAATAGGGGAAATGACCATCAAGGGTCCGAAGTTACATTGCACCACTCATAGCCAACGATCCTTCACCCAACTCTCTAATCTGCTTCTTCCTTTGGCGCTTCCTCTGTAGATGTTTCTTTTGGTGTATCGCTCTCACCACCTCAACCTACTCTTTCGCCTTGGCCTTTGCAAGGAAATCCTATACCTCAATAAGTTCTATGAACAATTAAGAGCTTTCCAACCCAAACGGACTTCCTCCCGACATCGCTCTTTGAAATTCCCTTCTAGCCATCTAATGAATGGATTTATCCCTGTAGACTCATAGAGTAGCTCCATTTATTTGTCAAGTATTCCTTCTGAGATATCTAGTCCAACACCAGACACCGCCCATTCTAAGATAGATTCCATGTTCACTAAAAAAATTGCATGAATAAATTTCTTCATGACTTTACGCACCATCTCCATTGGTGAACACCAAGGTCGAGATCCCATGGCACAATAATTGAATAAACATCTAAATTTGTTTTGAGCATGTCTCTCAGAGCGTTAAAACCTTTGCCTAAAATCATATGAACACATTGTCAAAGCCTTTCGTCTTCAATGAGGAACAAGCCCTCCATCCTCTTCACAGAAACATCTCCAAAAAAAGGACTTAGTTGTCACCATGAATGGAAGGTGAAATTAGCCTCCATGGTTCTAAGCTGCCACTTCCTTCACTACTAATTCTGCATCCAAGTTTTTTTCTTCTTTGAAATGCAGAATGATCATCATTTCATCCAACTTAAATCCAACTCTATGCTTTCACTACGAAATTAATGCTTCTTCTACCTTCATTCCACCGCTTGGCTTCTCAACGCTTCATTAGTCTTTTCAAAATACCACCAATTGGCCACCACCTTTCTCATTTAATGCATTGTACTTCCTGGCTTAATCTAACTTGGCTAACAAAACCTCTCTAAAATATTCAAATTTAATTTCTCCAACCTCACCAAAAGAAAGTGCCCATTTCAATAGAACATCTACCTCAATATTTTCACCTCTTTGGATATGGCTTACCGAAATTTTTTCTAGGGCAGCTAATTCTTCTCTAATTTGTTCAACCATGTTTTGGAGGTGCCAAGCATGAATGGCTCCAGACATCACCGCTTGGAAAATTACCATCAAATCCCATTTCAAATGAATCCTTGTTGCACCCAACTTCTTACCACATTTAACTACCAACAAAGTTGCTTGAGCTTCAACCATGGTATTTGTTCCTTCCATCTAATTCTTTACTCCTAGTGATAACATGTCACCTTTCCAATCTTTGATTATGAACCCCACCCCTGAAGGACTAGGATTCCCCTTCAAAGCTCTATCAAAATTGATCTTCCACCATCCTTCTGGTGGGTTTTCCCATTGGATCTCGTTACAACTCTTCCTATTTGGATTTACCCAACCCGAACCCTTAATGGGCTACAGATGAATGCTCGACTAACATTCATGAATTCACTTATCTTCTGAAGTGTAAGGAATTTTTGAATTAAAATGTAAAGAAGTTGATGCTCTGACCACTTCCTCTATAGTGTGGTTCACTCTCCATTTCAACCTTTGAAAAATCTCAATTTTTTCTATGGTATTCCTTCTATTCCTTTCCTTCCATAACTCCCAAACAACTAAGGAAGGACTAACCTTCCAAACACAAGAGAAAACTGACTCTCTTCTTGGTATTGGCCAGCTTTCAAAAACATTTTTTAGTGTGTCTAGGGTAGGAATTTTCCACCCCAGAAATCGTCTTAGCATCTCCCAACATTTTGTTTCCACTTTAAAATGTAAGAGAAGATGATCACTTGTTTCCTTTGCTTTTGAGCATATTACACACTTGGTCGGGCCATTAAAACCCAAACGTTTCCTCTGTTCTCCTGTAAGAATGTGACCTGTAATTGCTAACCATGAGAACGCCCCTGCTTTAGGGAGTTATTCTTTCCCCCAACATAAACTGATCAACCAATTTTACATGCTTGCTTCTAAATCCAAAAATCGATAGCCCAATTTCACTAAATATCTACCATCAATAGCCCCACAACAAACCACCTTATCCTCTTTATTTGATCTCATAAATTTTTTACTCCTTAGAATCTCTTGCATCATTGCTTTATGTTGGTCTGAGAGATCAACCTCCTGAAGCGATTTCCACTCCCAATCACCCCCAGTCACATCCACCTTGAACTCCGGGTAATCGCATACCTTTTCCCCCCAGTGATGAGTAAACCAATCCCTTAACACCTATAATTCTGCATTATCCTTCAAGGTCGGGAGACCCTGCCACTAGTCTTCCTAAAACTTCACTTTTGTCCCACTCCCTAACTACCATGTGATGTGGTTTGTAATAACCTTTCGACAAGAAGCCAAAAAGTTCCATATTGTTGAACCAGATGGTGGGTTCTACATTGTATAAATTCTAGTTCTTTCTAGAGAGTCTAGATACTTCACTTTAAAGAGTTAAACCATAATTGAGAAGGTTGTGAATAGATGTTCCATACCAACTTAGCACCTAAAGATTCATTCATGATACTCCAATCTCTTAAACCCACACCGCCCTTTCCTTTTGAGTTACATATTTTTTCCCATGCTAATAAGGGGATTTTATCCTAATCTAATGGCCCATTCCAAAATAATTTCCTCATTCTTTGTCCTATCACCTTGAAAAAATTTGTAGGAATTTTGAGGCACATCACAGAGAATACAAGAATGGCTGAAATAACAAACTTTAGCCTTAGAATTCTTCTAGCTGAGGTTAGCCATCAACTTTTCTAGCCATCCATGCGCTTCAAGCAACAATCTACTAAATCCTTCTAGGTCATAGCCTTACTAGCACCACCAAAAATAGGGATACCTAGATATATTCTTGGTAGAGTACCCATGTTCATTCCTAAAATATTACAAATTTCTCTTTGTTTCTGATAGCAGGTGTTAGAAGAAAATTTCAGATTTTCTCTAGTTTATGTAGAAGTTGTCAAAACCAACTTCAGACTCCAAGATCACCTGCATGCAAATGGATACCTGTCACAAGGAAGAGAATGGATGGAGAAAACAAATAAGGGTTTAAAGCTCTGAAAAATATAGAAAATATATTATCAGAACAAAAGGGAATTCTATTAATCAAAGAGTATGTTATGAATATAGAATGGATCAATCCTTATAAAAGGAGATCATGCAAAGCCTAAAAGAAACCCTAATAGGAAAAACCTAAAAGAAGCCCTGATAGGAAAATATTTAATAATTAATATAATTATTAAATGTCACTTTATGCAAACTAAAGTGAAATCTTAAGAAGGGAATAAAGGTAACTTAATCAACATAATTAAGTTAAAACCTTTACTCTAACACCCCCCTTAAGATGAGCAAGAGTGCAGCTACAAACATGTGCAAGAAAGCAAAGGTAACTACAATGCAAGAAGGAAAACATGGGTCCCGGTAACTAGGCCAGATCAGGTACCCAAATACAACCAAATCTCTGTAAAGTGAAGAAATAGAGAAAGCCTCATGGGAAAAATCTCTACTCCAAAAAAAGATGCAAAAAGCCATGAAGAACATCACTAAAGCAGAAGAAGCTGCAAACAACTGTCGAAAGATGACTGCTATGGTGCTGAAGAACCTCCGCTGAAGATAGGATGATCAGGATCAAGAAGATAGCAATCTGCATGAGTGCCCAAATGACACTACTCGAGTCAGATGGAAAAAAAAGGCAAAAACCTGGAACGAAGATATAGATGGCACAAGTACCAATAGTCTGAAAAACACTGATCAAAAAAGAATGGAAGATTCTTTCCAAGGAAAAACCAAGGAAGCATTAGCACGAATAGTATAACACCCCCCCATAATGCTGAATGGGGAGAGCAAGACAGATCCACTGAAATGGTGTGTAACACCCTGTAGTGCATGAAGGAGAAGAAACAACATCTGAAAGTGCGCAAGAAAGCCCCTGCAACTAAAAAAGTGGTGTGCAAAACAAAGCACACATGCATGAGGTTGGAATCATATGGATCCACTGTTGTCGGGGATGGACACTCACCGGAAAAAGGTGTGATGGCAAAAAAAAGGCACTACACAACCCCCCATGGCACTTTATAATACAGTGCGAGTACAAAATATGGCACAATCTTATGTGCAAAATCCCCAAAATACATGGACAATAGTGTGGCACTTTATCTCAGTGCATTTACATAAAATATTGCTTACAAATGATGCTCAAAATGTCCACAAAGGACAAAAAATTGGAAATACATGAAGAACAGCCAAAAATGAAGCATCCCATGCAAACGAAAAGTTCCCAAGAATGAATATGTTGAGGTAATTCACCAGAGTGTAAAAACACAAAAAACTAAATAAAATATACTTGGACTGAAATCTAGAAAATTTGCATGGATGGAACTAAAGAGCTCTGAAATATGGTTCCAACGTCGCTGAGATCGTAAAAAATGGAGAAACAAATCAAAAGTTATGAGTTCGGGACTGAAAGCAGCTCCTTTGACTTCAACTGGCTGTAGAATGCACCAATAGATAAATGAAGCAATAAAACCCACACCACTAGAAATTTGACAAAACCATCTTTCTGACGATATCTTGTTTGCGAAAAAATGATATCGTATGCCCAAGTTATGACCTCTGGAAAAAAATAGCTCCAAAGGGGAAAAAATCCAGTGCAGGATTAAATTTGACGATCATACAGTCGTCGCAGCAAAAAGACGAGCTTAAATTTGACGGCCAAACGAGCGTCAGCGCATTTTCACAACTAGGCTTATTACATGAAAAAATATTTTTTTAATAATAAAAAAAAATTTGATTTAAAAAAAAAAAATCATAAAAAAACATTGATTTTTTATTTTATTTTAAATAAAATCTAAAAAAAACAGCTGGGGCCTATACTGCCGTTGGTGGTACTAACAGACCGCCAGTTGGTAGTACGCCGACTGGCATACAGAGGGCCCGCAGGCCTGCGTATGCAGGTACCTATGAGTACCCTGTACTAGGGTCGAAAGCCCTTTGTGTTTATTTTTTTTTTTAAATTGCCTCTTTTTTTTTTGATTTTTTTGATAAAAAAAACTTTACAAATGTAATTTTTTTTTTTAAAAATAAATTCTGAGGAAAATGCAGAAATAATTTTTTTACCAGGCTTTTCCTCCGATCCGCGAGCAGACAGACGACCGTACAACTAAAAAAATTTTGCCCCTAAAATCAACTTTGTTGAAAATGGACAAATGAATAGTCAATTTAGGGGTTTTGGACCACTGTAGGCGCAATGGCGAGGTCCGTTTGGACTCAAAATTCTTTGAAATTGCAAGTGAATCCCTGGATCAAAAAATGCAAACCCCAAAACTGTGAATACCTAATCCAACCTTGTAGCTCCAAATTCTTCAAACAAGAACAGACATGCAGCAGGAAAGTTCTGATACCATTTAGAAGTTGTCAAAACCAACTTCAGACTCCAAGATCACCTGCATGCAAATGAATACCTGTCACAAGGAAGATAATGGATGAAAAAAACAAACAAGGGTTTAAAAATCTGAAAAATGGAGAAAATATCTTATAAGAACAAAAGGGAATTCTATTAATCAAAGAGTACGTTATGAATATACAATGGATCAATCCTTATAAAAGGAGATCATGCAAACCCTAAAAGAAACCCTAATAGGAAAACCTAAAAGAAGCCCTAATAGGAAAACATTTACTAATTAATATAATTATTAAATGTCACTTTATGCAAACTAAAGTGAAATCTTAAGAAGGGAATAGAGGTAACTTATAATTAAGTTAAAACCTTTACTTTAACAGTTTATCCATTTTCTAGACACCTCTATATCTATCTAGAGTATTTTTCATCAGTCTCGCCTCTCTAAATGATGCTTCTCCCATGATAAGAGTGTCATCCACAAACTGTAAATGTGAAACATGATCCACACTATCAACAACCCATACACTCTTCCACACCCCTTCATCCCGCTTTTTTGGATATTAATCTCCCCAGAGCTTCAGTCGTTATGATGAATAAAAAAGAAGAAATGGGATCTCCCTTCCTAATTCCTTTATTAGAAGTAAAAGAACCTTAAGGACTACCATTCAGAAGAACAAAGAATCTGGGAGAATTTATACAGCTCGCCACCCACTTTATCCACACCTTGCTGAAACCAAATTTTCTCAAGACCTTTAATAGAAAACTCTTGTTTACTTCATCATAAGCTTTCCTAATATCCAATCTCACTAGCATCTTTTCAAATCTAGCTAGCCAAATTGAATGAATGACTTCATGAGAAATAATAATACCTTCAAAAATAGACCGATTAGGAGAAAAACCACTATGCTATGAGGAGATTACCAAATCAAGAATTCTTTTTAACCTATTATCCATTACTTTAGATATAACTTTATACACTGTGTTACAAAGATCAATGGGAAAAAATCATTGAAAGATATAATCTCTTCTTTCTTAGGGACCAGAGCAATAAAAGTATTGTTAAAATATTTTAACACAAATCCTTCCAACCTTGATTCCTCCACAACCTCCCATAGCTATTAGCTAAAAAATCCCACAATTTCAGAAAGAAAAGAGTTGGGAACCCATCTGGTCTGGGTGCCTTATCCCCACCCATATTGAAAAGAGCAAATTTGACTTCTTCTAAAGTAACTTCCCTTGCGAGGATAAAGTTTTGGAGATCAAAGATACATCTAGGGATTACATCCAAGATTTCATTTTCCTACATTGAATCTACTTGACTGGTATTGAAAGCTTCAATAAAGAAACAAACTGCTTCTTTATAGATATCTTCTTTTTTTGTAATCAAAGTACCATTTTTATCTTTAATTGAATTTTTTTTATTGAAATATCTCCTCACCTTTATTGCATTATGGAAAAACTTTGTATTGTAGTCCCCCTCTTTTAGCCAGGTCTCCCTTGATTTTTTTTGCCAAAAGATTTCTTTATGAGCCAAAACCTCTGCACACTGCATATTCATTCCTTTTTCCATTTGAAAATCATCCTCACTTAAACCTTCTTCAATTACCTTGGAATGTAACTTCCTCAGTTCTTATTCCAATTTAAGTTTCTCCGAGAAAATGCTCTTGAAAACTTCTTTGTTCCATTTCTTCAACCTTTCCTTTACATGTTGCAACTTTTAAAAAAAGATAAATATATTTATTATATTATTAATTAAATATATAATATTTATATATTTAGTTTTGAAAATAAAAACTTTAATTTATTTATTTATATATACAAATAATAATATTAAATTATTATTATATATAAATGTATTTCAGGCAAATAATTATTATTTTGTTTATTAATAATCATACATATAGATATATATTTACATATTTATAATTAATAATACCTTTCATTATATTATTATTAATTTATATAAATATAATTTATAATTCATTACAAAATAAAACAATTAATTTCAAATTTTAAAACAAATACTTATACATTCTTTTAATTTTTCCATTTAATCACTAATTTAATTTTATCCACTTTCATTTATTTTTATTAAAAAAAATCACGAGACATAAAAATTATTTTGCCAAACATAATAGCCATTATATGAACCTTTATGCACAATAATATCACAATCATAATTAACATAACACAATCATGCAATGCATAGAGAATGCAACTACATGAGTTTGTGAATGCCTTGGGATTCCATCATACTGGTTATTACCAAGTGGCTAGGAAACCCCCACCTCAACCATGTTCTTGCCTTAGACAATTTCCCACTCATATTCTTATGCTTAGTCACACTCAGTCACACATTAATAGGCCAACCCTCAAAAACCAAGAAATTAAACTCATAATAAAAAACATGATAATTATTTCTATTTCATTTCAATGTATCAAGATTGACCATTGAATTTTGCAATCACACACATGTAGATACCAGATAATCAAGCTATCATAAATGATGTCCAATAGTCTCATCAATATAACAAATAAATGTAGCATAGGATCAAGATGTGACAACATTTCTCCCCCTGCTATTTAGCCATTTCCCTTAGTAGCTCGAGGAGTTTATGTATCATAAATATAAATATAGCAATAATAAGTTAATCAAATGTAGATATTAATCTTTAATAAATTCAACTTTTCCCAAGTAGCACTATCATTATCATAATGACTACATTTAATCTTTACTTTATTTATAACTCTATTTCTCAATATTCTAGATTTTTTTTAATTATTTCTTCTGGTTCAATCTTAAATTCACAAGAAGGTTCAATAAAATACTTTTCCAATCAATAAAATGATTTACATTATGTAGACATGTAAAAATGATCTAACACATCACACATCCTAAATGACATTTTTCCATTATCAACATCACTTTCATTATCACAATTGCATTTCACATCATTTACATCATTAAACCTATTTTTCTCTATTAATTGAATAATCTTTAATTATTTAATTAATTCACTATATCGTCACCTGATCTAACTTTATTCCTATTGATTAATTAAATAAACACAAGTTATTTAATTAGATCACTAATATACACTATTCATCTAAATCAATTAAATTGTTATAATTAATAATTTAATTAAACCACTCTCCCTTCTCTAAATATTGAATAATCAAATCAATTATTCAAAATCATTCAACATGGTCAACAAATAAATATATCTTTATTTGTTAAATTCAAAAGAAACTTACACGTTCATCTCCATTATTAATTAATTATCCTCGCCCCTTTTTTCCCAAACCCACTGATTTCTTCAATCCCACAAATCATTCCAATCTAGTCCCACTGATTATCTAATTAAATACTTAATTGGATCAATCAGAGAAGCTAACAGGCCAATCTGTTTCCTCTCTATGGTTCTCAACCATTGATTGTGATCTTTCACTATTGAATCTCAATCATTCATCTAAAAATTAGAAATATATAAACAAACCTCTTCATTCTCAAAAACTAATAGAGAATCTAGATAATTTATGCAAATAGGTCATGTTGAATTGACATTCAAATTCTTGAGAGAAAATAGACACATCTTCGATCACCATTAACACACTTTGAAGCATTTTGCAACAAAAATGGAGGCTTCGTATTGATTCAACACAATCCAACATCAATACAAATTACACTTGAACATGGGATGGTATAGTTGTATTTCATGAATTCATTTACTATTTCTTGCTTATGATTATCTTTTGTGATCCTTTAAATGTTTATCCTATTTTAAGATGCTAAATAACTATTATGCACTAATGGAAGAACATAAAAGGTACACCTCAAGATTAGCCTAAGGAATGATAACACAAAGAAATAAGATGAAACAACAAAACAAGTGATTATACCTTCTTTGTTGTAGAAATCCCTTGGTTGGCCCTTGATATGGTATGCTTTGTATGCTCCTTGGATAGAAAATAAGATTAAAGATGCAAGATGAGATGCAAGATGATTGAAAGTGTGATAATGGCGAATTCAAGTGCTAATGGCTAAATGGCTAATATGGTGCTTGCAAATTAAGTGAGAAATTTGGTAGCATAAGGGTGAAAATGACTAAGTGTTGTAAAATGAGAGAAGAGAGGGGGGTATTTATAGAGAGATTTAAATTCTCTAGAGAATTCAATGGTTGAGGTTAAACCAACAAGGTCAAGATGGAGGGCTATGGTGAGTTGAGGATTCACAAGCCCTCACATTTTGACATGTGGAATGTGAGATGGCCTAGGATGAGATGATGTTGAAGTGAGATGGAAGGAAGGTACATGATGTGGATGAAGGACAATTACCTTGGGAAAGGGATGATGCGACCTCTCAATGATCACATAGGGAAGAGGAGAATCTTGGGTGAATAAAAGTGAATTAAAAATTCACATGATTGGAAGAATCTAGTGGATAAGAAGCCAACTTGCCAAAGTTGGAGGATATGACATCTATTAATCAAGGATTAGACATGTGCACATCTCTAATGATGAGATTAGAGGATGGATTAAGATTAAGGAAAAATATGTGACATGTGAGAAATTAAATAAATGCCATATTTATTTAATTCATTTGATGAAAAGGGGGATTGAAGAGATAAGGTATTTAATTATTGACTAAATACCTTAGGGATTTGGTAGAATTAAGGGTATTAATTAGATAATAGTGATATTACCTAATTAACACAATCAAAAGGATGTTTAAACGAAAATGGATAAATTTGGACCAATGTAAGTGTCCAAATTTAGGTGTCTACATTTTTCCCCTCTTTGAGATGGTGTTACAAAGTAGCATCATTTCAAAGAATATTAAACATAGAACCCGAAAGAAGACGGTTAGATTGGAAAAGATGCCCCAGTCATCAACAAAGTGACTGGGAAGAAAGATAATGGGAATGAAAATGAAGATTGGGGATGAGGATGCCTCCTCAAGAGGACATGCGGGTTCAAGAGAACATGTGTGTTCTCTCAAAATGGATGAGAGGATGAAAGGGTAGACAAGGAAGATAATGAAAAATGATGGATGAGAAAGGATGATAAACAATGGGAGATGGGGAAGCAGAATTGGATGGAAGAACAAGAGGTGATGTTGCCCTAGTCAAGCTACAAGCCAGGTTGGGTAGATGGTTGATGGAGTGTTGTTGATAAGGAAATGATACATCCTAGAACAACACAAGGATAGGGAAAGATGCATCTCGATGAGAGCATTGTTTATGAGGGAAGGATACATCCTAGAACAACACAAGGATAGGGAAGGATACATCCCGCTGATGATGATGATGCTAGTGTTGTTGATGAGGGAAGGATACATCCCAAAACAACACAAAAGGATATGGAAAGATACATCCTGAGGACGATGATGATGATGAGGAGGATGATTGGATCAAGGATTGTAGCAAGGCTTGGAACAAGACTAAGAGTGTGATTAGATGATTTGTGCTATATTGAATAGAGTAGGATTGGATGGATGAAAGGAATTAAAATGATGGGGGACAAGATTCTTAGAATAACCAATTGATAGTATTCTAAGAAGATTGAAGAGATGATTATAAGAGATTGGATGGATATGGGAGGGAGAGTGATGAAGGATGAAGGGATGGGGGGTATTATGAGAGATGAGAGGATGGGAGATACATGCAAGATGATGAAATGGAAAATGAAATGCAATCCTAATGCAATTTTCCATCTTCAGAGCACTGATTTTTGCTATAACATAAGACATTGGGTGTTAGAGTATATAAACCAAGATGAATTAGTGTCTAATGCATACACAAACACAACAAAAAAGAAGGATATACCAACACCCCAAGGTCACGATGACTTTGGTCAGGCTAGGTATTAGAATAACCACAAGCACAAAAGGATGCCCTAGCATAACACAAGACCACAAGAGTCTTGGTGGGTACTACATGAGACAACCAAGAAGACAACAACAAAGAAAAGATCAAGAGATGCCCCTATGTTTACTAGTCAAAGTACACCATGATATGATGGATCAAGGAAACCATGACAAGTGATGATAGGGAGCTCAAATGATAAAGAAAATCCAAAAGCATCAAAAGAGTAGAATCAATTTCAAACATCCTTTGCCATAGGATCAAGAGGATGGATGGGGTCGATGAGGTCTATTAGGAAGGATGCATCTTGTTGAGACCGATGATGTATACTAAACTAAAAGATCAATATGATACAAGATATTCAAAATCGATTGGATTTGATGATATAAGTGGATCTTGTTTGTAAGCACTAGCTAGGATAGGGACATACTTGATGACATGACAAGTCAAAAGGATGACAAGAAACTAGACAAAAAAACTCTAAAGACCTAAGGGACACAAGATCGACACACCCTAAAGACCTAGGGGCTCAAGGGTTGATCAAAGATCAGCCTTGCCTACGTGAAAGCATAGAACCCTCGTAGTTCAATAAAAGACCATGGATAAAGGTGGAAAGGGGAAAATGAAGACCAATGATGGATGGCCAAAGACATGATAGACCAATGCCCAGGGGGCAGAAAAAGGATCGACCTTGCCTATGTGAAAGCGCAGGGGAAATGTAGTTTGACATGAGACCAACGACATACAATGGATACAGGATGATGAGATGACCAAGATAAATGGATAAAATGATGGGATTGATATGATGAGCCAGGATAGGCCATGCGGATGTGATGATTGATATGATTGATATGTATGATGTGAAGCTTAGGGATGGGATAGGTATTCAGATCATTAGAATATGAATTGGGAAGGTGAGATGATGGATAGATGAGTGATGAAGATATGAGAAATATGTGGGAAATTGATAGGAATGATGAGATGGAGGTACCAGGGTATTGGAGTGCATGGGGGTAGACTGTAGCTAGATACCAATGACAAGGGATGACGAGATAGGAGGAAAAATAGAAGTAAATGGATGGATGGATAAAAATGGGGAGATAGAAAGATGTGAGGATAGGTGGATAGAGGGATAAGGAATTAGAAGGATGGAATGGATTCTTGAATGGATAAATGGATGGGAGGATAAGGATGAAAATATGGAAAATGACTAGTGGATGAGAGTATAGGAAGATAAGGATATGGTAGATGGAAGGGATTACTGGATGGAGAAATGGATGGGGAGGTAAGGATGGGCAGGAGGGGGAGATGGAGAGGATTTCTTGGAGGGATGAATGGACGATGTATCCAAGGACTCTATCAAAAATAAGTGGATGCCCCCAATCTAAATGTGTCATGCATGACGAGGCAAGAGGGATAGCAGGATGGGTAGATGGGGAGGATAAGAAATATGATAATGTATGGAGGAGGGGAATATATGCCAAGAGGTGTCCAAAGCATGTACATATGTTGGCCCCTATCTAAGTCAAGATCACAAAGAAGCTGGAGGGACTGGGGTAGATGGGATATGAGAGGATGGGAAATATAGGAATATGTAGGAGAGGGAGGAAAGGAATGCATAAGTGGATGTTGTCCCCAATTGTGGAAGTAGACTAGATGGGGGATTTATGCATGATGCTTGTTTGCCAGGTTTTCATCATGGTACATATCCAAGGTGCTTGTTTGCCAAGTTTTCATCATTGGACAAATGATTTTATCTTTACTATTTTTTTGTTTTTCCCTGTTGTTGATTTCATTTTTTTTGTATTTTTTGTATTTTATTTTGATTTTTTTGATTTTTATTGTATTTTTGAGACTTGTCAAACAGAAAGAAGGATGTAGATGGAGGAGGATATGGATTCAGAAGACATATGATAAAGCGGATGGATGAAGGACTCAAGCATCAAGTTCCATATGAGGTAATAAGAGCCCATGTGTAAAGTGACCATTGGATGTTGGTACAACCTTATTAGGAGAAATTGATGGATTAGGCAAGGGAACGGATCAAAGGGATTGGATGAGGAAGATATGGGGGATAGTGGATAGGGTGTTGGAAATTGTATGGATGGAATGATGGAGTGGATGTGCGATAAGGAAAGGTGTTCAGGACCAACATTGGCACATGTGGTGGATGTGAAATGATAGGATGGTTGATGGATGGAGAATGTGGTGATCATGGAGGTGTTGGGATAGTAAATTTTGGGACATAAGGACCCAAAACAGATTTAGGAGATGGAGAATGTGAATGATTAGTTTTGGGATTAGCAACTTTGGATGTCGTCATGGATGCATTGTCTCTTTTTTCTTTGGGATCCACATGGTGTCAATTTTTTCTTTGGTGGGCCTTTGTGGCCATTTGGATTGATTTAAATTTTGGATTTGATTTATCTTTTTGTCAATATGTCTTTTGGAGGGGACATGAGGAGCTGCAGATTCATGTGGACGTTTGGATTTTTATATTTTTGCTTTGGAATCCAAAGTGCAATTAGTAGCAAGGGGATTGGTATGGGAAGATGGATGATTTCGAAAGGACGTGGATGGAGTGATAGAAGTAGGCATTTGATGAAGATGTGTGGATGGAGTGTGCGAGATAGCATGCATGGAGGGGTGCCTTTGTTGATCCTAATTAGGAGTTATGAAGGTAGGGTTTTTATATTGTGTATGAGGGATAGGTGGTAGATGAATAAAAGGATGAATAGGATAAGAAGGAGGGGGCAATTTTTGGATATAAGGGCCCAAAAGGGACTTTATATATGGAGGATGTGTGGGGTTTGATGGAGGGATATAAGGACCCATAGTAGATGGATGATGAGCAATGATGGATGGAGGGACATAAGGACCCAAGATGGACTTAGAGGATGAAGGAGGAAGATGGAAGGTTGTTTTGAGGTAATATGATGGAGGAGGGGGGATGGAAAAAAATGATTTGGTGGATCGGTGAGAAGTAATTCCTGTGCCTTTAGAAGAGGATTGTTTAGGATGTACAAAGTTTGTACCAACATCTTTGGAGTGCGAGTCTTGGGAGATATATCCAAGATCGTGTGTGCTTGGATGTTATTTGACTTGGATGGGCTCTAAAGTACCTTGCTCATGAAGGCCTAAACCTTTTCCTTGATAGTTCATGTTCTGGAGCATGTGATTTATGGTAGGATGCTTATTCTTTTGGAAGCATGATGTGAGTCCGTTATTAGGTGGGGGAGGAAAGGTGGTGCATATACTTTATTTTTCTTCTACAAGAAGACCACCATGGATGCATGTAATGTTACCAAGGTGATATAAAAGTGGTGTTTTGGTGACAGGGCTAGGTGGCGATGGAGGATCATGCAATGGAGATGAGGGGATAGAAACATCAGGAGGAATGGGTGATAAAGGATTGGGAGAGGAATTAGATGGTATGGTAGGATATGGATTTGGGGAAGTGGGTGATAAGAGCTCATGAGATGGATTGATTGGATCTTGAATGATGAGAGGATCATGGGATGGAGTGGATGAGCTAGTGTGATCTTGAGATAGAGTAGATAGGACGATTGGATCAAGATTTGGTGGAGGAAAGGAATCATGAGATGGGAGGGATGGGGGAATATGATCTTGGGATGGAGTGGATGAGATGGCGGTATCTATTGTTGTGTGCTTTGGATCAAGCCCTTGGCATGGCTTGACATGTGTGGGAGGCACGATGATGGAGGATTTTTGGAGGGACCCCTTAGGTGGGGGAAATGGGAGGATGGAGGATTCATGAATTTCAAGGGAAGGGATATCGGTGATACTAGGAGTGGAAGGAATGGATGGGACTTGTGTGTCATCACTAGGAGTGGGAAGAGTGGATTGGATTTGGTTATCTTTGTTGGGCTCGATAGATCTCAGAGTAGGAGAAGGGGGCTCAGTGGATTCAAAGGATATGTTGGTTTTGATGGTTTGAGTGGTGTTAGGGATGGTAGCATCAATGATAGGTGTGGGATGGAGAGGGGTCCCATCAGTAGTGACCATGGATGATAGATTGGGATGGCATGCTTCCATGAATTCAAAAGGTGGAGTGGGGAATTTCTTCTTTGTCATGAGTCCTTGAACGACATTTGGAAGGGATGTAGGATTAGGTGGGGTGATGGGAATGGATGGAGGTTTAGGGATGGTTGGAGGACTAGGATTAGGACTGGTGGATTAGGATTAGACGAGGGGATGTGAATGGATGGAGGAATAGGGGGAGATGGAGGATTAGGATTAGGAATTGGTGGATTAGGGTTAGATGAGGGGATGGGAATGGATGGAGGACTAGGGGGAGATGGAGGATTAGGATTAGGAATTGGTGGATTGGGGTTAGATGAGGGGATGTGAATGAATGGAGGACTAGGGGGAGATGGAGGATTAGGATTAGGAATTGGTGGATTAGGGTTAGATGAGGGGATGTGAATGGATGGAGGACTAGGAGGAGATGGAGGATTAGTTTTAGGGATTGGAGGATTAGATGAGTGGATGGGTGAATGAGGATTAGATGTAGAACTAGGAGGAGATGGAGGATTATTATTAGATGAGTGGATGGGACTAGATGGAGGACTAGGAGTGGATGGAGGATTAGATGAGTGGATGGGTGGATGAGGATTAGATGTAGAGCTAGGAGGAGATGGCGGATTATGATTAGATGAGTGGATGGGACTAGATGGAGGACTAGGAGGAGATGGAGGATTAGGTTTAGGAATTGGAGGATTAGATGAGTGGATGGGTGGATGAGGATTAGATGTAGAAATAGGAGGAGATGGCAGATTATGATTAAGTGAGGGGATGAGAATGGATGGAGGATTATGATTATATTTATAATGATGAGGAGATGGAGGATTATGATTAGATGAGTGGATGAGACTAGATGAAGGACTAGGTGGGTTATGTTTAGATGGAGGATTAAGATATAATGCGATGAAAGGGGGAGTGATGTAGGAAGATGCAAATATGGGATTATATTTGGAAGATTGGGATGGTGAGTAATAGTAAGAAGATGTGGATGAAGGATTAGAATGGGGAGATGTGGAATTAATGTAAGGATATTGGGATGGGGGATTGTGATAAGAAGGTGTGGATGTTGGATTAGAACAGGAAGATTGAGGTGGTAGACCACCATAGGAATACATGTATGGTGAGTTGGCATAGAATGATAGGGATGATGGATTAGGATAAGGAGATTGAGATGGTGGATTAAGATAAGAGGAATATTGGGATGGGGTATTGTTGTACAAATGTGTGAGTGTTGGATTATGATGGGAATATTGGGATGGGTGATTAAGGTAGAGATATTGGGATTGTTGATGATGATGAGGATAAGAGGATATGGATGTTGGATATGATAGAGGTTGAGAGGGGGGACATGATGAATATATAAATGGTGAGGATGTTGGATATCCCTTGTCAAGGGTAGCATAAGGACTGTTAGTAGATGTGAATGAAGGCATGGTGGGATAGTTCAATGGAGTAGTTGGATTTTGGGAGGCGATTGGAGAGAGATTTCTATCAATGATAGCATCAAGGGGATCTATATAACATTCTTCATGATCAACAAGACTTTCATTATCGTCATCGACGTAATTAGGATTTCCCTTGAATACTATTATTGGTTGTGTGAGAGGGGGATAAGGATTCATGATGGATACAAAATGGATATGGATTGAGAAGATAGAGGGGACTAGATGATGGAATGGTAAATAGGATGGATTGGAAGAAGATGTAGGTGGACTAAAGCTCAAGTTAGGATTCAGGTCAAGCTCAAATCAGGATTGGATTAAATCTTAGAGTAGGATGATGGGATTAAAGCTCAAATTATGATTGGATGAAGGCTCAAATTGGGATTGGATAAGAGGATATGATAGGATTGATTTGAAAACAAGTCCAGGGGTTTTAACTAGAGGACGCAAGGTGTTGACAATCAGATTTTGCCATTTTAGGAAACTTCATAGGAGTACCCTTGAGAGTGTAGTTTTTTCCCAAAAAATACCCAATACTAAGATAGGATTATTTGCCAACTAACATCCCAAATCTGAGACATGCATTTCGAGTTATTAATGAAAATGATTTTTCAAAAATTGGAAAAAATACTGAATTGCGATTTTGAGGGTCAAGATGAAACTTTGAGGCCTCGAAAATGTGCTGAAATGGGGTCCAACCAACTTAAGGTGAAATAGGAGTCCACATGCCACCTCATAATGCAACCACCCGTAAAATTTCAGCCAAAACCCACATTCAAGTCAAAAGTTATGGCCTCTTGAAGTTTCTACATAGAAATCAAAACCCTCAAAGCAAAGTCTAGATGATTGGGATGGATGATTTGATGATAGATATGGACTCAAATTAGGATGATGGGATCAAAGATTTGATTAGAATATGATGGGATTGATTTGGTCGGTCTGATTTGGAGGCTAGATCTGTTTATTGTTTGTTTGCCAACTTTTTGGTGCAGAGGAGCAAACTTGCCCTTTCGGGGCGGATTTGCCCTTCTGGAATGGATTTTTCCTCATAGAGGGGTAGATTTTCCCTTCTACAAGGCACAAAGGGGCGAATTTTCCCCTCTAGAGGGCAGGTCTTCCCCACTAGAGGGCAAATCCACCCCACAAGAGGTCAGGTCCACCCCACTAGAGGGCAAGTCTACCCCATAGGAGAGCAGGTCTGCCCCACAACCTTTGGACTTCTCCAAGCGGGTAAACGAGTTGTTAGAACGATGAGATAGGTGATTGGAATGGGGTGTTAGATAATCAGATTGGGGAAATAGATGACCGAAGTGGATGAACAAGCACTCAAAACTGGTAAACGATCACTTGGAATGGATGAACGACTCTCAAATCATGGAGATGAAAGCTTGAAATGAGTAAACAATTGATCAGAACAGATGAACAACTCTTGAAATGAGGAGATGGATGCTTGGAATGGATGAAAGCTTACTCGAAATGAGTGAACAAAGGATCGAGGTGGATGAAAGATTATTCATAATTTATGACAGTTTACTCACAACGGGGAAACGATGGCTTGAAATAGAAAGTATGCAAGTTTTCCATTTGGTGAAAAATGGGGAGAAAAAGATGTTTGGATTAAGTAAAATAGGTGCTCTAAATGAGGGGATGATTGCCTTGACTGAGGGGATGATCACTCAATATGATGACAAGACGTTCAAAATAGGGGGACGATTGCTTGGTACGTGAAAACAAGCAAACAGGTGTTTGGAATGGTTAAATGAAGGCTTGGAATGGTTAAACGGATGCTTGGAGCAGTTAAACAGTTGAACAAAGGCTTAAAATGGTCAAAACGAAGGTTCAAAATGCTCAAACGGAGGCTTGGAACAATTAAATGGTTGAATGAAGGCTTAAAATGGTCAAACAAAGTGAAATTGACTATTCAGGGGGGCGTATCCGCCCTTCTACAACCAAGAAGAGGGAAAATCCGCCTCTTTGTAGTGAAATAGGAGGGTGTATTCACCCTTCTACAGAAAATAGGGACTTGGTTTGGATGATAATGACTATGGCAAGGACTTGAAATGACAACAATGAGGATGGCTTGTCAAAAATTTACTGGTTTCTCACAAGAAGATATTTTAAACAAACACAATCCTATGATTAGTGTTAAGTGTGGCCAACAAAGGTCTTAATCTAGGATGCACAAGGTTTATAGGGAGTCCTCGATATATTGTCGGTATGTGAGGCCTAGACCGTGAACACCAACCCATCACAAGCGTGAGTTGGGAACCCCAACGAGATACTTAAGGGCTCAGACCAACTCTTCATGTCTATCTACGTATCACCCTATCTTCAACGCTTTGCTTGACACAATGTGACTAGATTGAGGTACAAATTTGGTTCTCCCCCCTTTTTATACCTCGATGTTATGTGTGGTTGGGATCATCCCTTGGGGTGATGAAATCCCCAAGCAAGTCCCTCTAAAAAAAGGTACTAACTGTTTCCAACTACTCCCCAAGATCACACGAAGTGCAAGGGGAAAGCAAAAACAAACTAGTGCCTCCTTGGGTAACACAAAAATAGACACACTAAGAAATAAATTTTACTCGTCCCCTAATTAAGCTAGGTGTCAAGATGAAAACAACAAAGAAAACTTTTAAAGTTTGAACAAACAGATGGCCTTGCAAGAAAATGTTAGTTGTTTTATCCTTCTTTCCTTGTTGATTACAAAAGTATGCTGCAAAATATTAGCAATAAATCCAACTATACTCACAAAAAAACAAGGTTAGGAGGTTAGAACCTTAAAACAACAAAAAATTGAGACAAAAATGTAGCTAAAATGATCCTTTTTACCTTCCAAAATGTGTTGTTTAGGGAAAATCTGCCCCTCTGTAGTGAAAAGAGTGAACTAGGAGGGCAAATCTGCCCCTTTGTAGTGAAAACAGTGAATCAGAAGGG
This sequence comes from Sequoiadendron giganteum, assembly GCA_007115665.2. Lineage (NCBI taxonomy): Eukaryota > Viridiplantae > Streptophyta > Pinopsida > Cupressales > Cupressaceae > Sequoiadendron > Sequoiadendron giganteum. Next base: position 596,783,969 of record CM021100.1, read on the forward strand.
AAAATTCACCCCTCTACAGTGAAAATAGTGAATTAGGAGGGAAAACCCGCCCCTCTGCAATGAAAATAGTGAACCAATAGGGAAAATCCGCCCCTCTGTGGTGAAAATAGTGAATCAGGAGGGAAAACCCGCCCCTCTGCAATGAAAATAGTGAACTAGGAGGGAAAATGCGCCCCTCTGTAGTTAAAACAGTGAACTAGGAGGGCAAATCCGCCCCTCTGTAGTGAAAATAGTGAACTGGGAGGGCAAATCCGCCCCTCTGTAGTGAAAATTTAGACAAGCAAAAAATCAAGAGGGAAAATCCGCCCCTCTGTAGTGAAAAGTTAGACAAACAAAAAACTAGTAGGGAAAATCCTCCCCTCTGCAGTGAAAAATTAGATAAACAGAAAGCCAGGAGGGAAAATCTGCCCCTTTGCAATGAAAAGTTAGATAAACATAAAGCCAGGAGGGCACATCCACCCCTTTGCAGCTCACTAGAGGAAAAGTTTGCCCCTCTGCAACTCACTAGAGGGCAAGTCCACCCTTTTGCATCTCACTAGAGGGCAAGTCCACCCCTCTGTAGGGAAAATCTGCCCCTTTACGACTTGGACCTACAAACAACTCAACAACATCAAACTTAAAATAAAGGGACTCATTTGTGGGTCCCACCGGGTGTGCAAGGAATGTGATCTCTTAAATGTGTATCCTATTCTAAGATGCTAAACAATTATTATGCACTAATGGAAGAACATAAAAGGTACACCTCAAGATTAGCCTAAGGAATGATAACACAAAGAAATAAGATGAAACAACAAAACAAGTGATTATACCTTCTTTGCTATAGAAATATTTTGGTTGGACCTTGATATGGTATGCTTTGTATGCTCCTTGGATAGAAAATGAGATTAAAGATGCAAGATGATTGAAAGTGTGATAATGGTGGATGCAAGTGCTAATGGCTAAATGGCTAATATGGTGTTTGCAAATTGAGTGAGAAATTTGGTAGCATAAGGGTGCAAATGACTAAGTGTTGTAAAATGAGAGAAGGGAGGGGGGTATTTATAGAGGGATTTGAATTCTCTAGAGAATTATATAATTGAGATTAAACCAACATGGTCAAGATGGAGGGCTATGGTGAGTTGAGGACTCACAAGCCCTCACATTTTGACATGTAGAATGTGAGATAACCTAGGATGAGATGATGTGGAAGTGAGGTGGAAGGAAGGTACATGATGTAGATGAAGGACAATTACCTTGGGAAAGGGATGATGTTACCTCTCAATGATCACATAGGGAAGAGGAGAATCTTGGGTGAATAAAAGTGAATTAAAAATTCACATGATTGGAAGAATCTAGTGGATAAGACAAGGTTCCCAAAAAGGTGGGAACTGGCCACATGTAAGTGATGTGACAAGTCAAAGATTCTAGAAGACTTTGGCACATGTGATGTGACAAGTCAAAGATTCTAGAAGACTTTGGCACATGTGATGTGACAAGTCAAAGGTTCTAAAATTTTGCATGGGGAAGAGAAGATTCCTCGGAAGAATAAAAGTGAATTAAAAATTCACATGGGGAAGAGAGGAGCCCTGGATGAATAGAAAGGAATTAAAAATTCCTTGGGGGATGGGGAGAGTTGACCAAGGTACTGATTAGGCTTAACTGATAAGTGATTAGAAGATGATTAGTGAATAAAGAAGGTTAAAAAGCCAACTTACAAAAGTTGGAGGATGTGACATGTCTTAATCAAGGATTAGACATGTGCACATCTCTAATGATGAGATTAGAGGATGGATTAAGATTAAGGAAAAGGATGTGACATGTGAGAAATTAAATAAATTTCATATTTATTTAATTCATTTGATGAAAAGGGGGATTAAAGAGATAAGGTATTTAATTATTAACTAAATACCTTAGGGATTTGGTAGAATTAAGGGTATTAATTAGATAATAGTGATATTACCTAATTAACACAATCAAAAGGATGTTTAGATGAAAAGGGATAAATTTGGACCAATCTAAGTGTCCAAATTTTGGTGTCTACACCTTTATTGATTGAATTCATTACTTTACAGTTTATTTCATGAGTATGGTTGGAAATTATACTTTTTCTTTGATTTGATTTGATCGATTCATTGTTGTTTTTCTTATGCTTATTTCCCCCCTTACATTAATTGACACACCTAGTGGGACCTAGGTCCTTAACACTAATGTTTTTGTATGGTTTTTGAGCAGTCCAAGTTCCAGAATGTTGTCATCTTTTGTAGGAAATTCTATTGCTAATTGAAATGCATAAGTTCCAAAACTTTAATGTGATAATTTTTATGGTTTTATTGTGGTCGTACTAAGTTTGACCGCTATTTTTGTTTTTGGGCACTATTGTATTTTTGTATTGTAAGTTTCTAATAGAGCTAACATTTACAGGGCCTCTTTCATCCTAAGGAGGGCCACAGTCATACCTTTTTTGTATTGCTATCATCTTAAATTGTTGCGATTGTTCAAGATAAAATTTCACTATTGTACTAAACAAATCCACTACTATTCTACTTTATGCTTTACTTTAATCTGTAAAAAATTTCTTTTATTTTTCAATTTTCTTAACCCTAATGATTGATTGTTTGCTGTGATTATGAGGTTTTCCTTATAACATTGTTGGTGCAACCCTTGCAAGATTATGGTACATTTTTCATGAGAACAACTAACATTTTCCTTGCAGAATTGACAAATGGTCCAACGCCTTTTCAATTTTCAAAGCATTTTATTTAGTTAAAACATTTCATTTTGGTGTTCTTAAAATTGAACAATCAAATCTCACATTTCATTTTGGTGCTCTTAAAATTGAACAATCAAATCTCATATTTTGTTTTGGTGCTCCTAAAAATTGAACAATCAAGTCTCACATTTCATTTTGGTTCTCCTAAAATTGAACAATCAAATCTCACATTTTGTTCTGATGCTCTTAAAAATCAAACAATCAAATTCTCACATTTTATTTTGGTGCTCCTAAAATCAAACAATCAAATTTCACATTTCATTTTGGTGGTATTAAAACAAAATCATTTTTTCAATTTGGTGCAATACAAATGAACACAACTTGGGATGTTTACTTTGGTGCATTATGATGTGGTTAGAAATCGTTCATGTTCCAATTTGGTGCTATAAAAATGAAAAAAATCATCTTTTTATGATTGCAATGGCATTTCTTTCTTGAAGTCTCAACCATTTTGAAATTGGTGCATTCTACAAAACGAATTGGTATCTTTGCACACTTCACTTTTGGGGCTTAAAATGGAACTGCTACAAATTTTCTACTATGTTCACCATGTTTGGAAAACCAAGTGTGTATCCTCTCTCCTTGTGTCTTTGGATGATCTTGGGTGACAAAAATCACTTTGGGTTTCACAATCATTTATTTTCATCATTGCCTTTAGATTGGGCTTGCCTAAGAGACACATCCCAAAAGGAGAACTCAAAGGTTACCTAAAGCAAAATTTCCCTCAAGCCGCTATATAAATGATTTTGGTGAAAGCTAAGATTTAACTTGCGTTAGCCTTTTTCAGATAGTGTGATTTAGAATGGGGAGGTACCTTTGCATATAAGTGCCCCTAGTAGGAGTGGTTAAAGCCTTAAGTGGATTACTGTGCACTTGCAAGGTGTTAGTCCCTTGAGCAGTGACTAAAAGCTTTATAGTAGTTTTTCCCACCTTATTGATTGAGATATTCGACTTGGCAAAATGGTTTAGTGCAAGAGATGTGCACTGTACCTTGAAGATAATTTAATCACCATATGAACTTCCCTAAGTTGAGACAAAAATCTCTAGCTTAGCATAAGCTACTTGTAGCTTTTTGGGGAAAGGGTAATTTGGGTTATCCTTCCATTCTAGGAGGCCCTTATCTCTCCACTCTTGAAAGAATTAAGTGTATACATCCCTTTGGGTGTCTCTACCATTACTTTGAAGGACCTTTGAAGTTGTGGGCCTAAAAGTGTTTAGGGATAATATTTCTTGAAATTTTTTTCGATGTTGTTACCAGTTTAAACTTAGGATGATTTTGGCCTCTTACATTCAAAACATTACAATCAATTTATACATTTTGATTGATGTGTTTTATCACTTCCCAAATCTCAGACAATTTTCAAAACATCAAATCAAACAATCATCTCAAAATTGCAAACTTATCCAACAAACTGTTGTCAAGGAATTGGAAAATTTGAAAACAGAGCCGCCACTATCATTTCTGCCACTGTTGTTCTAGATTATTAATGTTGTCATCCTAAGTTATAATTGCTATTGTCCTAAAAATTATTGATTCTATCAAAATTTCCACTACTGTCCTAAAAATTGTTGATTTAGTCACAAATTGAAACAAAGACCACTCTTGATAAACTTTCCGCAATCTTTATGAAAAAGTCAACCACTATTGTCCTAAAAATTACCACTTCTGTCAAACTTGTTGCTATTTCCCTCACTATTTACTAGTTCAAATTGAAATAGAGACTACTATTGCTCAAATTTTCCATAGTTGTTATGAAAAAGAAACCGTTATTGTCCTAAAAGTTGTTGCTACTATTTTGAAAATAATTGCTATTGTCTTACATTCTGGTGCATATAAAAAATGGTCCAAATTTTTTAATCCATCATCCTTTAACACACAAAAAATTATACCTACAACAAATCATATCATCATATTTCCATATCCATTAGCAAATCAAAACATCAACCTAGTTTTAAGACACAAATCAAACACAACAACTTGGATTATTCCCTTTCTGTCATTTTCTAGGATATTAACATCAACCTTTTCTTGTAACCTCAAGGATAGTTCGCGTAAAGTATCAACATATCCTCAAAAATAAAGAAAAATATCAGTCCAAGTCTTGCATACTTTGTGTCCCAAAATTAGCATCATATCAAAACATCCACCCAAATCACTCATACTCTAGGGTGTTGAGCATCAAACATACAATCCATGGAAAACCATCAACACCTTTGGCCAAAAGGTTTTCACAAATCATCTTCATGCATCATTATTTTTAGCAAAAAAATCCCAAAAACAAAACACCATCCCATTTCATTATTTGTGATCACATAATTCACCAAGTTCTTGAACTTGTGTATCAACAACAAGATCTCAACACAAGAAAATAATGGAAACCAATAAGAGTAGTTCTAGTGCACCTAGGAAAAACACCACTAATGAGGAAACTTAATCATAGGGTTACAATCCAAATGAAATTTCAACTCCTCAAAGGGAACCCATGTTTAAAGCTATGAAAAATCAACCACCTAGTGCTGAGAAACATTACTTGAACACCAAAACATGATGTCTAGACAAAATCAACCTCCTAGTTTGCAAAATGCCATCATAGAATAATATGATAGTGATGAGGAAACTACCAATGAAAAACTCCTAGAGCACTCCCAAGATCCTAAAATGAAAAAACTTATGGACAATGTTTTTGGGAAGAATGTAAACCAGTATTTCCTTACACTAGCACAAAGTGGTGCCAAACTACCCATAGGATTTAATGTGGACATTCTTAAAGATCAAAATCTCATTCCACTAGGAGATCAAATGGTGGTTAGATAGATACCGAAACCAATGGTGGATCCCAAAATACCACCATTGTTCTCACAAAATAATGATCAATTTAAACCATAACCTATGGATAACCCATTGTTTAGGCAACCATCCCAAATTGAGCAAGTAGTGGTAGCTCAACAATATCAAGGAAATTCAACTCAAGACATGCCACCCCACAACACTATTCATAATATTGGAAGCCTTCCAACAATGGACCAAAAAGGTAACATCCCCTCACAAGGACAATACATGTTGCAACACACATCATATATTGATCCTTCAAATAACACACAATATCAACAAGGGAAATCACAAAAAAATTACCAAGTTAGTCTTCAACAAAATCCACAACAACAAGGTGTACCCCAAAAAAACTACCAAGGTACTCCTTAAAATCCACAACAACAAGGTGTGCCCCAAAAAAATTACCAAGGTACTCCCTAAAATCCACAACAACAAGGTGTACCCCAAATGAACTACCGAGGTACTATTTTAAAACAAAATCCACAACAAGAGGGTGTACCCAAAAAAACTACCAAGGTACTCCTCAAAATCCACAACAACAAGGTGTACCCCAAACGAACTACCAAGGTACTCTTCAAAAAAATCCAAAACAACAAGGTGTACCCCAAATGAACTACCAAGGCACTCTTCAACAAAATCCACAACAACAAGGTGTACCCCAAACAAACTACCAAGGTACTCTGAAAATCCAAAACAATGTGTACCCCAAATGAACTACCAATGTACTCTTCAACAAAATACACAACAACAAAGTGTACCCTAAATGAACTACCAAGGTACTCTTCAACAAAATCCACAACAACAAGGTGTACCCCAAATGCACTAGCAAGGTACTCCTCAAGTTCTACAACAAAAAAAGTGTACCCCAAATGCACCAACCAAGGTACTCCTCAAGTTCAACAACAACAAGGTATACCCCAAATGCACTACCAAGGTGTACCCAAAAAACAACATTAGGGTATTCCAAAAACCCAAACTCAAACTCCTATTCCACAACAACAAGGTGTACCTCAAACACAATACCAAGGTATCCCTCAAAATCAATATCAAGGATTTCAACACAATCAATACCAAGGAGTACCTCAAAATCCATATCAAGGTGTACTGCAAACTCAACATACCTACAACACACAACAAGAACCCAATATTTCGTACACACAACATGATCGTCAAGGTCACATACCTACATAATATCCCATTTATGACCAAACAAATGTCATAGGATAATAGGGCTACAACACAAAAAATCCTCAAGCAAGCGCACCAATTAACGACATAAGCATGCAACTAAAAACACTCAACCAAAGAATATCAGACATCCAAATTGGAAAGCCAAAGAAGAGATATGCCCTACAAGCACTACAACAGAACAATAAATGAGCACCTAAAATAGTGCCAAATTTTAGTGCATTTGAGTTCATGAATTGGACACTTATGTCGATGCAAAACTCAGTGCAAAATGGCATGTTCACTTCGACACTAGATTTTGTGCCGAGTTTAGCACCGGATTTAGCGCCAGATTTAGCATCAGATTTAGCGCATGTTTTAGTGTCGGGTTTAGCATTAGATTTAGTGTCGGATTTTGTTGCTTCTAGTTTTGCTTCTGATTTTGCTTCTTATGTTGCTTCCAAGTTTGCTTCTGGTTTTGCTTTGAGGTTTGCTTCCAGTTTTGCTTCCAATTTTTCTTCCAATTTTGTTTCCATTTTTGCTTCCAATTTTTCTTCCATTTTTGCTTCCAATTTTTCTTCCATTTTTGCTTCCAATTTTTGCTTCCAATTTTTGCTTCCAATTTTTCTTCCAATTTTACTTCCAGTTTTGCTTCTAATTTTTCTTTCAATATAATGTCGCTTGTTGCATCTAGCTTTTCTTCTATTTTTGTGTCTTTTTTTGCTTCTAATATGGCTTCTATTATTGCATCTTTTGTGGCTTATAAAATTGATTCCATTATTACTTCTTTGTTTGCTACCTAAATTGCTTCTATTTTTTCTTCTTAGATAATGCCAAGTTTTTCTTCCAAGATTGCTTATGTTTTGCTTCTAGTTTAGTTTCCATTGTTGCTTCTTTTTTTGCTTCTAAAAATGATTCTTGTTTTACTTCCATTTATTAATTTAATATTTATTTCAATTTAATTAGTTAAATATATCATGCCTCTTAAATAACTCATATGATTATAGAGTAAGTAATTTAATTATTTAACTCATATGATTAAATAATAAGATAATTAATATAACATGATCATCATCTATTATTAAAACAAGTAAGTCAAATATCTATAATTTAATTGAATTTGAAAACATCTATATCTTGAGCAGTAAATTAAAATCATCATACTTAATAAATATCCATCCAAAAATCATCAACCACTTTCAATATATATAAATTGACAATTCAAAATCATCATATATAACTAAAACAAGTGAAAGTCAAATATGTCAATAGATCAATAACATGTCAAAATGATACATGTCCAACGATTGACACAAGTGAAAATGATACATGTACAAATGATATAAGTAAAAATGATAAATTATGTAACTCAAAATGATACAAGTCAAGATGATACATGTCCAAATGATATAAGTAAAAATGATACATGTCAAAATGATACAACTCAATAATATGGTACTGCAAGCCATGAAAATGATACATATGATAGTAACCGTGAAAAGAGGCATCATAACGATATATCAACAATGATCCATGATGTAGTCTATATGATCATGAATGTTATTGGCTACTACCAGCAACTACCTCATCATCATCACCACCATCATGATCATCATCTTCATCATCATCATCATCATCATCAACCTCGATGTCTTCTATATTTGCATCATCATCATCCTCTACCATGTGATCTGTACCAAAACCAACATATTTTGGATCTATATCATGAGGATCATCTTGATCTTCTAGAAGACCCTTGTTCTGCAAAAAAAACATTTAAAATGAAAATTTATTATTTATTTCATGCAATAATTTATTTTTCTATTATATATCTAATATCACAACATATGAAATGAAACCATAATGGTATTACATCATATCAAATTGCACATACCATAATAAAATTTAAAGAACAATGATCTACTCATTTTCTTGTGTGGGAACATGAAGATGCCCTTATGGATATATCAAGCAACACACAAGACTCTCAAAGGAGATATAATCTCAAGAAATGCCAAGATTTCATGACATACACAAAGAGGAAATTCCATGCAAGTATGGTAGCTAAGGAAAACAACAGTTCAAAAGGACAATTATAATGATATTGTTTTTATTTTATCAGTAGTCATCACTTTGGGTTTGTCTATTAGTGAAACATTTAAGAGGAAAGTAACAAAAAATGGTTCTCAATGGGTTTCTCTGCTTGCCTAAGAGTTTGGTAGAATAAGTTTCAGTGAATAATCCATGTCAAATGTTGAAAACCTCATCAAAGTCTCACACATGTTTATGAAGAATGATTAAGATATGGAATAAAGAAGATAGTCTAGTAGGAGGGCATGGCAACCTTAGGGTAGTTTGTAAGTGGGCAATTCACATGAGGCAAGATTATTAAAAACCTACATGAAATTTATTTGTTTTAAATTTGATTTACAAAGGGCATAAATCAGGTGAAGAAGAATACTACTCTTTACCCATTCTTTGTGCAAATAAGAAAAAAATAATGATTCAACAATAAGCAAGTGGAATAATTGGCCAATAGAGAATATGTCAGTGGCAATCATTTTGACATTACCAAATAGTCAAGCATTATAAAATGAATGTTATATGAAGTTTATTTTAATGATACTACAAATAAAATGGAGTAGTTTACAAAGTGATGAATAAAATCATGAAAATGACTATCATAAATAGTGATTATAAAGAGAAAGATCTCAAGGTCAAAAGTAATAAATAGACAACAAGCCTATTGAGGACAAAAGATAGTGGGAAGACTAGTGATAGTTTGCAAATGTTTAAGAGGGCGGTGTTAATATAAATATTTGTTAACAATGGAAAGAATAAGCACACCACAATCATGAACAACAAAATTTTCCATGAAAGTCTTTAGGATAGTCAATACTAGGTTGTGTAGTAGTCCAAATTCTCAAGAGTAGCAGCCTAAAGATGGCAACATTGATATAAGGACAAAAAATACATGTTTGTGCATATATGACACTAATTTCACTTTCAGTGGATAGTGAAAGCTATGGATCAAAAGTGGCCATGCTCATGAAAGATAGTTAGAATTCCATGACTGTTAGAAAGGAAATACCTCATGAAATAGAAGGAAAGTTTAATGACAAAATCGTGATAGTCTAGGGGTTGCATATTAAATCAAAGGATAGTCTTATCTACTCCAAAGCTTCTAAGAATCCTTATCAATAGACAAAGATTGATACTCCTAGATAGTCATCTTAGAGGAGTGACTTGAAAATAAAGAAAAAGTGTTTAGTGAGAATCTTGTCAATAGAATGATGAAAGGAGGTACAAAGAACTATCATTAAACACAAATAAAGGGGCAGTTATTATGGTATTGAAGTCATAAAACCATAAAGACAATCCATGATAACCCTATCAAGAGTTCACAGTGGAAGCTAGAAAGTAAATCATAAAGGCATTTTCAATTCTTGCACGAGATGCCCTTGTGAATTTTATGATTCCCATTTTCTCATTGCATAGGAAAGCTATCAATCAATACTATTTCTATTCAAGAAGAAAGGGTGCAATCTAAAGAACACTAGGTAGTAGATTACAAAGTGTATGCTTTTGGATATGTTGACCCGGTTACCTTATGCTTCCATTAAATTGAAAGAATACTATTCTCTGTATGCTGCAATATGAGTTTAAAGAGAGAAAACTTCCAATAAACTATAAAGCCACCCAAAAAATTCTTATCCTGATTATTTAACTTAGCAAAATCAATAATAATTAGGGTACAAGGACTATTTTGCAAAGGTCACTTAAAAATAGTATAATCAAAGTACAAAATGTCCTGAAGAACTATTCTCTATATGCTCAAGTATTGTTGCATGTCATAGCTTGCTTACAAACAAAAAACTAAACCATAAATGTAAAAAAGAGTTGTGCTTCAACCATCATATTATCTTAAGCAACTTGCACTAATCTTCTAAACAAAACCACATCCAAGAACAAGTTTAGAAGGAAAAGTGTGCATACATTTCTAAAGATCATGTCAATAAAATTAGAATTTCACACCATTTGAGTTTGTGCGCATTCATAGCCCAAACTAAGAACATGTTGCACATTGAGACCTAATTTATAATTTTAGATTCATCTATGTAAGGTATTCTAAAATTCATAATCACACATGTACACATAAATTATTTATTTATATTTATTTATTCACCATATTATTTGAAGTACCCATTAAACTAAAAATAGATAAACATTTAATAATATATATTCTATACTCTATTTTGCAACTCTTGCTTCCAATTCACTCTTTCGGTTATCTAAAATAGATTGAAACTCTTATGATTATACTAACCATTAAAATACAAGAATACACCCTATTGAAATATTATGAACTATATCTTAAGACACCAAAATTGAACAATAGAAAATATTCAAATGCTACAAGTTTACTAACTTTGTGCGTCCATATTAGGCTTTGTAAAAATAACCCATTTATAATTTGGACATATACGAATATTTCAACTTCAATATAACGTTCTCTTGCATTGAAAATACAAGTAAGTCGATTTTAATAGAAAAACCTATGTCTATATATTATGCGGTTTAATGGTAGACATATTGCAAATAAATTGTTCTAAAATCACATGTGCACTTCGTATGAAACTTACGGAATAAAAAAAACAACAATTATGACTGGTATAGACTGTTAAATGTCAGTGTTGAGAGGCATTTTAGGGAAAGCGATCAGACTTCAATATCTTTCTTAATTTATTTGAAGGAGAACACTTCCAGAAAAATAGTTAGAATTTGAAGGGAATGAGCATCCATAAAAGTATAATGGGAAAAGGGAACTTTTGTTAGATGAAATACAATAGCTATTTTTTTCTTTTTTTGGTAGATATGCATGTAAAATATGGCAGTATAGACAAAAAAGTGAATTATTTGATTGAATGCTTCAAGAAATGGGGTCTCGTGGAATGCAATAATTGTAGGATATATATAAATTTGATTTGTTGAAAGAGCTTAGAGAATTTCAAGTAAATGTAATCAACTGGTGTAAAGCCAATTTTTTCACATCCCTTTTCCAGTATCCTCCTTGTGTGGTCCAAAATGGGAGTCTTAGAGTCGGGAACAAAACATCCATTGAAACATAAAGGATGGAGAAATCCTATTAGAGGTTGTAGTTGCAAGTGTGTTGGTATAAATGTATGAAAAAAGCAGAAGCACAAAAATAACACGTGAACTATTTGAAAAAATGCCCCAAAGGAATGTGGTCGCAGGGGATGCAATGATTGCAGGATATGCAAAAAATGGATTTGTGGAAAAGGCTTTAGAAACCTTCAATAAAATGCAATTGGAAGGTGTAAATCTTGACCCCACAACCTTTGTCAACATCCTTCTAGCCTGAGCAAAAATGAGAGCTTTGGAACAGGGTATGGACATCCATTAAGCATAAAGGATGAGAAAAAATTATTTTAGATGTTGCAGTTGCAACTACTGTTGTAAATATGTATGCAAATGGTGGTGCATAAACAAGGAATGTGGTTGTTTGACAAAATGCATCTAATAAATGGGGTCTCAAGGGCTGTTGTTATTGCAAGATATGAGAAAAAATGGTTTTCTATAAAAAAATGGAAGAGAAAAACAAATTTACACTAGCAGAGAGCTTACCTAAGCTCATTTGATTGATATCTCATAGGAGAGCTTTTGAAATTTCTAGGAAAACCTCCATGAATGCACCAGTTCAAACCCTATGGCGACGCCTTGAAGAATCTAGGTAGTGCAAAGTAAAAATGGAAAGAGAAAGGAGTGCTTTGCCCATGTTTTTGAGTTAGGGTTTCCAAAACCCTAAAATGGTCGATAAGTGAAAAAGATATTTTTTTTCCTATCTTTTAAATATTGCATGAGACTGATGTATCCCCATGGTGAGTTCATTTCTAATGAACTTTTTATTTCCCTTTTGCATTATTTCTAAAGTGTTTGGAGATGTCCACTTTTGCCTTATGCATTTTTGCTTTGTTTCAAAGCACAAATGTGCTAATGTAATATTTTGCATCAAACCAAAATATAATTTTTTTTACCAAGTGATGATTATAAATCACTTAGTCAAAGTTTTATTTTTAATGCAAAATATAAAAACATGTGTTGATAGGAATTACCTTTCTTAGTAATCACTATTAGTGAGATTGAGATTGTTAACCTTGAGAGAGTAGGACTTGGGAAAAAGGAATTTGATATGGCTATTATTTTCAAAGACTTCAAGTGGGATGTACTCTGTGATGAGGTAAAAATAACCTCATCATAATAAAATATGGGAAGCTTACTTTTACTAACTCAATCCTAAGCCTGTGCCAATTTATTAAACTTTAGGAGAAATAATTGCTTATTTTAAAAGAAAATTATGCAAACTTTCTTTCTTTTGATCAATTGAATAAATTTTCCAATGCACGTTTAATGGGTTGATTTGAGCATTTTTATAGGGAATAACAGGTCATCAAACGGTTGTTGCAAAAGTTGAACTAGCATGAGCCTCAAGTGTAATGCTGCATACCCACACCTAAATGTTGGGATGATGCACCGGGGATTTAGTTATGTTCTTTAGAATTTTGTTATTAAAAATTTATGGCTCTTCTCGAGCCTTCTACATGTTCTATAAGCTTTAAAGACATATGAGTTAGTTTTAAGTTATGGAAGACTTTTTCAATGGCTATCCATGCCATCTTAAATTTAGGATTTAGTTAGGAGTTATCTATAAAAGATGTAATTTTCAAAAGTGATGAATAAGACTAAGGAAGTATTGTTATCTGTTCATATGGTTTTCAAATTTTGCTGAATGAGTTACCCAATTTCTATCTTTTGATACACTGTCACATTATGAATGATAATGTATGTCTGTAGTGGAGAGACTCTTGAACTCGTAGCTTATGTGATTTAAGGACGAAGTTTAAACCTGTGAGTTGGACACTCGAGGGAAGTTAGTTAGATAGATAAGTATTTTACCATTCTGTTGTTCATTTGTTTAAAAGTTAGGTAACTATTCAGTAGGAAGTAGTTAAGTTTGTTGAAATTGAGTCTGAAGTTCCGGAGCACCATTGTTTTAATTCGTATGGGTTATCTTTCATAGTTGATAAGAACTTTTATTGTTTTAAAGATGTTTCATTTTTTGTTTACCTATTTTTCTGCTTCCATAGTATATCAGTTATTTAATTTGCTTGTCTCAATGCTTTCTAAATTAGTTGTCTTATGCTTTTTAACTTAGTAATTCTGGTTTTTCTTAGAGTAAGATTATTTTCTAGTTAGATAGTAATGGCTTTAGGTTAAAATTGATTCCAATAGTTTAAGGTAAATCAAAAAATATAAAATGAGTTATCCGAATAATCTCCTTTTGCAAACTGCCTTGGACACTGCCCGGTCGACTAATTGATATTCAATATTCTAAAGTAGTAGTTCCTAATGACAACCTATCACTTTTTGGCATCATTTTTGGGGAACTTAAATAGCCTTTGTGCTTAAGTATTATTAGGAGACGATTTGAATACCAAGTTTTATACCAAAAAGTTCTCAGTCGGTTTCCTTTTCTCTATGGTTAGGAAAAGAGGCCCTCACAGACGTTTTATACCAAAGACCCCCCAAAATACGTAACAATCATCCCAAGGGAGGCCCAAGGCTCTGACGATAATACCTTTGAAGAATTATTCAAGCCTGTTCCACCCAAAGCCTTCCACTATTTTCCTAAACATCAACTGGTAGAACAACTAGTTATTGAGGAAATAGTCTTAGAAGAACAAACTCCTCTAAACATCATGGGAGATCGTAGGGTTGAACCTAATCGACATGATCTTAACCATAATGAACCTCAGCCTCCTAGAACGTTTACCTATCCTATTAATTTGGATGCAGACGATGATACCGTAATGAAGAACATCTCCCTAGCTTTCCTTCCAACCTTTTGTGGCTTGTCCTCAGAAGACCCAGACCAATTTCTCTTTGAATTTAAAGTCTTGTGTCAAACTTTTGATTATAATAATGACAACCAAAAGTTGAAACTCTTTCCATTGAATTTAAAAGATTTAGCAATGCGCTGGTTTATGGGATTAGGTTCTGGAAGTATAACATCCTGGGGGTAGATGGAGACTGTCTTCTTGCAAAAATACCAGAGTTACTATAGGGTAAGTGATCGTAAGGATTTGTTGTTTAAGTTGAGACAAAATGAGGATGAAAGCTTCAAAGATTATCTCGATAGGTTCCTCTTCCTCTCCAAAAGATGTGGAGAAGCAGCCATTAGTGTTGAGATCCTGAAAAATGATTTTTCTCAAAGGTCTTGATGACGACTCTAGGAGAAATCTTGATCTAATGGGGAAAGGTGATGTATCTCAACTAACCCTTGAGGAAATATGTGAGTTATGTCATAATTTCTCCTGTACACGAGGAGGAATCCGCAAAGCTAATATTTTTAAAGGGTCTAATGAGATAGGGAAGCTCCGCGAAGAAATAGCAAATCTAAAAATGGACATTCTTGTTCAGTTGAATACCACATTAGATGCTATACAAGCTAAAACTCATAATCCTAAGACCTTGTCAATCTATTGTCCCAAGTGTCAAAATAAATACCTATTGCATGAGTGCCCCTTGGACAATGTCAATGTTTTTCAACTTTGTGAGAAAAATAATCAAATGAATTAGTGTGAGCTTTTGTCTGATATCAAGAAAACTAAGAAAAAAACCATTCAAGTTGAAGAAGAGATAAATTCCTTAAACCAACATCAAGGAGGTAATTTATTTTATGGACAAAATCCTAATTCTACATGAAGGCCACAAAATAACTGGGCTCATAATAAATGGACTCCATCTTGGCATTAGTTGCCTCCACCTCAACCTAACTGGGGAGCTCCTTATTGGGGATCCCCTGAATGGACAAACCACACATGGGGAAATCAGCAGTGGAAAAATCAACCACAACAACAATGGTACCAACAACATGCTACCCCCCAATGGAACCAGACACAAAATAAGTTTTATACTAAACCTACGAGGAATCAATAATAGGATCTGTTACCTATAGCTCAAAATCCTTCGCAGATTGAGCAGGTGAACCAACCTCAGCTCCGAGCACAACCGCTTCCAAATCCTAAGAATAATCACCAGAATACACCAGTCTATTCTATTGAACATGAAAATGTTACAAGACTTAATATGATACACTTTGGAAATGTGCAGTTGCACTCTGGTCAAACTCTTCAACCTCCCACTATTGACGAGATAGTGGAGGAAATTGAACCTAAAAATCCGGTAAAAGAAATGATGTCTAAACAGGATGATACTACCAAAGACAAAGAGCCTTTTTTAGCGATAGGAGCTACTGACTTGTCTTTGGGGGAGGAAGGTCAATCCTTGACTCAACCTAAGGAGATTCCAATTCTGGAGGACAACATAATGGTACCATACCTAGAACATTTAAAGTCAATCAATCCGAAACTCTAGAAGTTTTCATGGCTTCATAAACTGCGTTAATTCAGGAGATCAAGCAGTTGCAAATTGAAGTTCCTTTATTACAAGCAATAAAGGAAATTCTTGAGTTAAACCAGTTAATTAAATAGCTATGCATTAAAACGCTATGAAGGAAACTGAAAAAGATAAATACCGTTCATATAGATGGCTATTTAGCTGATTTTTTATTTGGAAAGACTATTGCTCTGAAATACGATGATCCTGGGAGTCCACTTATAACCGTTACAATCAACAAGGTAGCAATACCAAATGCTCTAGTGGATCTAGGGGCAACTATTAACATAATGAATATGAATGTAATGGAAAAATTAGGCCTAACTAATCTATGCCCTACAACAACAGTCTTACAAATGGGAAATCAATCTATAGCCATCCCCAAGGGTGTCATTAAAAACATCCTTGTCAAAGTTGATGGATGGGAATATCCAGTCGACTTCCAGGTAATCCAGTCGCTTACTCCCAAAGATAGCTATCCTATAATTCTTGGAAGACCTTGGCTAGCCATAGTTGCTGCTAATATTGATTGTAGGAAAGGGGGAATGACCATTTCACATGGTCAAGATAGTAAACATTTGTTCCTATACCCCCTTGCTAAGCCTGTTGAACATAAACAGGTCTGGGTTGATGAACTTGAGGAATCCAATGGTTCAGACAGTTTATCCTCCTTAGCCATGGTAGTGATTAAACAACATGGGGAAGAATTGGAAGAAGAGTTAGTAAGACACGTAGCACGACTTGCTATACCCCTGAATGAGGAGAAATGATGGATGCTCCAAGGATCTTTGGGCAACCAATTGATATAAGTGGAATGGAGCACAATTATGCTACAATGGGAATGCCTTATCCCTTAGCTAACATGATTCCAAGAACAATTCATTTATTCGAAGACATCACGAGCTTTCATCGGCTTATACCTCATAGTTGTCCTCTCAATACCTTGTCACGACCAATTTATATTGTCACCTCGGTCCATCCTGGAACGAAATCGATAATTCTATTACTAGAAGAAACTTTGAATATCAATAGTTGGTTGACAAAAAATCAAGAGGATAAGTTGTTTAATGTGTTGGTACAAAGGTCTAAAGAATTTTATTGGGATTATACAAACATGAGGGGAATTCACCCAAGTTTTTGTACTCATCACATTTACACTGGCATCGGTATAAGACCTGTTTTCCAACCATAGAGGAGACTCAATCCTGCATTAAAGGATCTGGTCAAAATTGAGATTGAGAAACTCCTTCGTGCTGGATTTATTTATCCAATCTCTGATAGTAAGTGGGTATCACCTATGGTGGTCGTCCCAAACAAAAATGGGAAGTGGATAATCTGTGTAGATTATCGAGAACCCAATAAAGCCATTTATAAAGATTATTTTCCCCTACCATTTGTTGACCAGGTTTTGGAGAACTTGGCTGGGAGGAAATATTTCTCCTTTCTTGATGGATTTAGTGGTTACAACCAGATTCAGCTTGCTCCAAAAGATCAAGACAAAACCACGTTTACATGCCCATGGGGTACATTTGCATACGGGGTGTTTCCCTTTGGACTTTGTTACACACCAACAACCTTTCAGAGAGTTGTGCTTGCTATATTTGTTGCATTAGTTAATGAATGTGTAGAGGTCTATATGGATGACTTTATAGTCTATGGGTAAACTTATGATGAAGTTCTTCAGAACCTGGATTGAGTCTTACAAGTTTGTGAGGAAAATAGACTATCCCTTAGCAATGAAAAATGTTTAATAATGGTGGAACAAGGAATAGTCTTGGGTCAACATATTTCCTTTGAGTGAATAAAGGTCAACCCTAAGAAAATTGAAGTCATCCAACAACTAACCATCCCTCAAACACAAACTGATGTTTGAAGTTTTCTTGGACATGCTGCTTACTACAGAAGGTTCATAGAAGGCTTCAATAAAATTGTAGCTCCTATGTTCTGTCTTTTACAGAAAGAAGTAGAGTTCATCTGGACATCTAACTGTCAGCAATCATTTGAAGTGATTAAGGAAAAGCTTGTCTCTGCTCGCTTACTGTGAGGACCAAATTGGAGTCTTCCCTTCCATATTTATGCAGATGCTTATGATGATGTTATCGGTGCAGTACTGGGACAAGAAGATGAGAACGAAGGTAAATATGCCATATATTTCATCAGTAAGAATCTGACATCTGCGGAAAGGAATTATACAACAACAAAAAAATAATTCCTAGCTATTGTTTATGCCATTAATAAATTCCACCATTATATTACAGGATATAAGGTTATAGTTTATACAAACCACTTAGCTGTGAAGTACCTAATGAAAAAACCCGTAGTTAATGGTCATATTATCAGATGGTTATTACTCCTTTAAGAGTTTAATGCCATGATTCTTGACAAACCAGGGAAGTATAACATAGTAGCAGATTTTATGTCATGAATCAAACATGAAGAGGGTGATAGTACACCTGTATAGGATGAATTCTCAGATGATTTTTTTTTTGCAGTTTCCGTAAAATCGCCCTAGTTTGCAAATATCGCTAACTATTTAGTTGCTTCATAGGTACCCCCTAGATTCACAACTAGGAAAAAGAAGCGTCTAATAAGGGAAGGTGCCCTATTCAAATGGATTAATGGAATGTTATTTCATTATGGACCTAATATGATCTTGAGGATATGTGTAAGGGCGGACGAAACCTCCAAAATTCTAAGGGCTTGTCACGATGATCCTTCGAGAGGACACTACTCTGCGAAGAGAACTTCCCATAAAGTCCTAGGCGTCAGATACTATTGGCCTTCAATTCATAAAGATATTGAGAATTATGTTCATCATTGTTATGAATGTCAGAGAGTGGGAAGACCAACTCCTTCTTCAGAAATGCCTTTACTGCCTCAGGTAGTGCTAGGACCATTCGAGAAATGGGGTTTAGATTTTATCGGACCCATAGATCCTTCCTCCCAAGGGAAAGAATACATATTGGTGTGTGAGTTAAAATATGTAGATTAATTAAACAATAAACTAACACACCAATAAGACATTATATTGAAAGAAACTAATCTAGAAAACATAAATGCAAACTCCAAACAAAAGCAGCTCTTTCAAATTCGTTCCATCGTCCTCTATCTCCAAGGATTTGATTAAAGTTGTTGGCTCTCAGTTGTGCAAGCAAAAATTTGTTGAAATGACATCTTAGGAGAATGAGATTGTTTGGAAATGCATATCCATAGCTAATGATTTAAACTATGAAATTGAAATGCTATGATATTGCTAAAATGTTGATATGCTGATATGTTGATTCGAATGCAACTATAGTAACTACATATGAAATCTAGGATGAAATCTACTTACCAAATGGTTGTATTTATAGATTTTCGAAGGCAAGAATCCAGTTGGCGGAGATCAACGGTTGAGATTCAAACTTGTCAGAATGAACGGTGAGAGATGGAGAAGTTGAGGATAATGCCAATTAAATAAATAAATTTATTTAATTATATGTGACATGTGCAAATGGAAGTTTCCAAAATTAAATAAATAATATTTAATTATGTGTGGAGTGAAAAAGAAAGGTAATTAAATATTTTAATATTTAATTCAGTGGGGTGAAAAAGATATTTAAATATGAGATGTAATCAGAATATTCCATTTTTTTGAATTTAAACATTTAAACTTTGGAAATGAAATGATAATTAAATAAATAAATTATAAAATTTATTTAGTTTAATTAAGAGGAAAGTAGCAATAATTAAATAAACTTATTTATTTAATTAAATTAGAAGAATTGGAAAAGTGAACAATATAAATAAATAATTAAATTTATTTATATGTAGATGACTTTGAATAGTAATTAAATAATTAATATTTAATTAATTAAAAGGTTTGAATAACCGTGACCATTTTTAGATGTGTACATTTTGCCCCTCTTTGAAGTGATGTGTTTTACACATTGCTTCAAAGAATTTTGCCCTAGAATTTTAGAAATTACCGATACTATATGCCACCTCGAGAGATAAATCGCATGATTTGAATGATAATGAGGATGTTTTAAAAGGATGTTGATGATTTTCAGAAAGATGTAGGCAATTTAACTCTCGAAATAGCACTTTGCATAGTAAAAATTTCAATATTTTCACATTTTTACCCCCCTTAAAAGGTGGAAAAGGTGAAAAGTCATTGTCATTTGAATAGTAACATTTGGTAATTTTGAGAGCTCTGAGATAAAAATTACAATGCTGATCCATTATGAGTGCCATATATTCGAGCGAGCCCATCGTCATCAGATAAGTACGGACCTCCGGTAAGTCAACTTGATCCTCATAATTTTTTTTGATCGATTTTCACGTTTTTTGAATTTTTGAATTTTTTTATGCTCTGCTTTAGTGCATACAAGTCGTAGTATAGCGCATAGGTTTGATAAAGTCATGCATACAAAGTAGTGCATAGGTGTGAAACAGTTGCGCATAGACTAGATGGATTGGCGCATAGGAAGCCTTAAGTAGCGCATCCAAAAATTTTGCCCGCGTAGAATGCTAGATTAGCGCATTGAATAGATTTGCACATAGATAAGATAGATTAGTGCATCTATTTGATAGAATAGCGCATAGGACCCTTAGCACATAGAATGACTATTTTAGCACATAGACTAGATAGAATCGTGCATAGACGAAGTCGCACATAGCAGCTCTATTTTAGCGCATCCATGGATTTAAATAGAGAATTTGTGGTTTAGCGCATTCAATGTTTGTTTGAGCACATCCATGGATTTTTACCAAATTTCAATTTTTCAAGAAAAATTGATACGCACTTGATGATTTTTGCTAGATTAGACAACTGATTTATATGTTGTTGAAATAACATCAAGAATAAATTAACTTAATTTGATAAATTTGTCTTCATGTTTGAAGAACAAATAGTAAAGATAAATTTTCTTTCCTGCGTGAAAAACAAATAGATAGATGATAAATTTGTTTTCCTATTTGAAAGACAAATAGATAGATGTTGGAGTCAATTGACTATTAAATTTTGTTTAATTCCATGTGATATGAAAAACAAATAGTAGAAATGATAGATAAATTTGCTTTCTATGCAATATGAAAAACAAATAAGTGTTGATTTAATTAAGCTGATTGATGTAATTGATGATTTTGCTTGATGTATTGATTTGCATGTTGATGTTATAAAGGAGGAATTTAACCTCCTCCAAATTAGGGAGAGATTTCCTTGTACCTGGGAGATGGTTCTGCATCTATCACAAGATGATTTAGAGATTATATATCAGTGTGGGTTGAGTCCCTTGTTGAGGATCCTACAGTATCGAGTCAATAGGGCATTGTTGACTGCATTAGCTGAGAGGTGGCATAGCGAGCATAACACCTTTCATCTGCCCACATGAGAGATGACCATGACGCCAGAGGACATATACAAGATTCTGGGTATTCCTGTAGTTGGGGAGCTTGTGATCTATGATCATAAGGAGATTGGGGGGACCTATGCACTGAGATGAATCTTCCAGGATCCTCATGTCTTCGAATATGAGCTTCCCTGGAAGAAGATGGTGGAGAGATATGCCCCACTACCTTCAGTGTTAGTAGGTTTCATTGGTGGTTTCCTTTGTCCTAATCGCAGGTCAAAGGGACTATCAGTTATGTGGGGTCAGATCTTGGAGGACATGCTTCTCCATCAGACCAGATATGCATGGGGGTCTTGTATGCTTGCCCATCTATACCACGATCTTCATCAAGTCATGTATACAGATGGGAAGAGTCTCTCCTATGGAGTTACTCTTCTTCAGATATGGGTATGGGAGCAGATTGCGATCACTCATCCCATTGTTTGGAGGGATTGTCCTCCTGGGTTCCCTTATGTTTATGCCTACACAGGTCCCCTTATCCAGCCAAGGCTGGGCAAGTTAGAGTACTGGCGGAGGGTATTGGATGACATGGATACCGTCATCTGGATACTGTATCTTGATTGTGACCCCTGGGAGGTAGATGATATAGAGCTACCATTTTGCACCAGATTGAGATACTTGATTGGACGCACCACGTTCATCATCGAGTGATTTTTGGTTATGCGGGTCCTGAGACAGTTTGGACTTGTACAGATGATGCCACAAGGTGTGGCACACTATGCTAGGATTCAAGAGGATGTAGCAAAGTGGGGTCCATTCATGACCATAGAGGTTGCTAGGGCAGAGTATTTTGATTTACAACCGGATTACTAGGTGATGCACCCAGAGGTGACAGATGCAGGGATGATGGACGATTATGCAACTTTCTTCTACACACATCCATTCCCGAGGTTCACCATCCCAAAGGAGCCTGCCCCATTATTGGGAGGACCAGATATATAGCAAAGGCAAGGATAGGCACAGGCAAGGGTACAGGATGCAAAAACCATGGATATTGATGAGGAGGGAGATGAGGGAGATGACTATGGTAGCCCTGATGACAACAGTGATGACAATAGTGAGGATGATGGAGGTGGTGGGGGTGGCGGGTGAAGATTTTTCTTTGATGTACCCTTTAGTACGAGCCCATGGACATTGAGAGTGGTGGACCAACCGAGTACTTTAGCTCCATGAGTTATTATTAGGGCTCCCTCACAGAGACAACTGGATGCTTTGCAAATAGAGGTTCAGACTCTTTGGAGTCAGCTAGCACAGGCATAGGTGACAATTAGTCAGTTGCAGGCATAGGTTGCACAACCACCACCTCCTAACCCATAGATAGCTCAGCTTATGGTAGAGCGAGACAACTTCTAGGAGAGGTGTATACAGGCCGAGGGGGTAGCTGAGAGACTCCTGAGATTAGTTGAGAGCACCTCTATTGGAGAGGTTGTAGCAAAGGGATTGGAGACTGCTCGGGAGGCCGAGTATTATAAGATGAGATATTTTGAGGCAGTACCACCTGAGAGGAGGATTTCCTTTACACAATCAAGTACTCGATCTCATACCCATTCACGCAGTCACTCCAGGAGTGCTACCAGGAGTGTGGGTCAGCTAGCCAGATGAAAGATCAGAGCCTTAGGGAGCAGAGATCCTGTGAGACCTACCATCTCAAGAGACAGTAGCAACCATGTGCCCCGACTAGATGCCCCTCAATGATGCTCATTTTGACACATTTATTCATTGTATTTGATATATCTTATTGAAACATTTGATATCCGTGTACTTCTGGACATTTGTTTTGATGAGATTTATGAGATGCAGCGGTGATTTGATTATGCATGTGTTATGGATGATTCATGATGTATGATTATGGATGCATGTTTATTTCTATATGCTATGTCATGTATGATGATGCAATGATGATATGATGTATGATAATGGTTTTATTTTATATATGATGATGCAATGGTGATTTTCTTTCATGATGTATGTAATGAATGCAAGATGTAAGATGTAATGATTTGAATGATGTTAATGAGATGATGTGTCTTAAATATGATATGACTATAATATGAAAATTATATGATGTAAAGTAAATGGATATTTGGCCAATATGAATGAGACTTAATAAAAAAAAGTGATAAAAATGATAATAATGATGATGAAATGTAACAAGATATAATGGGATGATTATGAAAATGTAATTTTAATAAATGATATCCACATGACATGAATAATGATGTAATATGATAATAAAGATAATGGTGAATTAATGATATACATATGATGTAACGGAGATGAACATGATAACCTAAATGATGATGTGAAATGAATGAAATGGATGCAACCTTATTATAAATGTATATGGATGTGAAAAGATGTGCAATAAATACAAATGTAAATGTTAATGTTATGATATAATAATGAGATGAATGAATAAAATAACGACCATGCATATGATATGTAAAGATGGATAATGATCATGATGAATTGATAACGAAATGAAATGATGATGCAAGTATGAAAATGCAATAACAATGATAACCTAAATGAATGAATGATAATGGAATAAGATGCCACAAATTTCCAAATTTACTCAATTTGTTGTTTCGAAAAAGATATATGAAATTGTTACCAACCTTCAAAAATCTACCATAGACAACCTTCAAAATGCAAACCTAAATGAATCATGCAATCCTAGAATGTAGTAACAAATCTTTCTCCTTTTTGTCATTTCATGTTGCACGTGATTTTCATCATTGATCCTTTTGATATGTTGAAAGTTAGTACAAGCATCAAAGGGTATGTTAGCACCAATGATGACCTGAGTACTACTTTCATGATTTTTGATATAGCAAATTAATACAAGCATTGAGGTATAATTGAACCAAGATGATCTGAGTATTGCTTGCATAAACAAACAAAAGTTAACCCTTTTCCTATGTGAATTCCGAAATGTCATCAATGATACGTTGTAAAGCATGTCCCACGACAAATTTGCACAATACTAATGATCAACTCACAGATAGCAAGCAAAGAAAATCATACTCCTTCCTTGTGATTCTAGTTCAATACATCATCGAACCACTCCAAAGATAATGATGTCATCAAATATCAAAACAACAATTCAACTTATGCTTTAAGTGTTACATTCATTGTATTCAGATTAAGATCATCTAGTTTGTTTCAGTCATCTATCAAAATAGTCGTGTAAACTCAGTTTTAAATGGACAAGCTTCTTGTTCTTGACATTCCAAATCTTGACACATGCTGCCAATTGCCTGCTAGAAAGCTTCAAGAAGCGAATTGCCCCTCCCCTAGTGACCCTATACTTTCACTCCTATTAGACACAACTACTGCTAAGGATAACCCTAATCATCAAGCCATGATGAGATCCTTTCCATTTCAAGGAGATGTTGTGACGCCTGATGCGAATGTGATGGCTAGGCATGTATGCGATGCCAATGAAAAACATGGATATGCATAATGTATCCTAATAGATGAGAAAGTCAAACAAAATCACAAACAATGCTTGTTTGCCAGGTTTTCGCTATTTGTTTTTATTGCACTTTTTTTCCTAATTTTATGATTTTTTTGTTGTTACCAAGACGCCTGTTTGCCAGGTTTTCATCAAGGCAACAATTTTTCTCTTTCCCTTTTTAATTTTTTTACTATTATTATTATTTTTTAAAAAATTTGCTCTTTTTGATTTTTTGTATTTTTGTATTTTTGCTCTTTTGATTTTTTTGTATTTTTGCTCTTTTGATTTTTTGTATTTTTTCTCTTTTGATTTTTTTGTATTTTTGTAGGACTTTTTATATTGTTTTTGATATTTTCAGACATAAAACTTCTTCAGATGTATGTTGTTGGCCGGGTCTTCAAACAGGTCCCCTTCTAATGTTGACAACTGATATGCCCCTGATCCATATGCAATAATGATAACGAACAGGCCCAACCAATTAGGTTCAAACTTGCCTTTCTTTTCCCGATCCTACTGATTTCGAGGGTTTTCTTTGAGAACCATGTCACCCACTTGAAAATTTTGTGGTTTAACTTTGTGATTGTGGTTGCGGGACATAACTTGTTGATATCCCTTTAAATGATTTACTGCAGTTTGACTCCTTTCATCAAGCAATTCCAACTGTTGCAACCTTGATACTCTATAGTCTTCATCATTGATTAACCCCTTGAGTGATACTCAAAGTGAAGGAATCTCAACTTCCAGTAGTAGAATAGCTTCTGCTCCATAAACCAAAGCATAAGGAGTAGCACCTATTGGTGTGCGAATGCTTGTTCTGTATGCCCATAATGATGGATTTAATTGAACATGCCAATCACGACCTGCTTCATTTACTGTTTTCTTTAAAATCTTCATAATTGTTTTATTTGAAACTTCAATTTGACCATTCCCTTGCACATAGTAAGGCATGGAGAACTTGTGTTGGATGCGAAATCTTTCACATAGCTCATCAACATCCTGGTTTTTAAAGGGTCTTCCATTGTCTGTGATAATGGAGTTAGGAATACCATATTGACAGATGATATAGTTTAAAATAAATGAAGAGATTTGTTTTCCAGTAATAGTTGTTAGGGGAACAACTTCAATCCATTTAGTGAAATATTCAGTGGTTGTAATGATGAATTTATGTCCATTTGAAGATGACGGGTGTATCTTGCCAACCAGATCCAATCCCCACTGAGCGAAAGGCCATGTTGTGGTGAAGGATTGTAATTCCTGAGCAGGAGCATGAATGAGATTCCCATGAATCTGACATTTTGCACATTTCTTCACAAAGATGAATGATTCCTTTTCCATGGTTGGCCAGTAGTAACCCAATCTTACAAGTTTCTTTGCTAAGGTTAGTCCACTCGAGTGTGTCCCACAAATACCACCATGTACCTCTTGTAAAGCCTTTTCCGATTCATCGTGTTCAAGACATCTAAGGAGAGTACTATCCAGACCACGCCTATATAATATGTCAACAATTAAGGTGTAACAGGAGGATTGACGTATGAAATTTCTTTTCTGATTTCTCAAAAAATCTAAAGGTAAAGTAGTATCCTTTAGGTAAGTGTAAATTTGGCCATATAAGGGAGAATCGGAACTGGTTAAGTGACAAATGATTTGAGTTTTTGGATTTTCATAGGCGAGAGAAAACAATTGTTCCACCAAGAAATCGTACCCTGTTTGATTCTCTGACAACTGGAGTAGAGATGCTATCGTAGCCATTGCATCAACTACTTTATTATCAATACGTGGGATTTGTATGAACTTGATATCAATAAAGTATTTCTTGAAATCGTCCACCATCCCTTTGTAAGGTATCAACTTTTCATCCTTTGTGTGATATTCATCATTGATTTGATTTATAACAAGTTGTGAATCACCAAAAACTTGAAGTTCTATGATTTTCTAGTCTACTGCAATTCTCATGCCAATTAATAGCGCCTCATACTCATCTATATTGTTTGTGCAAGGGAACATTAATCGATAAGATTTTGGAATTGTATGCCCTTGAGGTGTAATAAAAAGAATTCCTGCTCCTGAACCGTGTTGAGTATAAGAACCATCAAAGTAGAGTGCCCATGGCTTCTTAATTGCTGTTGTGAATACATTAGCATCAGGAAAAACAATTTGTATTGGATGTTCTACTAGCATTGGTGCTTCTGCTTACTTATCTACAATTACCTATCCTTTTATAGCTTTGTGATCCACATATTGAATGTCAAATTCGCTCAGGATCATGACCCATTTAGCCAACCTACCAGTTAAGGTCACCTTACTTAGAAGATATTTAAGTGGATCAATTTTAGCCATAAGCTTTATTGTATGTGCTAGCATGCAATGTCTTAACTTTTGAGAAGTGAACAGTACTGCTAAGCAAGCCTTTTCAATTAATGTGTAATTTAGCTCATGACTTGTCAAAGTTTGACTGATGTAATAGATTGCTCGCTCCTTTCCTGAGTTGTCTTCCTATGCCAATAATGCTCCTAGGGACACTTCCGTGGTAGAAATATACAATATGAATGGTGCACCTTGCACTGGTGGAATTAATAGTAGTGGATTCATGAGATACTGATTTATCTGGTCAAACCCTGCTTCACATTTGTTCTCCCATTTAAATGGAACATTTTTGTGTAAGAGATGAGTGAATGGTAAACTTTTATCCGCCAATTGTGCAATGAATCTTCAGATGGATTGTAACCATCCCTATAAAGAGTGTAGTTGACTAATGTTCCTTGGTGGTGGCATATCAAGAATTGTGTGTACCTTAGTCGGATCCTCTTCAATTCCATTTTTTGATACAATGTAACCTAACAACTTTCTAGATTTCACTCCAAAAACACATTTCTTTGGATTAAGTCTTACTTTGAATTGTTCCATTCTTTTAAAAAATTTAGATAAGATATCTATGTGTCCTTCTCTGGTGTTAGATTTGGCAAGGAGATCATCGACATAATCTTCCATGAATGTATGCATCATATCATGAAAAATTGTTGTCATTGCACGTTGGTATGTAGCTCTTGTGTTCTTCAACCCAAATGACACTACATTCCAGCAATAGGTAACCCAAGGACATGTGAACGTTGTTTTATCCTGGTCCTCTGGTGCAATTTTTATCTGGTTATATCTTGAAAATCCATCCATTAATGAGTACATTGCATGTCCAACAGTCAAATCAACAATCATATCTATGTTTGGTAGAGGGAAATCGTCCTTAGGACATGCCTTGTTTAAATCCCTGAAATCTGTACAAATTTTAATCCTCCCATCTGGCTTTGAAATAGGTACAATATTGGAGATCCATTCTGCATAGTCAATAGACCGAATGAATCCAGCATCTAAAAGCTTCTTTAATTCTTCTTTAACCAATAATGCAACATGTGGATGCATTTTTTTGAGTTTATGCTTCACAGGTTTTGCCCCCGGCGTAATAGATAGATGATGCATGATGAGATTTGGATCTAATCCAAGCATATCTGCATAGGACCATGCAAAATTGATTTGGTTGTTATTGAGAAATTATGTGAATCCTGGTATTTCCTCTTCTATTAAAGATGTAGCCAATCACAAGATCTTGGGATTTTCTGTAGTACCTATATTGAGTGCCTCTGTTGGTTCTATTAAAATAGAAGACCTTTCCTGGTAATGTTCCAGGAGAGTGTCAAGTTTCTCATCCTCTAGTGCCTTTTGGAGGTTTTCACCATTGGATACGCTTTTTATTTTTCTCTTTTCTTGATCTAATACTACCTTTGTTAGGTTTTCACCATTAGATCCTTCTTTTATGTTATTTATTTCATAACTGAGAAACTTGGCACTTTCCTGTCGAAAAATCTGATCTTGTGATTCCCTAGTGGAACTTGTTTCCCGATGGGATGAACAAAGAAATTTTATGATGGTTTTGTCATTAGGAAAAGTTGGGACATCAATTGGTGTGACTTATTCTCAATCAATGAGTTCAGGATGGACCAAAGGAAGTGGATCATTAGGATGAGTAAGGTCACTGGCTGTCAAAGTCATGATACTATTATTAACGTCATTATGGGAGAGGTCTAGGATGGTATCCTCCTGTGGATGATCTGTCTCACTTTGAATCAAATCGGTTTCACTTGAGTCATGATCACTTTGTAGAACGTAATCAAGCAGAGGCCTTGAGATTTCCCCTTGTAAAAAGGTGGGTGTGAATTTGTGTATGACATCCACCCTTTTTTTAGAGATGAATGTATCATCAGAGAATTCATCCCATTCATATTATTTGGAGTCAGTGTCATAATTATTTTCTTGAATTCACAGAATTGTTTCAGTTAACTCCTCCTTAGACATTCTCTGTACCACTTATTCCTTTGTATCTTCACCGTATCCTAACACAGTCTTATCCCTTGGGTGCATTGTTTTCAATTGGATAGGTTTGATGATACCCTCTTTTGTTTTACCTATAGGGCCATTTCCTTCATAACCCATTTGCTACATGATTGCATATCCTTTTCCATACTGTTCTATGGGTAAATTGATATGTTGTACTGATTCTTCTTTATCTTTATAGAGCAAATCAAGAATAGCTCTATCTTCCATTTCATTTTCTTTGATAAACACTCCATTAAACTTGGTGATGGGAACTAACGTTGAGGCTAAAACTATTGTAGCTTGCTATATAGATGTTGATGGTTGACCACAGGATCTTGGAGATATGGATAAATTAGAGAGAGATAAAGAATATTCTCCCACTACATTATCTTTCGATTTTAGCTTGGCGCCAAAATTACTTATCATTTCTCGTGCTTTCTCATTGTATTTGGAGGTAGAGATTTCCATGGCCTTTCTATTATGTGGGACGAGTGTGTCTTGAGTTTCTCTTAGGTTAGAGAAAGTTTGATTGCTAATGTGATCAGCAGGTATCGTTACCTCTTGTCCATCATATGGGAACTTAAAGCATTGATGATAAGTAGATGGAACAACTTGCATGCCATGGATCCATGGACGACCCAAGAGTATGTTATAGGTTAGATCCTGATCTAGAACTTGACAAAAGGTCCCACTCTGATTGGTAACATGATAAGGCCCTTGGAAGTTCTTTCCTCATCATCATATGCCTTGATTGTAATCTTCCTTCGTGGATCTATAGATTCTTCTGAATATCCCAGATCTAGGACCAATTTCAAAGTACAAATATTTAATCCGGCTCCCCCATCTATTAGGACTCATCTAATTCGAGCTTTGTGCACCATAACTTCTAGGTAGAGTGATGAATTATGTGGATGGGTTATAGATGAGTCATCCTTATCAGTAAAGGATAAACATGTGGATGAGGACAAGTGTCCCACCATGGCTTGAAATTTATTGATATCTAGATCAGGAGAGATAGTTCTATCAACAAGTGCTTTTTCCAGAATGTCCTTATGCGCAGGCGATAACTTTAAGAGCTCCAAGATAGAAATTTGGGCTGATGTTTTCCGTAGTTGATCAAACAAATTGTATTGACTTGGAGGGGGAACTGCTGCTTTAGATGAGTTTCCCTTGACAATAATTTTGGCTTGTCCCCTTGTCATAGCATTGACCTATCGATATTCTTTCTTACCTTTGATTCGAATAGTATTGATTTGTTGATCGTTAGTATAAATATGATTGATAATGGTGTCGTGGACATAATTAACATTCTTGCCCTTATCACCCGAAGATTTCCCCTTTTGATAATTAGGGAGAGGATCCTTAAATGCCCGATGGTCATCATTGACATTATGTCCCTCAACTGTGATGGTGCGGTTATCAATCAAATCCTAAACAATATTCTTTAAACCTTGGCAATTATTTGTCTTATGACCTATGATAGTCACAAAAGTGTGAGTCATTCCACGATGGTGGTTTAACTCAAGGCTCATAATATCTTTGTGGTGGTAATGTAATAGCGTTTTGATTCAATAATTCTTTGAGAATAGATTCCAAAGATTGGCCCAAGGGAGTAAAATTCCATCGATTCAAAAAATATGAGGATCTGGGCACATTTGAATTTTGATTATTGCCAAAATTATTTCCATGATTATTAGTTACATTCCCTTGATTGGAAACATTACCTTGGATACTAGAATTCCCATCATTATTGCTACATTGGACACCTGATACATTAAGGATGGTAGGCTTCACATTCACGTTGTTAGCATCTACTACCCCATCATTCACAACATTTTTATTGCGAGTCCAATATCGTGACTTGTCATTGTTGTTTTTGTACAAATTTAAACCCTCTTTATTGATTTTCAGAATCCCACGCTTGACCAAAGCACCTTCAATAGTAATCGCATTTTCAATCAATTTTTCAAATGATTGAAGACAGTGAAGGTTTAGTTTGTAACTCATCTCTTGATTTAGACTATCGATAAAGATCTCCATCTTTTATGTTTTAGGAATAAGACGGGAGTATCTAGAAAACACCCTTCTCCACCTTTGCAAAAATGTAGTGAAAGATTCCACTACTTTTTGTTTCACCTTACAAAGATCAAGCATGGTTACCTGGTGTTGGATGTTGTAGGAGTATTGTGATATAAATTTGTTTATTAACTCCTCAAAGGTTTTGATGGGAGGTGTGATCTTTGAAAGCCACTCTATGGATTGTCCACCTAGACTTCATGGAAACAATCGCATTAAGTAGGTATCTTCATGAGTGAATTCTAAGCTCATATTTCAGAAATCCCTCACATATTCAATGGGGTTAGTTTTCCCATTGTACCTATCAAATTTAGGGATGTCGCAATGTTTTGGAAAAGGAATCATTTGAAGACTCTTATCAAATGGACAAGGACATATGCCATCCAAAACATACTTCTTTGTTGCACCCCTTTGCATTTCTTGTATTTTCCCTTGTAATTATTTTATCTGTTGAGTAAGGGCACTAAAATCATTAGGAGTTGTTTCAGGATTCTCTTTAATCACTTCTGTATCAAAATCGGAAGGTAGCTTAGCTCCTTGATTAGCTAATGAAAGGAAATATCTTTCCTTGTTTCATTCTAAAATCCTTTCTATAACAGTATGGAATTGGGGATCTTGCTCTGCTTCTTGGAGCTTTTCCTCCATTATCTCTTCAATAATTTCAGAATTATGAAAGGGGTTCTCTTCCTTCTCACTATTATCACCCATTTTGCTTACCTACTTTCTCTTTCATCTTTTTCTATGTGCTTTCGAGATCTCGTGACAACAGGCATAAGCTTTGCCCAAATTCTACTAACTTTTGATCAAAAGAATGAAATAGTGCAATTTTTTGATGGATATGAAAGTCAGGAATAAAATGAAGATTCTATGACTTAAAATATTTCTAGTCTTTAGTTTGTGATTTCCTTGATTGAAAGGATGAAAATCCTATTTGCAAGAAATTAAACCAAAGATCAAGAAATAAAAATGATTTTGCACTTTGTGAAGTTTAATTGTAGCTTCGTAAAAAGATGGATTTGTGATAAATGCCTAATGTGCTTGAGTTCTCTATTGTAGAATTTGATTGGGACGAGTAGAGTATACAATTGCGGGTTGGGGAATATAAGAAGAATGAATACGTTGATTGTGGTTGTGCCTTTGAGAAAGGGCTCTTCTTTGAAATAAGGCTCATGAGTATAAAGGTTCTACAACATAATCGTCAGTGAAACCTCTAACAAAGTCGTGATACCAATGAATAAAGGTCCTGTATTAGAGCAAGACCTTTTGAATTTGGTATAAAAATTTCCTCTATTTCAATAAATTCTTATAACTAAGAGATTTATGTGGCTTCCTAATCTTCCTCTCTAGGGACTTTTTGGCAAAAGTTGCAGACTTCCAAACCTTGAGCATGGAAAAGACTAGACTGAGAATGACTGAGTTTCTGAATGTCAAAAAATTACCTAGAATCGGACCACACATGCACCAAAACAAAGCATGAATGCGCTAAAACAGACTACCTATGCGCCGAAATAGAGCACAAATGCGTCGAAACAAAGCACAAATGCATCGAAATAGAGCACAGATGCATCGAAACAAAGCAACGATGCACCAAAACAGAGCAGCGATGCGCTGAAACAGAGCACAGATGCATTGAAACAGAGCAGCGATGCATCGAAATAGAGCAGCAATGCACCAAAACAGAGCAGCAATGCGCTGAAATAGAGCAACAATGTGCCGAAACAAAGCAGCGATGCACCAAAATAGAGCAGCGATGCACTAAAATAGAGCAACAATGCGCTGAAACAAAGCACAAATGCGCTAAAATATCCATTTAAACTTATGAGACATACATGTTTGGACAGTTTGATATTTTCAGATGATCTTAATCTAATTTAAATGTGAAAAACACAACATAGAGTAGCAGATAGTTGTTTTTTTAATCCTAAAATCTAAACAAAGAGTGTATGTTCTTGAGATTTTCACAAATTTTTCACAAGATAAGCAATTCAAACAGAGTCACTCTTAGTTGTGAAATAGGTCATCATAGGAATCACAACCCATAGCTTAAAATCGCATCGACTCACACAGTCGTGTCACCCCCTAGAGGGCACCTGTGTTTTTGTCTTTTCCAGGTGCATACCCAAGGTTGGATTTCTCGATCCCTTGAGCAAACAATCCGTGGCGATTATATGCTAAGTGTCTTGGGGGTAGATTCTTCCCTCCCCTTGCACTGTGATTAAAATGATGTTTGGATACTGACACGCTTGGCTTTCTACACTATGGTTTGTAGTCAAGGGTTTCGTTTGGCATGGAAATAGATAAACTCCCTCAGGAGACCTCCCAATCTTTAGAACAAAGATTTTGGTGATGGTTATATTGCTCACTTCTGTTGAATATGGGTTTCCCCAAAATTCACTTTTGATTATAGTGGGTTGGAAAACCTGGCTTTGGTTGTTCCCACTTAGATCGTTCCCATAGGGTGAGTACTTTTTCCCACTATGGCAGGCCTTCTAAAGGATTTAATAAAGCTTTGAAATGCATAAAATGAAATAGGTAAGTCTGGTGTTCTGATCACCTAGCAAAGGGGAGAGCATCTACCTATTACCCCACAATCACAACAAACAAGTGGTTGAGTTTTAAATCCAAATTGACAATTTTCTATGCTAAGTGAAGATTTTGTTTCACAACAATCATTGGATTCATTTTAACCAGCATAAAAAAAAAAGTTTGGTGAATATCCTAGGATTGATAAATTCCAGACTTTAAATTTCTATCCTAGGGTTGCTTCATTTTATTTAAAAAGTGAAGTGATTTTTTTTTTCCGCGGATGGTGTCGAAATCATAATTTGTTTTTTACAACCCCTACATGCGCTAAAACGGGCCACCAATGCACCAAAACAGTTGACAAATGTGTTAAAAGATAAATCCAGGATGCGTGAAAATAGGTCATCTATGCGCCGAAATAGTCCATGGATGTGCCTAAACAGTCTGGGGATGCATTGAAACAGTCTGTCTATGCACCAAAACAGTCTGCGGATGCGCTAAAATAGTTCGTCTATGCGTCGAAATAGTCTGTCTATGCGCCAAAATAGTTTGTCTATGCACCAAAACAATCTATCTATGCGCTAAACCAAGACTCGTATGCACTAAAGCGCAACTCCAGTCCGTCACCTGTTAGAAATTTCTACAATAAAAAGATTAAAATGGGGGGATGCCCCCACGGTGGGTGCCAAAAATGTGTGAGTTAAAATATGTAGATTAATTAAACAATAAACTAACCCACCAATAAGACATTATATTGAAAGAAACTAATCTAGAAAGCATAAATGCAAACTCCAAACAAAAGCAACTCTTTCACAATCATCCCATCATCCTCTATCTCCAAGGATTTGATTAAAGTCACTGGCTCTCAGTTGTACAAGAAACAACTTGTTGAAATGACAACTTAGGAGAATGAGATTGTTTGAAAATGCATATCCATAGTTAATGATTTAAACTATGAAATTGAGATGCTATGATATTGCTAAAATGTTGATATGTTGATATGCTGATTTGAATGCAACTATAGTAACTACGTATGAAATCTAGGATGAAATCTACTTACCAAATGGTTGTATTTATAGATTTTCGAAGGCAAGAATCCAGTTGGCAGAGATCAACGGTTGAGATTCAAACTTGTGAGGATGAATGGTGAGAGATGGAGAAGTTGAGAGAAAGGTGGAAGGTTGAGAGGAAAGTGGAAGAATGTTTTCAACCCACAAAACCATCTTCATTCAAAAATGGAGACAAACATGGCATTTATCTTTCATTTATGAAAATTTGTTTGAAAGTTGAGGACAATGCCAAATTTATTTAATTATATGTGACATGTGCAAATGGAAGTTTCCAAAATTAAATAAATATTATTTAATTATGTGTGGAGTGAAAAAGAAAGGTAATTAAATATTTTATAATATTTAATTAAGTGGGGTGAAAAAAATATTTAAATATGAGATGAAATCAGAATATTCCATTGTTTTGAATTTAAACATTCAAACTTTAGAAATGAAATGATAATTAAATAAATAAATTATAAAATTTATTTAGTTTAATTAAGAGGAAAGTAGCAATAATTAAATAAACTTATTTATTTAATTAAATTAGAAGAATTGGAAAAATGAACAATATAAATAAATAATTAAATTTTTTTATATGTAGATGACTTTGAATATTAATTAAATAATTAATATTTAATTAATTAATAGGTTTGAATAACCGTGACCATTTTTAGATGTGTACAATTGGTTTACATAGATTACCTAACAAAATGGGCAGAATTTCAAGCCTTACGAGTAGCTAAGGAAGAGTAAGTCGCAAAATTCTTCTACAATAAAAATTTCCTTAGATTTGGAGCTCCTCGAATGATCGTTACTGATTAGGGGCCCCAATTATGTCCAAAGTGCTCTTGGCATTCACCAACCATTTTCAAGTGAGCCATAGAAGGTCATCACCTTATCACCCACAAGCAAATGGCCAGGTGGAGGTAACTAATAGAGAGCTTGAAAACATTTTGACAAAAATAGTTTCTTCAGGAAGGAAATTTTGGGCCAGGAAACTCCCTGAAGCCATTTGGGCATACAACACAACCTAGAAATATACAACTAGTTTCAACCCCTATGAGCTTGTTTTTGGAAAGAAACTACTTCTTCCCATCGATTTTGAGCTACAAACTCTACAAACAAGCCCAAGTTGAATGAGTTCTGCATTTAAGCGAATTGGATGAGCTTCGCTTAGACGGTGTCCGTCAAACTGAACTAATTCAACATCAACGAAAGGTTTGGCATGAAAAAAATATTAAGGAGAAGGAGTTTCATAATGGAGACTATCCCTTGTTATTTCATTCAAAATACAAGGATCATAGGGGAAAGCTCAAGACTCACTAGTTGGGACTTTATGAAATTGAAATTGATGAAGTCTTTTCGAATGGAACTGTTCGGTTGAAACCAATTGATGGTGACACACGAACCCTCTTAGGTAATGGTCATTGCTTACATGTCTACCATAAGCCGGTCAATAAGGAAGAATTCTTGAGAATGGTGGAAATGCAAGGCGAGGTTCAATGTGTTGACCCTGCCAAGGCAGAATCCATCTGGTGAAAATGTTCAAAAAAAAAAGGAAATAAAGAAAATAAAGAAAATAAAAATTTATATACTAAAAATATGTAATAAAAAAAAAAAGACAAGTATGACAAGATATTTTTCTTATTTCTTCATTTCTGGACTTAGCTAATTCTTGTTTCATTTTGCAGGACTTCTCAAAAAGGAGGAAAATAACTTCTGGAGCACGCCCCAAAGGTGCTCTAGAACGTTATGACCTAGGTGCCAGATGCTTCAGAACTTGATGGTCCTCATGCCTGATGCTCTGGAACTTGTACAAATGTCTTCATGTTGAAAAGGCATTCTGCACTAAGGTCCAAAGCTCGAAGTCCAAAATTATTTTCCATGTCACTCAACTTTCATTTCCTTGCTGCTCCGGTTGCATCTTTCAACGATGCTCTAGAACTTTTATTCCGTCGCTGCTTCGATTGCATCTTTCGACGATGCTCCAAAATTTTCATTCTATTGCTACTCTGGCTGCATCTTTCGACAATGCTCCAGAACCTTAATTTCATTCCTTTTTCAGCTGCATCTTTCGATGATGCTCTGGAACCTTCATTTTATTTCCACTCCAGTCGCACCCTACATTGATGCTCTGGAACTTTACCATCTTCTCCATCACAAATACGAATCACTTGTATGCTCCAAAACTTATGCACTAGTTTCGAGCACAATGTCAAATTGTGGGCTCCGGAACTTGTTCGTTCTTATACCACCACCTTTTTCAAAAATTCAATTTCACAATTCTTCCACCATAATATCTTATACACCTATCTTTCTATTTT
This sequence comes from Sequoiadendron giganteum, assembly GCA_007115665.2. NCBI lineage: Eukaryota > Viridiplantae > Streptophyta > Pinopsida > Cupressales > Cupressaceae > Sequoiadendron > Sequoiadendron giganteum. The sequence goes on from CM021100.1 coordinate 596,821,388, forward strand.
TTTTTTATTCATAAATAAAGCCACCAATTACTATACTCCACATTGATGGCTCTACCACTCATAAAATTCTGCATCCATATCATATTAAATTCATCTTCACCTTAGCCAATGCCTTCATGTCATCCTGTCAAATTTGTAAGGTACGAGATCTTCGAACGATCACAAAATGGAAGTAAGTATTAATTTTCACTTTAAGTAGTTATTTTCAAATATAGAATAATTAATTGGCATGAAATTCACTCCCAATTTAGCAACTTGTACCACTCAGCGATCAGTTACTGGTATGGAAAGTCTTTCGCATGCCTCCATGCAGATTGGAAATCATTGCATAGTAAGTCGCAAACAAGACAAAAATTGATTTCAGAAACAAAATTTTGAAAAACAACTGCATGAAAGCTTTGTGTTGTAATTGAAGTCTTTTGCAGAGTAAAGAATAAGAAAATGGGAGGTGGTAAAAAGAAATCAGAGCCGGATTCAACAAAAAAATTATTAGGGTTAAGGAATATCTCAAGGTTGTTTGAGGAAGTAGGGTGGTTAAATTTTATCAAATAATTTGAGGGCTACAATGAAAAGCTGGTGAGCTCTTTTGCTGAAAACTACACAAATGGTGAGGTGGTACTTCATGGGAAGCATTTCAAGGTAAGTCCCATAATTATATCTCGCTTATCTGGATTAGAGAATGCAGGCATAAAAATAAAAGAAACCTCTCAAATTACGTATCGGAAATTATCTGAATTGTTTGTTAGAGAGGGAGATCCTCATCCAATGGTAGTAATAAATACCAAGGGACGAAATAAAGGGTTCTAGAGGACCTCCATATTAGAACCCTGGGGTACTGTCATTTCATGGATTATAAAGTATTTTACTTGTGAGGGTCAGCTAACTATAGTAGTAGGACCTGTCTTCCGTATGTTGACCCATATACATCATGGGAAAGAGGACCCTGCTCTTAGGGTTAACATGCCCGAATTCTTGTGTGATTCCTTAAACACTTCCATAGAAAGGTATAAAATAGGGACTGGGCCTTTGAAACATCATGGCTTAATTCAGTTAATCTGTAAGTACCACTTCCGCAAGAAACCTGAGGGAAAATGGGAGAAGTTTTTAAAGAAAATGGAGAAGCCTGTAATGACAAGAACCATAGAATCAGGGGAACTGTCCCACCAGGCTATTCCACCATCCAGAGCAATTTCTCCTAAGGGCTCTCCAGCTCTGGAAGCTCCTAATTCCACCACTCCTAGTGAGAATTTTCCAAAATTCTTTGGGGATCAATTCAAAACCCTTGACTTACCTGAAAAGGTTGAGATTATTTATTCTGATTCAAGTAATCCCAGAAGGAAGAAAAGGGGGAAAAAATAGAACACCTGTCACCTTCCAATATCTGCCTCCACTCAGAAGAAGTAAGAGTTTAGCTTCTGAATTCTCTGAAACCCCAATGTAGGGTAAGGAGGGAAGTTCAAAGAAGAAAAAACCTAAGTGGTCACCAGAACCCATAGAAATTTTAAAGCTTCCCATTAAAGAGGAGGTACCCCTAGGTAAAGAAGATTCAAGCAAAGAGTTTCCTTCCCACTTTGGACATATGGAGGAAATATTCACTGAAGAGATTTAGGAAAGAGAACCCGAGGGGGATGATGGTGTGACAGGAAATTTGTCACCCATTATTAATAAAATTATAGAGACAACTGAAACAAGTAGTGCCACTGTAGAGTTATAAATGTGTAAAATAGAAATTGATGATCTACAAAGACAATTTTCCAAAGGTAATGAATTGATAGAGTTACAGAAAGAAGAATTGACTGTGCAATTTTTTATAATAAATAAAAGAGATTAAGAAATACAAGTCTTTAAGCTTCAATTACATGAAAAGGACTCAATAATCTATAAGTTACAAGAGAAAATGCAAGAACAGAATCAAAAGCATAAAACTTATAGTGTTGACATTGCAAACAAAGATGCAAAAATTGAAAGAATAGAACAAAATTTTGTGCTTATGCTCACAACTTTTGAGGAGGACAAGAAAAAAAGAACTAAAGAGTTGAATGCTTCCATTAGCAGGGTCGTAGAACTGGAACAAGACTTGAAGGAATGCACTATAAAACCTCAAATGGAATCCAAAGAAATTCAAACTGAACCAATTGTAACTGATTGGTTCCAGATCCGCATTCCACCTCTGCTAATGAAATGAATGGAACAATGCTACTTCCTCAAGAATGTCCAAGCTGAAAACTACAGGCTGAAGAAGGAAATGGTACTCCTAAAGGAGTCATTTCATAGAGCCATAGAGGAAAGCAAGATGCATGTCAACTGGTGGATTTTTTACTAAATTGTAGAAGACCATCAAGAATTTACTCCATGTTTTTTAATGAACAATGGCGAAGATGGAAATTGTTTATGATCTATAATGATTAGCCCTACGAGCCCAATGATAAAGAGTTTTTTAAAATATTTGTAGAGTAAACTCCTGAAGACCAAGATCTAATTTGTGAATTCTTTCTACATGACTTGTTATTAGAAAATCAGATAGATTTATTTAACAACCTTTTCCTTGGGGAGGTAGAACTGAGAGCATTTCTCTCCACCATGAGGAATCGAATTCATTGCTAGGATTGGATAAAAGAGTTTTCACAAGAAGAGAGGACAGTGGTTCTCCAAATAAGGCCCCCTAATTCAAGGCCTGGTGATTTCAAAGATACATTTTTGTCTCTTCTTGTTAATGATAAGATGAAGGAAAGATATGATAAAAACCTCAAGCGATGTTATGATAATTTCATGGAAATGGACAGAAGTTGATTGGAAAAGCATGGCATGCTTGTGAAGAGAGATTCACCCCACTACCAGCTTACTTAAAGAAAAGAGAGGTTATTTCCCCTCTAAATATCAATTGGTCATTTAGAAGAGAAGATGCCTTAGTTAAAATCCTGAGAACTCTGAGAACAAGATGGGTAGGAATGAAATAAAGACCTCCTTTGCTACTCAATCCACCCCCGGCCTTCAATATTCTCATAGATCAGAATGACAAACTTTTCAACGAATGGAGGGAGAGTGTGATGTTTCATAGAGGGTTCATTCATGACCCTAAAGATTTTGATGCATCAACAAGGGAGGCACATGATCTCAGTGCTCTTTATTAGGAATGGAATAGAACTCAGGGGTTTAACTATGGAGCAAGAGGACCTACCAGGAATTAGTTAGGGGAGGAAATGATGAGGTAAAAATAACCTCATCATAATAAAATCTGTGAAGCTTACTTTTACTAACTCAATCATAAGCCTGTGCCAATTTATTAAACTTTAGGAGAAATAATTTCTTATTTTAAAGGAAAATTATGCAAACTTTCTTTCTTTTGATCAATTGAAGAAATTTGCCAATGCAAGTTTACTGGGTTGATTTGAGCGTTTTATAGGGAATAACAGGTCATCAAACGATTGTTGCAAAATTTGAACCAACATGTGCCTCAAGTGTAATGTTGTGTACTCACTCCTAAATGCTGGGATGATGCACCGAGGATTTAATTATGTTCTTTAAAATTATGTTATTAAAAATTTATGGCTCTTCTCGAGCCTTCTACATGTTTTATAAGCTTTAAAGACATATGAGTTAGTTTTAAGTTATGGAAGAATTTTTCAATGGCTATCCACACCATCTTAAATTTAGGATTTAGTTAGGAGTTATCTATAAAAGATGTAATTTTGAAAAGTGATGAATAAGACTAAGGAAGTATTGTTATGTTGTTCATATGGTTTTCAAATTTTGTCGAATGAGTTACCCGATTTTTGTCTTTTGATATGCTATTGCATTATGAATGATTATGATTGTCTGTAGTGGAGAGACTCCTGAAATCATAGCTTATGTGATTTAAGGACAAAGTTTAAACCCGCGAGTTGGCCACTCGGGAAGTTAGTTAGATAAATAAGTATTTTACTATTATGTTGTTCATTTGTTTAAAAGTTAGGTAACTGTTCAGTAGGAAGTAATTAAGTTTGTCAAAATTGAGTCTGAAGTTTCGGAGCACCATTGTTTTAATTCGTATGGGTTATCTTTCGTAGTTGATAAGAAATTTTATTGTTTTAAAGATGTTTCATTGTCTGTTTACCTATTTTTTCTGCTTCCGTAGTATATCAGTTATTTAGTTTGCTTGTCTTAATGCTTTCTAGTTTAGTCATGATGCTTTCTAAATTAGTTGTCTTATTCTTTTTAACTTAATAATTCTGGTTTTTCTTAGAGTAAGATTATTTTCTAATTAGACAGTAATGGCTTTAGGTTAAAATTGATTCCAATAGTTTAAGGTAAATCATAAAATATAAAATGAGTTATCCGAATAATCTCCTTTTGCAAATTTCCTTGGACACTGCCCAATCGACTAATTGACATTCAATATTCTAAAGTAGTAGGACCTAACGACAATCTATCACTCCGCATTGACACAATTCCTCAATCTTCACTTGATGACATCAAGGAACGACTAAACTCCATGTATATAAAGTATTATGAAAGCATAATGAACCTGAACTGGTGGTCAATTTTGAAGAATATTACTGATGACATCTTTTATGATGGAAACTCCTTTGGATTTGTCCCTAGGGAGTTAGAGGTAGGGAACTGTTATATTCCAATTTCATTTGGATATATTGGATTAGGTTGAAAGGTTTGTTGAAATAAAAAAGTTAAAAATTTGTTGTAAGTTTAATCAGATAGAATTTGAATATTAGATGATTATTAAAATAATTATTTTAGATTTTTTATTAAACTTTTTTATATTAAATATAATAAAATAAGTAAAATTTTATTTTATTTGAGATATTGGTCAAGGTGTCCATATAGAATTAATAGTATATCTATTATTTTATTACGTGGTATTATTACTTATTGAGAAAAATATTAATTAGTTGAAAAAAAAAACTATGTTTGAAAATTATTATTTTTGTAGAAATATTTCACACCATATTTTTCGAATACGATATATTTGTCATGTTTAAGATCAATTCTATTATTATTTTTGTCAAGTACATCCCTAAAGAGATGTTTAAAATCATTTTTTATATTAACTAAATTGAAAAAGAACCTAAGAGAACTTAATTTATGGAAATGAAACAACTTAAGTAAAAAATATTATAATAAAGTAAAATAAATATCAAACAATTAAAGAGATCTAATCAATTGACAATCAAATATATATACAATTTTAAAAAGTTATATATTTAATTTTTTCAACATTTTAAATATCACATATTTTTTCAAACATTTAAATCACATTATATAATCTATCATCAAATAAACTATAGAATCAACTCATATTATATATATTACAATTAATTTTATTTAAGAATACATTTGTAATACTATTTATATATATATATTTTTTAAATACAATTGGTACTCTCCACCGGATTTTTGGGTTTAGCTTGTTTATGGTCTATACAAATACTTTTTGGATTTGTAATAACATATAGTATGTTAAATTTTTCTTGGTGGTGTATATCAGATGGTCACTCTTTTGAAATTGGCATACTCACTATCATATGTATCCAATATGATAGAATTTATATACTCATTTTCATTGAGGTTAGAGGCCGTTTAAGGGTTTAGGGTTTAAGGGCCGAGGTTTGAGGGTTTAGGGTTGAGTGTTAAAGGGTTTAAGGATTTATGGTTTACTAGGGTTGAGGGATTATGGTAGAGAGGGAGGGATGGATGGAGTTAGAGATGGAGGGAGAAGTGAGATAGAGAGAATGAGAGAAGAGGAGGGAGGGACAAAGATATACGAGGGTGGAGAATTGAGGGTATAAAGTTGAGTACCTATAGGGTTGATGGTTTAGGATATTGGTTGAGGGTATAGGGTTGAGGAATTAGGTTTGAGGGTAGAGGGTATAATGTTTAAGGGTTTAGGGTTTAAGGGTTGAGGGTTGAGGGATTAAGGGTTGAGGGTTGAGAATTGTGGGTAGAGGGTAGAGGGTAGAGGGTTTAAGGGTGTATGGTTCAAGGGTTGAGGGTTTAAGGTTGATGGTAGAGGATTGAGGGTATAGGGTTGAGGGACCAATGTATAGGGTAGAGGGTATAGGGGTTGAGGGATTAGGGTTTAAGGTTTGAGGCTGGTTGAGGGTAGAGGGTAGAGGGTTTAAGGGTTTAAGGGTTGAGGGTTGAGGGTAGATGGTATTGGGTTGAGGGTAGATGGTAGAGGTTTGTTTAAGGGTTTAGGGTTTAAGGTTTGAGGGTTGAGGGTTTAGGGTTGAGTGTTTAAGGGTGTAAGGGTTGATGGTTTAGGGTTGAGGGATTAGGGTAGAGAGGGATGTATGGATGGAGTTAGAGATGGAGGGAGAAGTGAGATAGAGAGAACTAGGAGAAAAGAGGAGGGAGGGACAAATATATATGAGGGTTGAGGATCCAATGTATAGGGTAGAGGGTTGAGAATTGAGGGTATAGAGTTGAGGACCTATAGGTTTTATGGTTTAGGGTATTGGGTTGAGGGTATAGGTTTGAGGGATTAGGGTTGAGGGTAGAGGCTAGAAGGTTTAAGGGTTTAGGGTTTAGGGTTTAAGGGTTGAGGGTTGAGGGATTAAGGGTTGAGGATTGAGAATTGAGGGTTGAGGGTTTAATGTATAAGGTAGAGGTTAGAGGGTAGAGGGTTTAAGGGTTTATGGTTTAAAGGTAGAGGATTTAAGTTTGAGGGTATAGGGTTGAGGGTCAAATGTATAGGGTTGAGGGATTAGGGTTTAAGGGTTGAGTTCGGTTGAGGGTAGAGGGTTGAGGGTTTAAGGGTAGAGAGATTAAGGGTTGAGGGATTAGGGTAGATATTTTACTTGGGTTTAAGGGTTGAGGGTTGAGGGTAGAGAGTATTAGGTTGAGGGTAGAGGGTAGAGGCTAGTTTAAGGGCTGAGGGTGAGGGTTTAGGGTTGAGTGTTTAAGGGTTTGATTTTTATGGTATAGTGTTGAGGGATTAGGGTAGAGAGGGAGGGAGGGATGGAGTAATAAGTGAGATAGAGATAACTAGAAGAGAAGATGAGGGAGAGACAAAGATATATGAGGGTTGGGGATCCAATGTATAGGGTAGAGGGTTGAGAATTGAGGTTATAGTAATGAGGACCTATAGGTTTGATGGTTTAGGGTATTGGGTTGAGGGATTAAGGGTTGACGGTTGAGAATTGATGGTTGAGGGTTTAATGTATATGATAGAGGATAGAGGGTAGATGGTTTAAGGGTTTATGGTTTAAGGCTTGAGGTTTTAAGGTTGAGGGTAGAAGATTGAGGGTATAGTTTTGAGGGTCCAATGTATAAGGTAGAGGGTATAAGTGTTGAGGGATTAGGGTTTAAGGGTTGAGGTTGGTTGAGGGTAGAGGGTTGAGGGTTGAGGGTTTAAGGGTTGAGGGATTAAGGGTTGAGGGTAGAGGGATTAGGGTAGAGAGTTTACTTTGGTTTAAGGGTTTAAGGGTTTAAGGGTTGAGGGTAGAGGGTAGAGGGTAGATGTTGATATAAGGTTTTAGAGTTTAAGGGCTAAGGTTGAGGGTTTAGGGTTTAGGGTTGAGTGTGTTGGTGATTTTTCTAGTAGAACCTAAAAATTATCTAAAAAGTTGCCAACTCTTATAATGAAGAAATTATAAGGTTAGTGGCCAACACAATGAACTCAGGATTTTGTGATCCCTACTCCACTTTTTTCTCTATTAAACTAGGAAGGGTAATCCCAAATATGTTTTCATGAAATGTATACAAGTAGTAACATATTTATACATATATTGATTCCTAGGTAATGCAAATAAGCTCCACACCACTAAAGATTTGGTAGATCCTTTAAGTGAGTGACAACTTACATGCTACCAATCAAAGATACCTACAACACACACAACTCTCTGAAAATGATTTTAAATGAGAATTGTTCTTATTTTAAGTTCAGGGTCAGGTACTCTACTTACTCATTTTTTATGCAAGATTTTCTAATAAACTAACTAGTGTCCCATCAATTGGAGCAACAGAGTCAAATATGTAAGAATCTGTAATACATGAACTACTTAAATTCAGAGATAGGTGGACTACCTTCATATTGCTTTATAATTTATGAAAACTCATAATTGCTAAAAGAAACACTCTCTTCTTACCAATCCTAAGCCATTTCTTACAAAATTTTATACCCTCTTCAAGAATTTTAATTAACTCTTTGAGTTAAAGCTGAGAATAGAATCGTAAATTCAAACATAACTATTTGAAGATAAATGAAAACACCATTAGTATTATCATTCATAACTTTGTGAGAAATATACATAGGAGAGTATTTGTTTCCAGACAAAGATGCATTTCTATATCAATAGTTTATATAAAAATGATTTAAGATTGTTACATTTAATATTTCATTCCCAAGACAATCTACTAGCCTACTTATCCATATTCTATTCAAAATTCCTTTCCTAAGCTTAGCATTTACCCTAAAATCCTATCAAAAATTAAAAGTACAACCACTGTAATGAGCCTAGAAATCCCTTTTATAGAATAAGGGAGCAAAAAGGATTAGGCTTAATTACATTTACATTTCATTTCAAGATCATTTGCACCAAAACTTGAGATGTCCCAAGTCAGTTACATGAAATCTTTGAGGAAAATGAAAGAGTAAAAGACCACGTTCTACATCCCCTGCATATAGACACATCAACTCCCCATTCTTGCCGATCAAAGAAGATTCTCCACTAGAAGCCCCAACAAGAACATGCATATAACCCAACGCTAGGAAGTCTGGAACCTCTCCTATACACTAGCCCAAAATATTTCCACATCAGCACTAAAAACAAGAAATCACATGAATGCTGAAAAAGGAAAAATCCTGAAAAAAGGGCCATGGTGTCATAAAAAAAAAAAAACTGGGGCATAGTCATCACTCTAAGTTGTCAGCCTTAGAGGATGATAGCCAACACCTTTCTCATGGTGGAACTGGAGGAACTGTCACCACCACCTCGTCATAATCATCAAACGGTACCAGAGAGAGGGGATAATAATCACCCTTAGAGTTAGTGTCACCCTCATTCTCTAGAGGGTTATCAAAAAAATCAATAGAAGAATTAAGTTTTCTTGGATAATCCCTACGATACTTGCACCTATTTTTTGTCTTCTTTTCATATTCCACCAACTCCTTCCCTTTGAACTTGACCAATTCTTCTAAAATAGTTCGGTTCCTTAGGCGATAGTTCTCCTGCACCGTATTTCTTAAATTTTCTGCATCCTCTTCTATTCTTTGGTGGATTAGGAACTCCCTGCATATCAAATTCATCCTCATGAGTATTCTTCTTAGACTCAAGCAAACTTAGTCTCCTAGATCTCCAAACTGGCCTGATAGACTCTTCAGAATTATTCATCCTGCCAGAAGACATCTACCAATTATGTTCTTGGACTCAAACTCAATGCAACTTATGAATGAGAAATATGGTGATCAGTCCTTCTTATAATGAGCCATGCAAGTGTGCCAACCACTAATTCTTCAAAGAAATATTATGCGTGCAAGCTGTCAATAATCTATCTTGATATTTTTAATCATAAGCATTGATCATGATTTAAAAGATAAATCAACGGGAAAATTACTATGCAACCATAAATTAAGTTTTAATTTTGATTTTAATGCTCCTTTAAATTAAAAAAACTCTGAGTAGATAAAAATCTACTCTGTACTTTGCATCAATTAAAAATTTCTTTCCATAATTACCCACTCACCCATAGGAATTATTTCACTTGTATTTCTTCCTATCAAAAATAGTGGGAATTCATCTTGATCCGATCTAAACATATTGGTTCATACATTTCCATGCTTTGTTTTCACCTTTTCCACATGTATCAATGGCTATCATGATTGATGACTGAAATATCAAGCATGCACCTTAAAGAAAAAAGCTAAAAATAGCACAGTTTAGAAATAGTATCTTTTCAACCAAATTTGGAAGTATTCTAGCTTCTTTAGAACCTAGCAAAGTCTTTTAGAAAGTCCACATGGCACTTGTTCGCTTGCCCTTCAAAAGATATAGGACATAGCCAAGACCCACATGGGATGGCGGGGAATGGCTAGAATTGAGCCACATCACTTTGCAACGACCGCCAAAATTACCCTCCACACAATAAGATTTCACCTTAAAAACCCATCGGGCCCCACGAATTGACAGGTGTCACACCACCCACTATCTTGTAAGACTATCTCCTCATACTACTACAGATGGATGGGGGCATAGGGAAAATGCCCAAATGAGGAAATGTGTTCCTCTGCATACCGTTGATCAATCTTCGAACAACACCCACTACCCTATGAGGATTCAAGCCCCACCATAAATAAATACCATGTGGCCATCATTCGCTATCCCATGTCCTTAAAATAATATTAAATAAAACAAGACAGGCTCACGGGGAATTGTATAGATGCAACTACATCACCATCGATCAACTGTTGATTCTCTTTGGAATGTGCCAGTCATCTTTACCAAGGGGATTGGGTCCACCATTATGTGAGACACGTGGTCGAAGCCCACTAGCCTGTGTGAATAAAATAAGAAGCAATGAACCAACATGGGCATATGAGGAACAAATGAGATTTATTCCTTCAATCAGATGATCCAAATGAAGCTTTAATTCTACACATGCCACAAAGGTTATTCATAAAAAAGGGGGACATGGCTAGGTGAATGAGGTGCTAACCCATAACAAAGGCTAAGGATTATAAACTTTAAGATTAAGCCTTCGACCATAGGAAAATTTAACATTCAAAAGGATCCATGCGACTAAAAAACCTAAGAGTAGGGGCCGGTAAAACAACAACCTCAATAGCACAAGTGACAACTGAAGTGACTGAGAATAGGAAAGATAATTCAATGCAATTTTAAAATGACCAAGGGTTTATTTGATTTACAGGCCAATTTTTTAGATTTTTTTATGAAAATAAAACCCTATCACAATGATGAGGACATCACCTTAAATTAGGCACAAAGGACCAAGCCAGACTTTCACAATTTTTTAGGATGGAACCAAAAAAATTTGAGGGGTTCCATCAGTGGCTCCTGTTGGGGTCACATGCCTCTCACAGGCATGGTGAGATCCTAGAATCTATGGATAAAGCAAACTAGGCAAAGGCAAAACAAAACAAATAGAAACAAACAAAAAGAAATAAACTATTTACAAAAAGATACATAGGCCAAAGACCTGAAAAGCGAGATCCAATCTCCACTCAGCTAGAAACCTTCTTCTGAGGTACAAATTTTTAGTATACACCCAACAATTTAATCTAGGTTTCAACTCACAATTAGTGGCACCAAGCCAGTAAAACTTAGGGCCGATTCCTACCCCTATCAAAAACCAACCTATTGAAGGAACTGATTTCCCTCAATCCGCATGTACCTTTGCCATTCCACTGTAATAAGTATAACCTTCTTCCTACAAGCAGAAAAATGGGGTTAATTCTAAAATATGCCTAATTACAGATATTGCTACTGACATCTCTCACAACCATTTTAAATATATCGTTGCCAATGTAATTCTTGTCGTTCCTTACTGTATAATTAGACACAATCTGAAAACCTTCATCATCACATGACACATATTCATATTGAAAATTATATTTTTTATTCTTCACCTTATTGTCATGTTCCATCAAAATACCTTCCAGCTGAGCTAGAAACTAAAAGTACTCATACTCCTTTAATTAGTTGACATCATGGTACTCATCCTTATTAACAACATCTATTTCAAATGTAAAAAACTCATAGGAAATTTCCTCAAAGAGCTTATCAACATGTTTCTTTTTTTGTGTAAGGATATGTTATAACTCTGTATCAAATGCATCATCAGGGTTTTCAACAAAAAGTGGATTATCTATGCACCAATAAGTGTCATAATTTATCATTTCTAGTGAAGATGGAGGCTCATCAAACAATGGATTTTCCATTATATTTATTTTTGACATAAGAGCCTCAACCTCCTCAACATGAATATCTAAACTTCTTATATCATCATTGTATTCAAAATAATTGAAATCACTAAAAGAGTATACAGACAGATTTTCAACTTCATTCTCATCATAAGTGGTTAACATCTTTGAATCATATTCTAAAAAAATCTTCATAGGAAGAACATTGTTCCTTCTCAAGAAAACATGTTCTCTCATCATTATCAGCATATTCCTCATTTTCAGCAAAAAATCCATTTCTACTTCATGAGGATAATCACAATCAACAGAGGATTGATCATACTTAATGCCATCATCATTACTACAATAGGAGGATTCATCAATATTGTAACCATGTTCAGGATTTTCAGGCTAAATGCTTGGTCTTATATCTTCTATAGGACAACAAGTGCTAGAATCTTCAAAAGAATTGAAATCACCCATTTTAGTTACTTTATTGAGGTGTACATTTTCAATTTTTTCTCTACTCCCTTCTCCTTCAAGTGATATCTCACTACTTGAATCATATGGAGCAGCATAATAATTATCATTGCAAAATGAAAACATAATAGCCTTTTGATGATCATCTTTAATCTTCTCAAAACAAGAAATGTATTCACACACTTGGTTGAGCCTAATGGGCTTCAAATCCTTTGATAGAGCACTCAAAATTGGTTCATAGTATTCATAAAATAAATCAATGCATTCTAAATTTTCAGGTTTCTGACATTCAGGAATTGCAGCTAGAGTATCCATAAATCTCACATAGAGATTAGATAGTAATTATCCTTTGTGTTTCCTTATGCAAGATAGAGCTTGAACAAAGACAATATGATTACAAATGCATGTAGCCTCTTGAAAATTTGTTTGGAGCTCTATGTGGTTATCACTATGGAATGATGTGCAAGTGAAACAATAGGGGTGTAGGTATTCTGACTTTCATTTTGAATTTCTGATTTACACCTTTCATCAACATTTGGTGTCTTAGGGAAACAAACACTTGTAGAAAAAAACTCCTTTGTATTCCATATTTCAAGTTGTTTTCAATGCACATAGCTATCCCATATGCCTGATGCAAGGTTTTAGGATCCTTTTCTCTCAATAGATAGCTCATCCTACTATCAAAAGATCCCAAATAAACAACCAAACACACTGCATCACTTAACTTTAAGAACTCAAGAATATCCTTCAATTTTTTAGCAAAAATCCTATTAAATTTTGGAACCAGCTTATCCTTTTCTTTCTCAATACTCATAAAATTATTTAGCACTGAACTAGCATTGATTATTTCACCAAACTGTTCCATGAACACTACCTTGAACTCATCCCAAGAATAAACAGAGCATACTGGTAAATCACAAAACAAATCTCTTGAATCTCCCTTTAGATACTAGACAAACAACCTCATAATTACATCCTCATGATCTACCTCAAAGTCATCAATTAAATTGTTGAATTCCTACAAATGCTTACTTGTTGATTCACACTTTATACCACTAAATTTTGGTAACTTATCTTTGATGTTAGATGGAATAACCTTTGGGTATCCATAAATGCCAACAAAACTTATGGCCATGTATCTTTCAATGCAGAAACTTCTTTTATTATATGGAAAGGGTTGCACACTAGGATACATAGGTTGATGATATATTTTCTTATACCCTTACAAACCTTTTCCTATCAACTTTGTAGTTACATAGGGTACTTCAAATTTCTTTTGCAATATGACCTTAAGCTCTTATAATGCAAAGTATTATCTCTACTTTCTTAAGACCTTCTATATGGGTTTCTTCCAGAATATTGCATACTTCTCTTCATAATAAACTTTACAATCTTGTAATACAAAAGCATGAGAGCCAATTTCTACTATTCCCATTTCTTATAGCTTATTTTCACTTGATAGGGAAAAATTTTGTAGGTCTTACAAATATGGTTTTCATATATAGATTTATGCCTTTTGAAAACCAAAATATGGAGAATACATGGATATGTTGCAACTTATGTAGATTCTTTTTCCTAAATTGAATATTTGTATATCTGAGGCTTTCTTCACATCTTCATTAGGTTCTTGAGATAGATTCACCACTTCTCTTCACAGAGGATTGAATATCAAACAACATGAAGCTCTTTGAAAAATTAATTTCCTTTTGGGTCCTTTTCCACAAAAGAGTCACACAAATTCTTCAAATTTTTTTTGCAACAAACTTACTTCCAAGTCTGAAAATTTTAATATCTGAACAAAATATTCAAATTCACCAAAATCCCAACTCTATGATTCATGGTCTATAACCAGAGAATTCAAAGTTTTCCCTAGCGGAGTCGCCATTTTTGTTGGTGATTTTTCCAACAGAACCTAACAATTCTCTAAACATTTGCCAGCTCTTATAATGAAGAAACTGTAAGGTTAGTGGCCAACACAATGAGATCAGGATTTTGTGATCCCTACTTCACTTTTGGCTCTGTTAAACCAGGGAGGGTAATCCAAAATATGTTTTCATGAAATGTATACAAGTAGTAACATATTTATACATAGATTGATTCCTAGGTAATGCAAATAATCTCCACCCCACTGAAGATTTGGAAGATCCTTTAAGTGAGTGAAAACTTACTCACCACGAATCAAAGATACCTACAACCCACACAACTCTCTAAAAATGATTTTAAATGAGTATTGTTCTTATTTTAAGTTCACGGTCGGGTACACTACTTACTCATTCTTTATGCAAGATTTTCTAATAAACTAACCATTGTCTCATCAATCGGAGCAATTGCGTCAAATATGTAAGAATCTGTAATACATGAACTACTAAAATTTAGAGATAGGTGGACTACCTTCATATTGATTTTCAATTTATGAAAACCCATAATGCCTAAAAGAAACACTAACTTCTTACCAATCCTAAGCCATTTCTTACAAAATTTTATTCCCTCTTCAAGCATTTTAATTAACTCTTTGAGTTAAAGCTGAGAACAAAATTGTACATTCAAACATAACTATTTGAAGATAAATGACAACACCATTAGTATTCTCATTCATAACTTTGTGAGAAATATACATAGGAGAGTATTTGTCTCTAGACAAAGATGTGTTTCTATATCAGTAGTTTATATAAAACTGATTTAAGACTATTACATACATGATTTCATTCCCAAGATAATCTACTAGCCTACTTATCCATATTTTATTCAAAATGGCTTTCCTGAGCTTAGCATTTACCCTTAAACCCTATTGAAACTTAAAAGTTTGACCACTATAATGAGCCCAAAAATCCCTTTTAAAGAATAAGGGAGCAAAAAACATCAAGCTTAATTACAATTGCATTTAATTTCATGATCATTTGCCCCAAAATTTGAGATGTACCTAGTTGGTTACATGCAATCATTGAGGAAAATGGAAGAGTAAAAGACCACGTTCCACATCCCCTGCATGTAGACACACCAAATCCTCATTCTTGTTGATCAAAAAAGATTATCCACTAGTATCCCCAGTAATAACATGCATATAACCTAGTGCTAGGAAGCCTAGCACCTCTCCTATACAACAACCTGAAATATTTCCACATCAACACTAGAAACAAGAAATCACATGAATGATGAATAGGACAATCCTGACAAAAGGGCCATGGTGCCATCAAAAAAAAAAATGGGGCATAATCATCACTTTGAGTCGTCAACCTTAGAGGATGAAAGCCCACACCTTGTTCATGGTGGAACTGGAGGAACCGTCACCACCACCTCGTTGAAATCATCAGATGGTATCAAAGAGAGGGGATAATAATCACCCTTAGAGTTAGTGTCACTCTCATTGTCTGGAGGGTTATCAAAAAAATCAGCAGAAGAATTAAGTCTTCCTGGATAAGCCCTATGATACTTGCAACCTTTCTTTGTATTCTTTTCATATTCCACCAACTCCTTCCCTTTGAACTTGATCAATTCTTCTTAAAAAATTTGGTTCCTCAGGCGATAGTTGCTCTTAACACCATATTTCTTAAATTTTCTGCACCCTCTTCTATTCTTTGGTGCATCAAGAGCTCCCTACATATCAAATTCATCCTCATGAGTATTCTTCTTAGACTCAAGCAAACTTAGTCTCCTAGACCTCCAAACTGGCCTGATAGACTCTTTAGACTTATTCATCCTCCCAGAAGACATCTACCAATTTTGTTCTTGAACTTAAACTCAAGGCAACTTATGAATGATAAATATGGTGATCAGTCCTTCTTATAATGAGCCATGCAAGTGTGCCAACCACTAATTCTTCAAAGAAAGCTTATGCGTGCGATCTGACAACAGTCTTCCTAGATATTTTTAATCATAATCATTTATTATGATTTAAAAGATAAATTAATAGGAAGATTACTATGCAACCATTTAAAATTAAGTTTTAATTATGCTTTTAATGCTCCTTTAAATTAGAAAAACTTTGAGTAGATAAACATCTACTATGCACTTTGCATCAATTAAAACTTTGTTGCCACAATTACCCACTCACCCATAGGAATTATTTCATTTGTATTTCTTCTTGTAAAAAACAATGGGGGTTGATCTTGATCCGATCTCAAAATATTGGTTCGTACACTACCATGCTTTGTTTTCACCTTTTCCACACATGTCAATGGTTATCATGATTGACAACTGAAATTTTGAGCATGCGCATTAAAGAAGAAAGCTGAAAATAGCACAGTTTAGAAATAGTATCTTTTCAGCCAAATTTGGAAGTATTCCAACTTCATTAGAACCTAGCAAAGCCTTTTAGAAATTCCACATGGCACTTGCTCGCTTTCCCATCAAAAGATATAGGAAATAGGTGGGACCCATATGAGATAGCAAGGAGTGGCTAGAATTGAGTTGCATCACCTGCCATTGACTGTCGAATTTATCCTCCACACAATAAGATTTCATCTTCAAAAACCCATCGGGCCCCATGAACTGACAAGTGTCACACCGCCCACTAGCCCGTAAGACTATTTCCTCATACTACTGTAGATGGACGGGGGCACGAGGAAAAGGCCCAAATGAGGAAGCGTGTTGTATTGCATACCATTGATCAATATTTGAACAACACCCACCACCCTATGAGGATTCAAGCCCCACCATAAAGTAGTACCACGTGGCCATCACCCACTAGCCTCTGTCCTTAAAATAATATGAAATAAAACAAGATGGGCTCACGGGGAATGGTATAGATGTAATCACATCACCATCAATCAATTGTTGATCCTCTTTGGAATGCGCCAACCATCTTTACCAAGGGGACTGGGTCCACCATTATATGAGACATGTGTTCAAATCCCGCTAGCCTGTGCAAATAAAATAAGAAGCAATGAACCAACACAGGCATACGAGGAATGGTTGAGATTGATTCCTTTGATCAGACGACCCATGGGAAGCTTTAATTCTACACATGCCACAAAATTATTCATAAAAAATGAGACATGGCTAGGTGAATGAGGTGCTGACCCATAACAAAGGCTAAGGATTAAAAAATTTAAGATTAAGCCTTTGACCATAGGAAAATTTAACATTAGAAAGGATCCATGTGCTCGACAAACCTAAGAGCAGGGGTCGGTAAAACAACAACCTCAATAGCACAAGTGACCAGGAATGAGAAGATAGGTCAATGCAGTTTTAAAATGACCAAGGGATTATTTGATTTACAGGCCAATTTTTTAGAAAGTTTTATGAAAATTAAACCCTATCACAATGATGAGGACATGACCTTAAATGAGGCACAAAGGACCAAGCTATACTTTCACAAATTTTTTGAGGGGTTCCATCAGAGTGTTTAAGGATTTAAGGGTTGAGGGATTAGAGTAGAGAGGGAGGGATGGATGGAGTGAGAGATGGAGGGAGAAGTGAGATAGATAGAACTAGGAGAGAAGAGGAGGGAGGTACAAAGATATATGAGTGTTGAGGATCCAATGTATAGGGTAGAGGGTTGAGAATTGAGGGTATAGAGTTGAGGACCTATAGGGTTGATGGTTTAGGGTATTGGGTTCAGGGTATAGGGTTGAGGGTAGAGGGTAGAAGGTAGAAGGTTTAAGGGTTTAATTAGGGTTTAAGGGTTGAGGGTTGAGGGTAGAGCATTTAGGGTATAAGTTTGAGGGTTTAATTAGGGTTTAGGATTTAAGGGTTTAGGGTTGATGGTTAAGGGTTGAGGGTAGAGTGTTTAGGGTATATTTTTGAGGGTATATGGTTGAAGGATTAGGGTTAAGGGTCCAATGTATAGGGTAGAGGGTATAGGGGTTGTGGGTTTAGGGTTAAAGGTTGAGGGTTGAGGGTTGAGGGTTGAGGGTTGATGGATATGTTGATGTAGGTGAAATGTAGGCAAGCAATTAAAGACCAGTGAATATTGGGGAAGGATTTTTGTTCTAACACTCCTAACCCTTAACCCTTCATCCCTGCTAGATCAGAACAATTAGGTATTAAATTAGGTGCTAAATCTGGTGCTAAATATAACGCTAAATCTGGTGCTAAATATGGTGCTAAATCTAGTGCTAAATTTGGTGCTAAAATTAGCGTTAAAAGTGGCACTAATTTGTGCCTAAATTAGTGCCTATTTGTCTTGATCAACATAATAAATGCCAAAAATAGTGTCATCCCGATAAATAGTGCCAAATTTTTCAAAAAATTAGAAAAAAATACATTGAAATAGTGGGTGGAAGTGAAAAACAAAGCTAATCACAGGGATTTGTTTTAGTGAAGATATTTGTCCATATCCTTTTGACTAAAAATTATCTATGATACCTTTCACTAAGAGCTTCGAAATACCAAAATTTGATAAATATAGGGAAAAAAGAGATCCAATAGAATACGTGTGTGAGTTCTTAGTCGCTTCCATGGATTTATAGCACAATGATACCTACTTAATGAGGATTTTCCCTCAAATTATTGGTTGGGACATTATCGATTGGTTCTCTCGTTTACCACCCAATATTTAAACATTCAATGAGTTTTCATATAAATTTGTCAATCATTTCTCATACCACATAAAACATGATATAACTATCCTTGATCTCTAAAAAATCAAACAAATTCAAGTAGAATCATTTGATTTGCATCTACAGAGATGAAGACATAAATCCAACAAATATAAATGGCTCATTCCTATGAAAAAACTTGTAGACATCTTTGTCTGAAACATACATGTAGATATCAACTACCAACTCACCGTATTATTCCCTAGTAACTTTGAGGAGACTATTGAAAAAGGTTTGATAATCAAAATATCTCTCATCACAAGGGGATTAATTAAAATCTACAACCCTAAGGATTAACCTTATAGTTCAAATGAAAAACCAAAGATATGGGAAAAAAACAAAAAAATGTAACCAATGACGGAGTGGTCGATGCCAAGGTTGTACAAAACATACAAACTCCCAATGTACCACAAAATAATGTTCAAACAACACAATAAAGCCATACTTCAAACAATGCACCAAACAACCAACTCAATTATCCTTATAAGAACCAACCAAACAACCAACAACAAAATCAAGGACAAGATAATGAAAGGAGGCCACCAAGGCAATATAGCCAACCTAGAAGAAAAATTACTCCATTGGGAGAACCCCTTGAAGTAATTATGCAAAAACTAGTCCAAACAAACCTTATCAAGGTTAATGATAGAACAAGCTATGAAGAGCCAAACTTCAAATGCCCTTGTTATAATGAGAACAAAAAATGTGAATTTCACAAAATCAAGGGTCATACCACCAACAATTGCATGAGGTTCAAAAACATCATGCAAGACTTAATAGAAAAAGGAGAGGTTGAAATAGAGCCTCGTCTTGGAAATAAAGACTTAAAAATCTACAAGGATCCAATCCCTGACCATTCTAGGGGAAATGGAAAGGGAAAAGGGGGAGATTACCATAAAGCTAACTTTTCTTATGATGAACTCATAGGAAACACCTCTCAAGATGATCATACCATCAATGGTGTAACCATACTAGGTATAGATCCTGAGTGTAATGTAGCTACACGAAGAGGGAGAGTTACAATCCATGGAATCCCACCCCATGAAAAAAACCAAAAGTAAGTTGTCAAGTGACTATAAAATTGTGGAACAATTAAAGAAAACTCCTACCTTAATCTCCATCCTTGAGCTTTTGAAAATTTTGCCAGCACATAAAGAAATCTTTGAGAAATATCTTGTCAAACACTAATCAGTTTCAAGCCATGGTTGGTAACAACACTTCCACCCATCATTTAGTCTTTTCTGAGAAAGACCTTCCATAAAAATATTTCCATAATTAAGCTCTCTATATAGAAGTTTGTCCATAAACATAAATTCAAGAGAGTACTAATAGATAACGGTGTAGGTTTAAAAATTTCTACCCTAAAATTAGTAATTTTTTTTTGGATATTCTGATGACGTAATAGATAAAAAAAAAAGTATCACCATAAGGGCTTATGATGATATGGAGAGAAATTTAGAAGGAACTATCAATATTCTTGTTCAAATAGGACCAGTGATAGAAAAGACAACATGTCAAGTATTGGATCTTGAGCTATCATACAACCTTATCTTGTGATAGTAATGGATCCATGCCTTAAAATCAGCCCCTTCAACATTCCATCAGTGCTTGAAATTTCCTCATAATGATAAGGAATTTACCATATATGTCAATCTTGAACCTTTCATTACTACACCAAATTGGAGAAGTACAAATGATTCTTCAAATACCAAGCAATGACATATTTTTCCACTTTTTTTTATATGTTGACCCATCATCACTACCTTCATCCTCCACTACATCTCCATCAATTGAGCCACCAAAATCTGATCTCATGATCCAAGTAGTTGAAAAGCGATGTGGAGAATACCATTTCAACCAATCCTTTTTCATTGGAATGATTCCCTCAACACCAAATACTTACGAAGGATTGAGAGAGATCAAGTGTGTTCAAGTTGTTACAATGGAATTCAAACCCACCATTTTCACCAAGTGGGGAGACATGCAAGATGAAGAAGTGTTCAAAGAAAACCTATCTTTATGGATTTACAAAGAAGGACAAGAGAATCCACTTCCTCCCCTTCCTATTGGTCAAAACAATAAAGGATATTAGATAGAAAAAAGATTGGGGTTCACAAGAAAATGTGGCCCTGGTCTACATGAAAAAGGTATAAGAGAACCAATTATCATAGAAAATCACAATAAGAATCTTGGAATAGGTTATGGTTAATTAGACATGGTTACCCCAAGTACCAAAAACACCTCTTATGAGGAAGGAGCTTCTTCTACCATTTTTGAGACATTGGATAATTGTGAACGTCTAGATGAATTCTACATCCAAAACATATTTGGAGATCTCAACATAAATGCCATCACTATTGAACCTACATCTAAAGATTACCACACTAAAACAAATTCCAATCAATATGAATGGGATTCTTGTGCCTCTAGCGATTATAACCTAGATACCCTATGGAACCTTGGTAACATAGATATATCTACCCTACCTACAATGTCCATAAGCTTTGTTGATATCAATGAAAAAATACCCTTGCTATACCCACAGTTAATAGACTAGGACCAACAACATCATACACCTATTTTAGACTCATTTCAGAATGATGAAGCTATTGTGGAGTTCATGGGACTTCAAACTAATATAATATGAGGATATCATAAGGCTAGGTTTGTAATGGAGCTCAAACAAGGAGCATACTTTGGAGGAAATATTGCATCCTCCAATCTTAAAAATAAATAAAAAATAAAAAATAAAAAAGAGGTCCCCTAATGAAAACCACACCGTGGATTTATCAATCAAGAAAAGAGAAAAAAAAGACACATCTAGGGTGAAAACCTCTATGAGGTTTCCAAAGATGGAGGGTTCAATCTCCCCATTAAATAATATCAAGAAAAATCAATTCTCTTGGCTGAAGGTTTTGAATCTATAAACGTCGGCACTATGGAGACACCAAAAATAGCATATCAGGCAACTTCCCTCAATCTTGAGGAAAAGGTCAACTTTGTGATATTCATTAATGAACACAAAATCAAATTTTCATGGACATATGCAGACATGCTAGGGCTAGATCCAACATTAGTATTACATCACCTAGCAGTGTTCCCTAGAGCTAAACCTATCAAACAAAAGCTATGCAAGATGCACCCACAAATAACATTGTTGGTCAAAGTAGAACTTCAAAAAATACCAGATGTGAGCTTCATCAGACCCATCGACTAACCTGAATGGGTATCTAATCTAGTACCAATGTCAAAACCCACTAGGGGCATATGAATCTACATAGACTTTAGGGATCTCAACAAAGCATGCCCGAAGGATGATTTCCCTCTACCCAACATCGTCATGATTGTGGACCTAACTATGGGGCATGGAATTCTCTCACTGATGGATGGTTTCTCTGGATACAATCAAATAAAGATATCCCCTAAAGACCAACACAAAACAACTTTCTCCTGTGCATGGGGAACCTTTTGCTAGAATGTCATGCCATTTAATTTGAAGAATGTAAGGAAAACCTACCAAGGAGCAATGACCACCATTTTCCATGATATGTTTTACATTACCATGGAGGACTATGTGGATGACATATTAACAAAATCAATCAAAATAAAATATCATTTGGTTAACCTAGCCAAGGTATTTGACAGGCTAGAGGAATACAACTTGTGTCTTAACCAAAAGAAGTGCATATTCGATGTGACTTCTAGAAAAATGTTAGGTTATATTGTATCAAGAAGAGGCATTAAGGTGGATCCTTCCAAGGTTAAATATATCCTAGAAATTACTCCTCCAAAAACATTGAAATAACTCCAAAGTCTACAAGGTAAGCTACAATACATTAGAAAGTTCATCGCATAGTTAGCAGAAAAGTACCATCCATTCACCCATTTTCTACACAAGGACATAACATTCAAATGGGATGGTGAGTGTGACTAGGCTCTCCAACAGGTGAAGGATTATTTTCTCACTCCTCCAGTATTAATGCCTCCAATTCACGATAAGGAAATGATCTCGTATGTATCTAAAATAATGACAGCTTTAGGAGCTCTATTAGCACAACTAGATGACAATAAAAAGGAAAGAGAAACATAATATATTAACTGAACCTTGGTGGGATATGAGTTAAACTATAAAACCATAGAAAGAGCATGTCTATCCATTTTCTTCACAACACAAAAACTTAGGCACTATATATTAAACAGGAAAGTAAAGCTGATATCAAAAGTGGATCCCTTAAAGTATCTATTGGCAAAGGTAGCTTTAATAGGGATGATCGCTAAGTGGGTAATGATACTTAGTGAATTTGATATAGAATACATTAAAAAAAAGCCATAAAAGGACAAGTAATAGTAGATCAGTTAGCGGATGCACCTATGGAGGACCATCAACCTCTTGTGTCAGAATTTATAGATAAAAGCATACTTCTAACCGATCAATCAAGTCATTAGACCTCTTACTTTGATAGATCCCACACTCAACATGACTTAGGGGCTGGTATCCTATTTCTCACACCTCAAGGAGATAATATACCCAAGGCTTACAAGATTTCCTTTCCATGTACTAACAAAATTTGTGAAAATAAAGCATTCATCATTGAACTGAAGATGGCTATAGAATAGAAAATAAAGGAAATGCAGGTCTATGGTGACTCCCAGCTAGTCATAATACAAGTAAATGATGAATACTAGATGAAGGATGACAAGTTCATTGCATACAAAATAATGGAAGACAACTTTAAGTAGTACTTTGTGGTCATCACTTTTGAACAGGTTCCTAGAATCAACAACATAGTAGGTGATGCTATGGCAACAATAGGTTCACTTCTAGACATACCCCAAAACATTCCTAAATATGAATTCCTTGTGGAGTAACTATTTATACCAACATTTGATATCCCAAAATCAGAACTTGTATGTGATGTTGTTGGTCCTAACTTGCCTTGGTACCAAGACACATTTGCTTATACCTAGCATGGGATTATACCCCTTGACTTAATGGAAAATCAATAGAAAACCTGTGTCTATAGAACTTCTCGATTCGACATCCTAAGAGATACACTATACAAATGAAGTATAGATGGCACATTAATCTGATGTCTCAATAGGGACAAAATGCAAAATACCTTACATGAAGTGCAAAAAGGTGTTTGTGGGTCTCACTCTATCATAGCTAATCTAGTATAGAAGTTGATGAGAACATGGTATTATTGACCCTCAATGGATCAAGAATCCATTTATTACTCAAGGAAGTGTCGCCAATGTCAGAAACACAATGATTTTGTTTACTCATCACAAGAGTTATGACCTATAACTACACCATGGTCTTTATCACAATGGGGACTAGACTTGATAGGAAAGATATCTCTCGCTTCATCCAATGAGCATAAATTCATTATAACTATAATTGAGTACTTTACATAGTGGATAGAGGCTATTCCTCCAACCTACATCACAAGGAAACATATATCCAAGTTTATATTGAATTATTTGATCTGTTGGTATGAAATTCCACAAACTATCATCACATATAACAAAAATCCATTCAAGAACCAAGATGCCTATGAATTTCTTTTAAATTTATCCATCTAATGTCAATTTTCAACCCCATACTATCCCTAAGGAAATGGTCAGGATGAAACATCCAATAAAAACCATTTTGAAAATATTGAAAAAGGATATTAATGACACCAGTCATGATTGACATTTGTAGCTAACCCAGCCTTATGGGCTTACCAAATGATCATTCACACACCCATGGGTGCAACACCCATTTCTTTGGTCTACGAATCTAAAGCAATCTTACCTATCGAAGTCGAGATCCCATCACTAGGAGTATCCCTAAAAGGCATGGTCAATAATGAGGAATATCAAGTGTCTAGAATTAATGAGCTAGAAATTATAGATGAAAGACATTTGAACATGTTAAACCATCTTTAGGTTTATCAAAATTGACTCAAATGAAGCTACAACAAGAAGATAAAGAACCAAAAAAATCAAGTTGGTGACTTGGTATTGAAAGAGAATCAGAAGATTTAGCTAAATCAAGATGGGAAGAGAAAGTTTAAACCAAACTGGTTGGGTCCTTTCATCATAATAGTAAGCTATTGCTCTGGAGAATATTAGTTGGTTACTCCTAAAAGAGAAACTTTAGCTAAACCTTTGAATAGAAGCCATCTCAAAAAAAATTACACTTAAGTGCATTAGGATATCCCAAGCAAAAAAATCTTAAAAAGCTAAAAAAATTAAAAAAAAAACCAAGAAAAATAGTAAAGAGAAATAAAATGTCCTTTAAGTGAAAACACCTTGTGGCACTTCTAGGACCAATACCATAGTGAAAACCTAGTAAATAGGAACTACTTTTTAATAAGACTTGAATATCTATCTATCAACACTATATGTCGCATCTAGTCCATCCATCCCATAATAATTTGTGTAGCCAGCGATGGCTCGATAACTGCTCAAGTGTTGAACCTTGTTGCACCATCAAAATCCATCTACCCTAGTAAATGTAATCTTTTCTTGAACTAGGGAAAATTTCCTAAAACTAGTAGAATATTGGATCCTTATTCACCCCATCACTTTCAAAAACTATCAAAAAAACAAACCTTCCAAAAAACAAAAAAAATCAACACAAGTTCAAAAAACATCAAAAATCCCAAAAGCATTGTAGGTCATCTCTGGATGAGTTGCAATTGAGTCTCAAAATAAGTAAACTACAAGCCTCTGCATGTACAATGTAGGCAATACCATCATTGGTGATCCCTCAAGGCCCTAGATTAGTCCCCCCAAAACAAACACATTTAAATATCTTATCAAAATCCAAAAACATTTGTAAAAAGTAAAAAACTCCAAAAAATAATTTCAGTCAATTCAGTTGAACTATGGTATCTCTGCATTTGTCACATAGGAAATGATAATATTTGATGAGCCCTTGAGGAACTAGGTTAGTCCCTGTAGGTCCCCATATTTATCTCAAAATATCTTGAAAAACAACATCAAAATAATTAGAAAATCTAAAAAAAAATTGATCACCATTGTCACCTATCCGCAATAAAAATTTCATTCATAGTAAACAAACATCACCTTCAACCTTTGACAAATAAATTTACAAGCAAAAAAAAAATCAAATCGAAACTTACAAAAGTAAAGATTGAAACATCTATATCACTATCAGACTAAAACAATACTTGAGTATTAAATACCTACCTATTAATAGTTCATCATCAACATCCTAACGTATGTCTTAATGGTAAAATGTTCCTACAATAGACATCACTAATGGATAACATCCTGAAACATCAAACAACTATGGCAAGTGATAAGTTACAACATTGTTTATCATTTTATATCTTATCTTTTTATTTATCTTAATATCACATTCCCAAGATCTCTCGAGGATATTCATAAGGATTTAGATAGGAAGGAATGGAGATATTGATCGTTGATTTTTGTTTGTTCTATTTGTTAGATATTTTTTGTGATACTACCACAGTGAATAATTTCTTTGTTCAATGTGTGGAAGTCATTTTGAGGCAATTCGAGTAGTAGTTGGATGGTAGGTACTCTATACCTCTCTGTGTAACTGGTCTGAAATGTTTTGAAACTTCTCACCCATACACTCTAACAGGGTTTTCATTGTCTGGTATGAACATGAATGTTCTTTGTTTGCATAGTCAAATTCCACACAATGGATATGCCACCTTGGTCATCAATACCATGGTGGATTGTGTCTATTTTCTACATCGACAAGGATTTATAAAAATACAAAGTCTCTACGAAAAAAAAAACAAACTCATCAATAAATAACAACATCAATTCTCTATCCATCTCTAAATCATAATAACACTTATTCTACCACATGCATCTTGCATCCAAAAATTCATCAATACATATCATGACCATTATAAAATTAAAAACATCATACACCATATATCATCATCCATTGCATACACATATCAACATCCATCACATAGACATATAAATCATACATCCATCAATATCACATAAATGCATTAAAAGAGTATAAAAAAATGAGCATATATAAATCATCAGCACATATAAGCATCCATAATCATCTCATAACACATAATAAGGTGCATCAAAACATGGTATATCTCATATATCATAAAAAATGAGAATTTCATATACATCATCAAGCATCATGTGTGATATCAAAATATACAAAAATGTATACAAGGCCTCAGTTGGGCCAATGAATGTATATACAAAATATCATGTCTACACAAGTCTCTGATACAATAAATGAAGATCATAATAAAATAAACCTTGTTGGTCTTGATTCTACTATTGACTATGGGAAGGAGAAGGTTAAGGGTGCACAATATACAGAGATGGTTATGGTTGTCTCACCGATTGTCCACCAAAATCTTCCTCTATCACACTAATCAACTCACCAAAGTGAGGACATATTTGATCCCTAGGTATAAAAGCCTCATAAAGAGTTTGGTAATAGGTACTCTATTGCATAAGTTGATCCTACTTAGCCTGATACTGAGCCATGGGAATGGAAGAACCTAGTGAAATATCAACTGCTAATCTTTGCTACCTCTCTATGGCCAACTCCTGCCTCAGAGCATCACGCTCCTAATAGAGACCATCTCATTTTGTAGTGATAATTATACCTTGTCTCTCTACCACCTATCATTAAGAAATCTCAACATCCTGCTCTACAACTCAAGAATCTCTATTAATAGTCAACTATTTTACCTGAGCTATTGTGTCCCCCTATAGGGGAGGACCCTATGATGCCTATGGTCCCTACCACTATTGACCATCCTATGGACCCTGTTGTCCAACATGGCCATCATGCCCATCATCGTGGTAACCCCTAGCCCTGTCAAGATGCTCCACTATGATCCTGAGCTATTGTCAGTCACCCTCCTACTAGTCACTCTAAAAACCCTCTGAACATGCCCCATCAGTGGCCCAATGCCAGTAGGATCAGTAAGTCATAATGGAACACAAAATTCCCACCAATGAACAAAATCTTGGGTAGTGTCTGGATGTGCAGGACCCATAGCCCATCCCCATCCAAATCTGACAAGTTCTCTAAACTCTCTAAGAAAATTAGTAGAGGAGGCTATCAACCCCTAAAACCGGACCTCTCGAGCTATCCACCTGTACTAAGCATGGTAATCATCACCAAACTGAGTTTGTCACTCTCCAAATTATCAAAGAACCCTATCAAGAATATATTACTCGAGAATGG
The DNA here is from genome assembly GCA_007115665.2 of Sequoiadendron giganteum. Taxonomy (NCBI): domain Eukaryota; kingdom Viridiplantae; phylum Streptophyta; class Pinopsida; order Cupressales; family Cupressaceae; genus Sequoiadendron; species Sequoiadendron giganteum. The sequence continues at coordinate 596,849,487 of CM021100.1, forward strand.
TATCCACACGACCTATGAGCCACCATTTTTGTCTGGAAAAGGGTAGTTCCTCCATGTCATTGTGCCAAGCCTCACAAGCTAGCCACAACCTCCAAATGAACTCAATCATATCATCAAAAAATCCTCACTAGTAGAGTAACCTGCCAAGCCAAGTGTAATAAAGAAAATTTGAATACCTATAAGAATATGGATCATCTTCATCTCAATCAAGAATACCATCAGGCTTGGTGACTGGGATCCTCTCCTAGGCCCATATGTGTATAAGTGTCATACCTATGAAAATAACATTGTTGCTGTGATAAGTAGCCTCATGCATATCTCTTTACAAATATGATAATATGCATGGGCCCCACGCATGTCTCATCCTATGCTCCATCATCTATTGTATGTAGATACCCAAGCCAATAGGAAATAGTCTACCTCTACAATTGGGCATTAGAGGATTGATGATCAATCCAACTAATACCATTGATAGAGGATTAACACCACTGATGAATGGATACAAGTCTATTTTTGAATCCACCACCTATAGTTATCACACACCAAGTACTCGTTGGATGGAAATGGTACTCTATCTAACATCATAAGTGACCAACTCATTGTGAATGGGGATTTGGAGAATCCTCCAAACATCCTCTAGTGTAATCATCACCTTGCTAGTCAGAAAATGGAAGAACGATGTCTTAGAATTCCATCTCTCTACAAGTGCGGTCATCATAGCCCTATGGCATTGAATCTCAGGCATATAGAATATATGTCGCAGTCCCACAACATTGAGGAAGTCTTGCTCAACCTCCTAGAAACTAGAAATCACGTTGACAAACTTTCATTGATGTCGCTCCTTGGAATATAGTGGTTTGAGAACCACCTACAAAAATTCAACGCACAACGTCAAGAAATTTCTAGAATATCAAATCACGAACATAAAACTGTAAAAAAACTAGCTAAATCATTCAATTTTGATAATATCAAGCCGTTTTTGGACGATAGTGGCAAGATTTTGCAATAGCGGCTCTATTTTGTATGATAGTGGCTACTTTTCATGATAGCGGCTAGATTTCACCATAGCAACCACTTTTTACACAAGCGATCAAAATAAACAATAACGTGCAAATTTTACAAAAACGGTTACTTTCCTAAGAGAAAAATAATAGCGGATAATTTTCACATAAGCATTAAACAATAAAAAAATGATTTTACAATAGAAGACAAATTATACACTACCATTCACCTTTCACAAAAGTGGTACAAATATAGACTAGTATAGCGTGAAAATAAAGAAAATATTGGTAAAAATTTGATATTACCACTATCATCCAAAATCAATATGAGAATTAATTACACAAATGACAAAAACCATAAACAAGAAAGGAAGAGGTACGTATCGTGATGTGTACGTCAGTTGGCCTCTCGAAATAACAAATTGCATCTGCATGGTGTGGGGCACCCAAAATCCTCGCCATCACAAATCGATGATCGTTGCAACAAGATATTCAGAGGTGAGAATTCACTACAAGATAAGAGTGAAAATGAGGAAAAATGAACCCTAATTTCCTATTTTAACCCCCAAACCCTAATTTTTTACCTTGGAAACCATCCTAGGTTAAAATTAAGAGCACCTTGGAATATCTAAAACCATAAATTCAGGCCCTATAGTTAAATTTTTCATCCTCTATGTATCTGAACTGCAATAGAATCTTATCGTGAGCTCAACCAAAAAGTACTTTTTTCTGGCCAACCTCTCAAGGGGGCAACCTAACATCATATTATCTTTTTTTTTATCGTTGGGGCACAGTGGGGCATATATAATTTTTAAAATCTTGATCTAAACATCAAATTCTTTGAAACAAAGCAACCAATACTTTGTCTCAAAGAGGGGAAAAATGTAGACATGTAAAAATGATCAAACACATATCACACATCCTGAATGGCATTTTTCCATTATTGACATCACTTTCATTATCATAATTGCATTTGACATCATTTACATCATTAAACCTATTTTTCTCTATTAATTGAATAATATTTAATTATTTAATTAATTCACTATATCGTTACCTAATCTAAGTTTATTCCTCGTGATTAGTTAAATAAATGCAATTTATTTAATTATGTCACTAATATACACTATTCATCTAAACCAATTAAATTTTTATCATTAATAATTTAATTAAACTACTTTCCCTTCTCTAAATATTGAATAATCAAATAAATTATTCAAAATCATTCAACATGGTCAACAAATAAATATATCTTTATTTATTAAAGTCAAAATCAAATTGCACATTCATCTTCAATATTAATTAATTATCCTCACCCCTTTTTGATTGAGTAAATCATGACCACTAATTTCTCACTCTAATTGGTTAACTAACCCATCTATTTCCCAAACCCATTGATTGATTCGATCCTACCAATCATTCCAATCTAATCCCATTGATTATCTAATTAAAATCCTTAATCAAATCAATTAGAGAAGTTAACTGGCCAATCTATGTACTCTCAATGGTTCTCAACCACTGATCGTGATCTTTCACTACCGAATCTCGATCGTTCATCTAAAAAATAAAAATCTATAAAAAAAACCCTCTTCATTCTAAAAAATAATAGGAGAATCTAGAGAATTTGTGAAAAGAGGTGATGTTGAATTGACATTCAAACTCTTGAGAGAAAACATGTACACATCTTCGATCACCATTAACACACGCTTTGAAGCTTTTTGTAACAACAATGGAGGCTTTGTAGTGATTCAAACACAATCCAAAATCAATAGGAATTACACTTCAACATGGGATGGTATAGATATATTTCATGAATTCATTTATTGCTTCTTTCTTATGCTTACCTTTATTGATTGAATTCATTACTTTATAGTTCATTTCATGAGTATGGTTGGAATGTATACTTTTGATTTGATTTGATTTGATCAATTCATTGTTGTTTTCCTTATGCTTATTTCCCCCCTTGCACATTATATACATATTTCTTAAGTAAACTCACATGTAATAAATCATGGATTTATAATTGAGGCAAGGAAAGTCTATAATCAAAATGACCTATTTTGAAATATTTCAAAAGGTCCACAAAGGAGGAGATATTTTAAAATATTTACGTCAAGTTTTAACAAACTCATTTTAGATTTGACTCTAAGAAATACATAGTCACCAACATCAAAAAGTTGGGTAGATATCTTAGAATCAACCAAAATTTATACCTATCTTGGGAAGATTTCATATTATGTTTGGCTTTGTTAATAATGGCTTCTATTTCTAAAATGTTTTCATTCTCAAACTAGATCTTATGGATAGGATTTGACCATGAGATAGGTGTATTACAATTTTGACCATACATGGGTCAAAAAGGTGACATCTTAATGGTTGAATGATATCCTTGATTGCATGAAAACTTGACTAAGTGTAAATAATCTTCTCATGACTCAATTTTATCCATGGTATACATTCATAACATATCCTCTAAGATTTTATTAATCCTTTCTATTTGGCCATCAAACTCAGGATGATATGCAATACTAAAATGTAAATGGGTATCAAGTTCTACAAAAAGAGATTTCAAGAAAGAAGAGGTAAACCTAGTATCTCAGTATGAAATAATATTCTTTGGAAGACCATATAACTTTAAAATCTCTTTGACAAATAGGTGATATCAAAATCAAAGGATTTTATTTTGATAGGTGAGAAATATGCCATATTTGTTAATCTATCTACCACTACAAAGATAGAATGATGAAATTTACGTGTTCAAGGTAGTATCGTAATAAATTCCATACTAATTGACTCCCATTTCTAATTTTGGATAGATAAGGGTTGTAAGAGACCATGGGGTTCACACTATTTTTTGCTTACCTTTTGACAGTTTAAACATTTTTGGACATAGGTATGATTTTTAGTTTTCATTTGAGGCTGAAAATATTATTTTTCTTGATTGAAAGGTAGGTTTATAGAATTCAAGATGTCTTGCTATAGGTATATCATGAGAATCCTTTAAAATTTGTTGTTTAAGGCTAGGTAGATTAGGGATACATACCTCCCTTCATAATAAAGGAGGCTATTTCTACCTAACAAATAATGTTCAAGTCGATCATTTAAATGTACATTCGGGGATTTCTTTTGGAAACCATCATAAATTGGTTGAAATAATAATCATTAGTTAAGTTGGATCTGATATATTTCTCAAATTGGATTCTCTCTATAGTTATGACACTAACACATAAACCAAGTTTCAACTTAATGCATCTGTGACTACATTTTCCTTTCTTGGGACATATTGGATAGTGAAATCATATTTGGTTAAAAGTTCCATTCATCTCCTTTGTCTCATATTAAGTTGAGGTTTAGTAAAATATGTTGTAGGCTACAATGATTAGTATTTAATGTACACTTGTTTCCTAATAAATAATTGTGCCAAACCTTTAAAGCATGGACAATTCCTAATAATTCAAGGTCATGGATAGGGTACTTTCTTTTAGCAGGTAGAAACTTTCTTGATTCATAACATACTACTTGATTATCTTGCATTAGCACACCTCCTATACCCATACCAGATGTATCAATAATCACCACAAAGGGTTCACTAAAGTTTGGAATACAAAGAATAGGTGCAGATGTCAATCATTTTTTCAATGTTTCAAAACCCTTATCACATTAGGGGTCTTTTTATAAATTTGTTCTTTCTTAGTTAGATCGATCAAAGGTGTTTTGAATAATTCTTAACTAATTGATAATAAAAATAGATAATCCTAAAAAATAAAATCATGAGCACCTTTAGGAATAGGTCAATCTTTAATTGCATTTATTTTAGTAGGGTTCAATGAAATGCCCTTTCCAAAGATGACTTTTCATAAATAAGATACTTCTGATTTAAAGAATTCATATTTTCTAAGTTTGACATATAGCTTATGTTTTCACAAGGTCTCTAGTAACATCTTGATATGTTCATATTCTTTTTCATTCTTTGAGTATATTAAGATATCATCTAAAAAAATGATCACAAACACCTCCAAAAATGAACAAAACATCAAGTTCATAAAATTTTTGTTAGTTAAACCAACATGCATTACTACAAATTCATAATGGTCATATCGTGTTAAAAAAATAGTTTAACAATGTTAGATTCTTTAATACGAATTTGATGTATCTTGATCGTAAATCAATTTTGGAAGAACATTTGATACTATGTAATTGATCTAAACTATCATCAATTTGAGGTAAGGGGTACTTATTCTTTATGTTTAGTTTATTAAGTTGTTGGTAGTCTATGCATAACCTCATGGTGTCATATTTATTTTGACAAATAATATTGGTGCACCCTATGGAGAGACACTTGGTCTAATTTTTCCTTCCTTAAGTAGTTGTGTTAATTCAAATTTTTAGTTTTGTTAATTCAATGATAGATTGACGATAGGGAGATCTAGAGATGGGTTTTGTGCTGGAAATTAAATCAATTTCACATTCTATGGATCTCTTAGGGGGTAAACTATCTAATTTCTTAGGGAAAACATCTTTGAATTTTTGTACTACAAGTTTGATGTTGATGTTTAGTTCAAATTTATCACCTGTTTGGCAAAGCATAACACACAACATTTTGTAATTTTTTCTAGCACTATGCTTGATTTGCATGGCTGAAATAGTTTTAATGTGAAGAGGTCTTTTCTCCACTATAAAATGTGACATGTCCCCATGTTAGAGTTTAATATGACTTTTTTTAATTTTCACAACCAAGAAAGGAATCAGTTTTATCTAACCAGCTCATACCTAGAATAACAACATACTTTTCAAGATTCAATATATGGAAATGATCATGTGTTACACAATTATCTAACTCAAATTCTAAGTTTTCGATAATTGCACCAGTTTATTTAACTATCCTGCCATTATCCATTTTGACACTTAAAGGTTCAATTAACTTAGATGCAATTTTTAATTTAGAGATAACTTTAGGAGAAATAAATTTATGACTACTACTAGAATAAATAAGAAAAATAATAGGGTGGCCATGTACAAAGCCTTTGATTTGAATTAGGGAAGGTTGGTAATGTATCGTACCTGTATTGACAACTACATAAATTTTCATGTCAGGTTGTGAAGTAGTAGTAGTTGTGTCATTATTTTTTTGTCTATGTTGCTATTGTCTATGAGGAAAATATCATCAATAATGGTTCTTGCCACAAACCCATTACATTTTAGGAGGTGTAGGTTTATACTAATTGGGATTAATAATCTTGGTGGATCGATAATGAAAATTCTTTTGATTGGATTTGTTTAGCTTTCTTTTATGTTTT
>CM021100.1:596855884-596915673 GCA_007115665.2 Sequoiadendron giganteum
CTGCTTTTCATTTGAAAAAGAAAAAAAAAATGCATCTTAATGAAAATTTGTATTAGCATTTGTATTCTCACAATCAAATGAAATGTTGTAAATATGAATCAATTTATGAAATGAATGAAAGCGTTTGAAAAGCTTTATTGTTTACTCAATTGACTGTGAAGCGTTGAATAACAAGCTCTAAAATTCTGATTCCTCTTTTCAAAGCATGACTGTCACTTAATGAACTAAACAAAGTGCAAAACAACACTTAAGCATATTCAGAAATAATTGTATTTCACTTTTATATATAACAGTATTTAAATCAGCTCCATTATTTGAGCTGTAGAAAAATATTGGTAACAGTATTCATTTACTGATTGGATTCTTTGTTTTAATTTAAAGAATTTATTCTTCTTTTCTTGTATAAAATAATATGAAAGGTATTTTTGTTGAAATAATTATTTGAGTTGTGACCACTTTACTTTATTGGATTTTAGTTTCAGGGATTGGATAGTATCTTGCCACCAATTCAAGACACTTTTTAATTGATAAGTGGCAATTCTTGCTCTACCATAGCTACTGGTATAAATTGCAAGTCAAAATATCTATCTAAGTTGGTTAGCCACTATTTTGCTTCTTCTCCAATACCGATATTTCCACTATACTCTAGTAAATTATTCTTTCAAGAAAAGTTGTCTAATTCCTTTTGTGTTTGTTTGCAGATGTTATCTTCACTAAAAGTTGTCTAATTCCTTTTTTGTTTGTGTTTTTTTGTAGTTGTTGTATAATACCATGTTTGCAGTAACTTAATCACTAGAAGTTGAGTTTTCTCATATGACACTAGTTGTTTCTTAGTACTTTTTGTTTCTATTTTTTTCTCCTTTTCTTACCTGAATTCCTTGTTGATTTTAATTTTTATTACTCTAATAATTCTACATCGTTAGGTCTTTTCTATCCTAGAGATTCTTGCCTAAGTTGTTTGACTTGAGTAGCTAATTTTGTGAATTCCTACATTAATACTTGGTTGGTTTTTTCTAAATCATCATAATATTTTTGGTTGCTTTCAAATATCATCGTGATAGGTCAAACTATTTACACCAAAAAAAATCTCGATTACTTAAAGTGTTATCCTTACAAGTATAAGGTGAAACTTTACTAATTTGTTTTTACACTATTTTCAAATAGAATTTCTTATAGTAGAAGCATACCCCTATTGTAGCATACCAAAGGATAAGACAATTGGTCTATAATGAGCAATTAACAACCCCGTTTAGTTCAAGCATAGTTATGCCATCTTTTACTAGGGTAATGGATCAAACATTTTTTTATAAGCCTTCACAAGGTTTTTGTACTATTATATTATGTAGCACAATTCTATCATTGAATTGTAAGTATTTTGATATTCATCTTGTTTGGATATGTATATTTTGGATTTAATTAGACTATTGTGATTCTGATAGACCAATAGATTTAAGATGCTCAATGATATTTTTTCCTTTAAAAAGATAACTCCTATTTTAGAAGTATTGAATCCCTTAACACTATGAATACTCAGACTTACTCAAGGAAATGTGCTAATCATAGTCACAATACCCTTGCCAAGTAGTCAAGTACTTCTTGGTTTCCCCCATTGATACTCTAAAGGGACATAAGCACATTCAAATCCCTATAAGCTTTCTAAGTGCCTCTGAAGTTGACATCAATATCTATAACTTTCTAATCTCTAAACTCAAAGGATTGAGCACACATTTACTAAATTATTTGTTGGGTTTTTTATTGAGCTGATTTTGAGTGTTGAGACAACTCTTATTCTTAAAGTTTGTTGAGTCCCTATTGGATGAATAATTATGTAGTTATGTTGATTTCAATCCCAGCTAAATGTTTTAATTCTTTTAATTTTTATTTTGTAGTCACATTTTCAACTTAGAGACATATGGAAATTTCAAGAATGATAGGCAACTTTAATAAACACAAACACATTTAAATTGAATACGCAAGACTTTCATATAGATAATATGTAGTATTGATAATTATATGTGGTGGTTCGCAAAATACCATTCCTTGAAAGGAGAAAACCATAGTTTAAAGTAGGTTGGGAAAGCCTTAATAGAGACATAATTTTTAAGTACCCTAAAATCCACTACAAGAGTTTCTCTCCAATCCCCTAAAATCCTTATAAATTTTTAAAATCCTTTACAATATTGAATCTTCTACTTGAAATCTCAAATCAAATACTCCAATAACCAATTACTTTAAATAACTTTTTTCTAATAACTTATTTCTATCATTAGTAGGATGTAGGGGAGAGGGGCCCATAGTGGAGCGAAGGCCAATAGTGGGGATAGAAGTAGTCCTTAGTGGGCCCACACTGGAACCCCTTAATATCTAATTGCAAGACACTTTTTATCCATACAGTACACAATTTGATAAATCATGTGATGCCACATTAGTGAAACATATTCACATGACTTAGTGCCCAACTATTGGGCTTGATGTGATTTTTTTAACTTGTATGAATACCTCAACAAAAAGCATGCTAATGTGGCATCATATTTGATGATGTGACCCAAAAAATATTTTTTTTAAGCAGGTGAGTTGCCAAATAAATTGTTGTACACTATTGAGACTGATTTGAAATCATATGATATGAAATTAAAAATCCCAAAGATTTGGTGCTCCTCTATGGGAGAAAGCTAACTCGTAGAAAAAAAAACCTATGTATGTAACATGATATCATACCCCCCATCCCCCATCCCACACACTAGAAAAAATGGCCCTGATGGAAAAGAAGGCTAGACGGACAAATCACACCTACAGAAAAACTTGACGATCAAAGGTTAACTCTGACCTGTCATTTCTTGTCCCATCATTGGGAAAACGTGTCAGCACTGACATGTTTTCAAATCATATTTCTAAATGGACCAAAACCAAAAAAATGTGGCATTCGAAACCATTATTTGAAAAAATATGGCATTCGATACAATTATTTACAATTGGAAAAAATCCCATATCAGGTCCCATTTTTGCCACCATTTTCCACATCAACATTTTGTAGGTTGTTGGAGAGAAATGGGAAGGAGTTGCAGGCATTTAGGGGCTGATACAATGTAGCCACCCTCCATAGGAAAACACATTTCATAGGTGTAGGTAGGTAGGTAGCTAGTAGGTAATGTATATCCACTAGAAATATATGCCATTTTTCCTTTCTTCCTAGGAACTATGAAGAAATGAATGACTAATCATTGTGAATATGGGTTTTCATTGATGTGAAAACAAAGGGTTTTCCTTGGGAAATGGAGTTTTCATTTGAAATGAAAAGTTGTTTATGTGTTTTTTTTTAGGGGTTTTTTATTTTCGTTTCCTCCCATCCGTTGGTTTTGAGAATTTGGGCTTGCCAAATGAAATAATTGATATATTTTGAAAACCATAAAAAATCCCAGTACGTCGCTATTGTTCACATTCTTATTTTGAACATTGCAGGGTTTTCATCAAAAAAAGGGGTTTTTATTTGAAATGCAAGGTTGTTAATGTTTTTCTGTGTTGAGGGTTTTTTAATTTTTTTTTCCTCACGTATGATGGTTTTGGAATTTTGTGATTGCCAAATGAAATAAATGACAACCCATTGTGGAAATATGAGTGAAATAATTGAATAATATTTATAGAAACCGGAAACCATGCAAAATATATTACGAGGTTTGAAAATGCAATGTGGGTTCTACAATGAAATGATATATTTTGAAAACCACATAAATCCCAAAACATCTCCATTGTTCACATTTTTATTTGGAATGGACTAAAAAGAAAGAATGTGGTATTCGAAATCAAAATTTGCAAATAGAAAAAAGCCTAGATGAGATGCCATTTTTTTTGCCATTTTCCATATTGTCGTTTTGGAAAACCCACTATCTCCTAAAACCCTTACTGTGTTCTAAAACCCTTTGCAAGTAACAACCCAATTGGTTACTCACCCCTGACCTCAATTTGGTACGTTTTGTGATTGTCTTGAGAACCTTTTGTGAATTAGATAGTAAGAATGTAATGAAATTGGAAAATAGTAGGTATCATGAAACCTGCAAGACACAGTGTTGTTATACATTGTTTGCAGTGTTGGAAAACACACTGTCACATGTCAATTAGTTTGTTTTGAAATGTTTTTAGATTTGATATGAGATAATCAATTCACATCACATAGTCAAATGTACAATTTTTTTTGTGTCAATATTATAGATTCTGAAGAAAATTACAAGCTACATTTAATAGTGCTAACACTGAGAACTATGTCAACCATTTATGAACAAGTATAATTTTTGCATTCTCAACATCCGAAAGGATTTGGCACACTTTGATTGTCAAGGTGAAATTGACATCATACAATGTAGGCACCCCGTAATATGCATTTATCAACTTGAATGATGATCTGACACGATGGATCTCAAACCTGGCAATGTGGTTGAATTTGAACATAACCAACAACCATTCCTCCATAGGACCCATGTGATTACTAATTAGAGATTCCTCTTTAAGGAATCTCATAAACCTCATGCTCAACTCATTCATAAGATTTTTCTTGTGTATGATCATTGTTGGTTGAATGTATACCTTCCAGATGCATCCAACTAGGAAAAGGTCTTGAATTTCATGGTAAAGAGATATTGGCCAATCACATAAATTTACAATCTCTATTTCTAGATTGTAATATTGAACATCCATGCCCATTTTCACCCATACACCAAAGACACAGTTAAAGAAGTGAGAATAATTATGATAGTTGGAATCAATGCGATTTGGACCTTTTCTATCAATTCTCCTTAAGATCTTTTCCTGCAACCTATATTGGGGACATAATTCCTCTATGCGAGAAAGAATATTTAATGGAAGATAGGGGTGGTATTTGGTCAACCAACTAGACAATCATGCTCATGAACTGTGTGACATCTTCTATACAACTAGGGCAATAAGTACTGAAATGCTTGAAATGAAAGACAAAATAATTTTTTTCAAAAGGTACAATTGCATTCTCTAATTAGAAAGATACTCTCAGTGTTGACCAAAAATCACCTACAAAGCTACATAACAATATTGAAATTTTGTGCATGTGCAATATGTACAGATAAAGTGACAATATGGGATAGTGCATTTTCCAACAGTGCAAAGAATATGAGAAAAAAATGAGCAAAGTGGAAGATATAGATAATGTTTTAACTGAAGAGATTTCACATGTTCTTTGAAACTTAAGGAAGTAGCATGCACAATATGTCCAATGGGAAAATGACAATGCATGATTGGAGGAGTAGGTTGTAAAATTCCTAAAATCAAAGAGAAAACAACTTATTCAGAAGATACAACTACATTCTATAATTAGAAAGATACTCTCAATGCTGACAAAAAAATGGTTGCAAAGCTACATAAGAGTATTGAAATGTCATGCATGTGCAATAGGTGCAGATACAATGAGAATATGGGATAGTGTGTTTTCCAATAGTGTAAATAATGTGAGCATTTTTTTGTGCAATGGAAAAATGTCAATGTAGGAGTGCACTGGCATGTACTACAAATCCTAAAATGAAAAGGGGATATGTAATGAAAAAGGTGAAAAAGAAGCGAGCAAAGTGGAAGATATAGATAATATTTTGACTGAAGAGATTCTACTTGTTCTTCAAAAATTAATGAAGTAGCATAAGTAGTATCTACAATGGGCATATGGCAATGCACGACTGGAACAACAAGAACTAAAATTCTTAAAATGAAAGACAACAAAATTTTGATAAGATAGAACAAAATTATCTAATTAGAAAGACACTCTCAATGTTCACCAAAAAGTAGCTGCAAAGCTGCAGTATTGAAACAAAAGTGCATGTGAACAACTTCTGGGAAGAACTTTATGTAATCAAGATACAACTACATTCTCTAATTATAAAGACACTTTTAATGCTAGCTTCATTACATTCTTTGACTGTACAAAACATTAACATTTTCATGACGAAATAGCTGACAGGGGACAGTTTGTTTTCAAACATGGAAAATAATGTGAGCATTTTATTTGTTGCAATCAGATGAAGAAAGGAAAAAAGGACATTTGGACTGTAGGAAACAACCACTCAAAAAATTCAAAGTCAAACAAAAATTTTTATAATGAACTAATTCTGTATGGATAGTATGTTTTCCAACTATGCAAACAATGTGACCACTTTATTTGTTCCAAGTAGATGAAGAATGTGAAATTCCATTTTAATTGTAACAAATAATTGAAAGTGGACTTGATTACAATCTTCACCCTAAAAAAAAAAACTTTTTATAATGAACTAAGTGAGACTTGGACTGTGTGTTTTGCAACAACAAACAATGGGAGCATTTTATTTGTTCCAATCAAATGAAGAAAGTTAAATGGCATTTTGGTACACCAAAACATTTTGAAAGTGGACTTTATAACATTCTTGTTCGCAACAATAGAAAAGACATTTTAGAACAAACTAACTAACATGGGATAGTGTGTTTATCAACACTACAAATAATGTGAGTATTTTTTTTGTGCAACGGACATATGGAAATGCACAAGTGGAGTAGGATGTACTAGAATATCTAAAATGAAGAAGGGAATTGCTATAAGCGAGCAATGTGAAAGAGATAGATAAAGTTTGACTAAACATATTCTTCTTGCTCTTCATGGGTTGAGGGAGGACCTCATGCACTATGCTTACCTACAAATGGAGGTTCATGGAAGTATGCTTGTGAAATCCTTAGTAACTCTTGAAGAAGAAACATAGTTAATGCACATTGGCCGACATCAGCCTGTCACCATAGAAATTTTTTTATAAGGAAGCGTGGTATTGCATAATTTCATACCAAAAATTGGACTTACCTACACATACTTATTAAATTGGAACCGTAACTTTGATTGGGTTTATAGTCGTGAAAGATAGTCACCAGCGAGGACTCCTTTCCCCAAATTGGAATGCTAAGGTGAACAAAAAAGGCCAAAAAATAAATCATAAAGTTTATGATGTGGTATAAGCACATACTAGAAAAATAAATCTGCAATACCATTTCCTATTACAATATATAAACTGAAACGTGTTTTCTCATAGTCACCTATATTAGATATTGTATCCTTTGCCCCATCCATAGTAGTTGCACCTAAAGTATCACATTGCATAGTGACATTCACATTCACGCTATTGTTCATGGAGAAGGGAAAGGAGTCATACATAGTAGTTCGATGATTTGACTATTCTGCAGCATGATTCTTACGATGGTTTGCAAATCGACAATGATCCCTGCTTGCACTAAACCATTGAAGTATGTGAACAATGCTAGTTGCAGCTTCATCAGGATCAGGAATGAATTCAAATGACAATGCATTTGATTGTTGTAGGTCTTGTAGAAACCTCTCAACACACTGTGCATATGATTTCACCTATTGTAGACACTATGGCGGTGTACACATCACTTTGTTCAATATTTCATCTATGTCATTCCAAATACACATTTTTAGCAAATGTTCATCATATACATGAGTGATAGAAGGAGCTTGTGTAGGGTTGAGAAGATTAGGATTATTTTCTTTGACGCCCCCTATGACAATGTCTCGTTCAAATCTATCCCTCTATCAATTGGTTGACCTACCCCGTCTAAATGACCATACGAAAGAAACTTGTATTACACAATAGAAAATGAGAAACACAATTGACTCCCATAAAGTAATGCAATTCAAATTGAAATTCACTTACCGTGAACCCATTCAATGGCAGATGATCTTTTAATCAAATCAAAAACCTTCAAGACATGTTTGCGAGTGTTCCCCTGCAAACTCCAAGGGCCCTCACAAACAAAAAGGTGCACCCCAAATTTTTGAAAAGGTAGTGGTCGGAACTAATTTGATTTTTCACCAAGTACCATCCAGGATGTGTTTCATTGGGAACAAAATGATCGTTTTAAATTTCCTTGGCCCGCTCCAAACTAGATCACATATTTAAAAGCTTATAGTTCGTCAAAAAACAATATTTCTGCAACTTTTCCTTTTTTCCTATAGAATGGTTCCATTTTATACACAATTGTGTAGTATAAATAGTCCATTCTCCTAGTGCATTTTTTAGAATGATCGCACAAGTACTAAGTTTTGAGTGCACAATGGTATGACTCAATGGATGCATTTGTATCCGGGTTGGCATGTGGGAATAGTCTGCAATTTTTCACCCACATGGCTACAAAAAATCCAATAGTCAAGTAAACCACAACGTATTAGAGCTAACATCAAAGAATGTGAATGGTGTGAATCCTACGAGGTGACATAAATTGTCAACTCACCAATTCAAAATTCTCCTTCGCACTAGGTCTTGTTGAAGTACTCTAAAAATTGAGGTTGATCATTGAACTCCTCAAAGAAAGAGTTCAATAGCTGAGTGATGCAATCTTCACTATCATTGATTGCCATCATGATCATGCCAAGTTTGTGAAATATGTTTATTTCTCTTTCCTTGGTTGCGTACTTCTATACATTCTTCAGTCAAGCCCTTCTAACTTGCCAAAGCCATAGAAGCATGCGAAATTGAAAGACAAACCTAATAGACAATACAAACAATATTTTTTACCACTCATCTGCATGACAAAGTGGCATTGAAAATAAATAGAAAATAAAGAAAGGTACACAAATGAACAAAGAGATGCACATACTATATGGCTTGGATTTTTGCAATTGCGTCATCAGTAAAAAATGCATTGATTCTCCAATCGGGTTTGGCTCTTCTTCCATGGACATGCAATACATGTAGCCACGCAAAGATATCCTAAATCTTGTTTCATGTTGAGACTACCCACACAAAACGTGCACCACTCTGTTGCTCATAAAAAATGAGAAAAGTATACAATGGAAATTGTAGAAATAACAACTCAGAATGAGAATTGTGAGGTTTATAGCCATCAAGCTCATTGAAAAGATGAAGAACTATTTGCCAATGTTTGTAAGGCATCACCCCATATTTGTTAGTAGAAAATGTGGAATCCATCGAGATGACTGAATTGTGCGAGTGGTCCTATCCAACATCCATGGAGTATGAACCCTGATAACAAAAGGTGTATCATTACTATGGGGCCATTGAAAGTAGAAGTTGTCAAAGTCCTATCCATTCCACATCATGATACTTGTCAAATTGACTCTATGTTTCTTTGCATGAATAGAACACACCTTTCACCAGACATTCATTACATCCTTTCTTGTAAGGAATTGATCTCTCTTTGACATCATGTCGCATAAGACAAGATCGTTGATATGTCTATCCATTATTGCATTGACATTGACGTCCATGAGAAAAAGGATTTCAATATAGATTTTTCACTATGTAGATAGATTAGAGGAAAACAATAGAATTCCTATCTCCACTTGTGTCGTTAATGCCATGGAAAAATTCACCATTTTTATCGACGTAGAACATTTATTTGTAGATAATATAGGCAACATCGGGTCTGCCATGCATAACCTTTACAATGAAGTGGCATCAACAACCTCATATTTGTATAAATTTCTTATATTGTTTCTTCTCTGGTGGAGGTTGGTCTCTAAGGTTTGTAGGACTGTATTAACACCAGTAGTTGTGAATAATGCATCATCTCATCATCTTGAAGCAAGAGAGAGTAAAATATCATTGGACCATACAAATGAATGTTGAAAGATACAAACCTACGATACCAATTTTTTTTTCCATAATTTTTGTTGTCGAGGGGATGCGTGATGGTAGGTTATCTTTTTTTCTTGTCGAAAAATTTAGTTTCAAAACCTTCAGAGTAAATTTCACCGCAAATGAAATCATCAAGTCTTGTATGAGGAATTGCGGCAACAAGTTCATGGACCCCATCCTTCTTTACACAGTTAGGAGTCCAATGCAAATCAAAAGAGGAAAAAGGAGAACCTCCATCCCGCACATATTTCACCTCCAATTCATCTTCCTTCTTCCATTTCAAACCTCTCCCCATTCTAGGAAAGGATGGAATTGGACAAAAATTTAAAATTAGTGTGGATTGTGTCAAGAAAAAGAAACAAATTATTAATTTAATTTAAATAGAATTTTCTTGCATTGTTGTCACCCACATCAAACCAATAGGACGTTGTTGACTTCAACTGAGGAAAATTAAAGGTGATATATTGAATCAAGCTACACATAAAATATAACACAAATGCAAGCTAGAAATTAGACTGTCTATCTCAACGTACAAGTGGACATAGTAAACAACAACACCTGAGGAGGCATGTTGTGATATTCATCCTTTCGTTTGGCGTGAGTTAACATTAGGAGAAAAATAACATATAGAAATTTATGAAATAAACAAGTGAAGGTTGAACCACACGATGAGTGGTTCAACCTACAACTTTGTATGTGGCGTAAGACTGTAACGTGCATAATAGTATGTAATTACTCATACAATTGCAACAAAAGATGTATTATCTTGGGAAGATATGTTGGTTGTGGTGCATTTGTATGTGCTAAAGGAGAGGAAGGGTTAGAGGGAAACCAAAACCTTTGATGAAAACCTTGTATGTAAAAAATAAAGTGCATCCATTGCTGCTAGCAACACCAAAATGATAACATGTTTGTTGCATCTATTAAAAAAAAGATGAATCAATAATGGAGAGAATTAGGAAAGGTGGAAAGGTGTAAAATTTCCTATCAACCATGATGTAAGATAATGTAGGTTGGAAAACATAGCGTGTAGATGAACCTCCATGTGAACATAAAGACTGCAAGTAAATTCACAACCCCACATGTAAATATAACAAATATTTCAGAGTATATGGGTGTACAAACCTCTTTTACCCAAGGAGCCATGTTTTAATATTTGACCTTCCATTTGGTGAGACTTAACATGAGGAGCAAAAGCACATATAGCAATTCATGAAATAAACAGGTGAAGGTTGAACCACATGATGAGTGGTTCAACGTGCAACTTTGTATGTGGGTAGGGGTGTAACGTGCATAACAATATGTAATTAATTCTACAATTACAAAAAAATATGTAATATTTTGGGAAGATACATTGGTTGTGCTGTGTGTGTATGTGTTAAAGGAGAGGAAGGGTTAGAGGGAAACCAAAAACTTTGATGATAACCTTGTATGTAAAAAAAAAAAGTGCATCTATTGTTGCCAACAATTCCAAAATGATAACATGTTTGTTGCATCTCTTGAAAAAAAAGTGAATCAATAATGGAGAGAATGAGGAAAGGCAAAAAGGTGCAAAATTTCCTATCAACCATGATGTAAGCCAATGCAGGTTGGAAAACACGTGTAGATGAACCTCCAAGCGGACATAAAGACCGCAAGTAAATTCACAATCCCACATGTAAATATAACTAAGATTTCAAAGCATATGGGGTGTAAAAACCTCTTTTACATGATGATACATGTTGTGATATTTAGCCTTCTGTTTAGGGTGACTTAACACATGCAACAAAGGCACATCTAGAAATTCATGAAATAAACAAGTGAAGGTTGAACCACATGATGAGTGGTTCAACCTGCAACTTTGTATGTAGCGTATGAGTGTAATGTGTATAGCACTATGTAGTTACTTCTACAGCTGCAACAATAGATGTATTAGGGAAGATACGTTGGATTTGGTGCATGTGTATGTGTTAATGGAGAGGAAAGGTTAGAGGGCAACCAAAACCTTTTATGAGAACCTTGTATGTAAATAAATGTGCACCCATTACTGCCAACAATGACAAAATAATAAAAATTTGTTTGCATCTATTGCCAAAATCATGAATAAGTAATGGAGTGAATCAAGAAAGGCATACATGTGTAAATTTTCCTATCAACCATCATGTCAGCCAATGCATTTTGGAAATAACAGTGTCTTCTTGAACCTCCAAGCAGACATAAATACCGCAGGTAAAATCACAACCTCACATGAAAAAATACTAAGAAATCATAGTATATGGGGTGTAAAAACCTGTTTTACTTGAGAAGGAATGTTGTCATATTGAGCCTTCCATTTAGGGTGACTTAACATGACCAGAAAAAGTGTATATGATAATTCATGAACTAAAAAAGTGTACGTTGAACAACACAATGCAAAGTCCAACTTGCAAATTTATATGTAGCCTATAAGTGTAACGTGAATAATAATATATAATTAATTCTATGGCTGCCAACAATATGAAAAAAAAAAAACATGTTCTTTGCATTTGCTGATAAAAAATGACTCAATGAATGTAGGCTAAAACACATTATTTATTTGTGAAACATATAAAGAAATCGAAAAGCAATTTTAATTGTAAACCACAATTGCAATAAATTGTGAAGCTTACTTGCACTAAAAACCATAGTGAATGAGATAGATATTGTGTTGACTTAAAAGATTATTTATGCTCTTGATTAATTGACAAAGAAGCATCTGTAGTATGTGCAAAGGCGAAGAAACAATGAAAATCTTGAGGTGGCAAGTTCTATAATTTATGAAATTGAAAAGGAATCTGCTCTAAAAATACTTGAAAACGAGTCGGTCAATCTTAATGAGATAGATATTGTTTTAACTAAAGAGTTTCTTACCAATATTGAGAAGTTGAGGAAGGAGCACATGCAATATGTGCAATGGGAAAATTAAAATATAGAAGTGGATAAAGTTGAGAGATTTTGTATTGCATATAAGTTTGTCTAAGTAGATAAAATGAAAGATGATGCTATAACTATATTTGAACTAGTGAATTCAAACATATGTGAACATAAAACTCAACATGACCAGAAAAAGAACATCAAGCACAAAATAAAAAATTCCATCCTTCATCATACAACAAGCAAAATTAAGAAAATACAACCTGCAGTGTTTTCCAACATGCCTATAGTTTATTAATTTGAGAAAGTTAAAACACAATGTTTAGTATACCTAAGACTTGTTATATATTTTGAAGATGTTCCTTTTATTACATTTGTATTTTGTATATAAGAAAATGTTTTCATTGAAATTATGTTATCTATATAATCAAAGGTTGGAAAACACGGTGCATTAAGAAACTTGCGACCCACATAGTGTTGAAAAACCCTCTATGTATATGAACACAATTGGTTGGTCACCTCTCTACTAAATATGGTTACTTTTATGTATCCTTTGGCTACAAATCATCCCCAAATTATCCACCCTTCAGCTTTGTACAAGCTCAACAAACTAACTTGCAATCCACTGTGTTTTCCCTTCTGCCTATATTTTAATGATATGACAAAATCCAAACACAATTCATACTATAAGTAATAGTTTTGGTAAATTTTCAAGGTGCCTTTTCTTGCATTGGTAGTGTAAGGTTTTCATTACACAAAATTTTTCTATTGATAATTCAATGTTGGAAAACACTATGGGTTGAGGAACCTTAGATCTTCTTAATACTTCAAGAGGCTATGGGTACTAGAATGTTGAAATAAATAAGGAAACATCCCTAAAAACACTTGAAAATAAGAAAACCAAAATGTATGAGATATATAATGTATTGATTGAAGATATTCTTCTTGCTCTTGAGAAGTTGGGGAAGAAGCATTTAAAGTATGTACAATGGGTACATGACAATGCAAAATTGGACACAATAGGTACTAGAATGTATGAATGACAAAGGAATATGTTGTAGAAATACTTGAAAAGAAGAAAACAATAGTGAATCAGAAAAATACTGTATTGATTAAAGAGACTCAGTGTTGTTGAGAATTTCAAGGTGTGTGTGTAGCATCCACAATGGGCAGATGGCAATGCAGAAATTGAGAAGCAAGTAGTAGAAAGTAAGTAATAAAAAAGAAATATGTTCTAAAAAAACTTCAAAAAGAAGTAGACCAAAGTGAATGAGATAGATAATGTATCACATAGCGAGATTGTTCTTGCACTTGAAAACTTGATGAAGGAGCATTGAATGCAATATCTACAATGGGAAAATGCCAATGAAAAAGTGGATAAAGTCAATAAATTTTGTATTCCATATGAATTTATGCAAGAAAATAAAGTGAGAGATAATGCTATAAGTGGAGTTGAACAAATGTAGTCAAATATTATTAAACTTATAAATTATATGGAACAAATACAATTCAAAATAGATGATAATGAAAAGGAAAAAATAGATCTTAAAGCAGAAAAAGAGAATCAATTGGAAACATGAAAGCCCTATGTGAAAAGGTAGACAAGTTTTGTAAATAACTTATCAAACAGAAAACATATGCATTCTCTAATCAGAAAGACACTCTCAAAGCTAAGAAAATAGCAGCTGCAAAGCTACAGAAAAGTATTGAAGACATTCAAAACTCTATCAAAAAAATGGATGCTACTATCCTAAGGGCTAATGAGGAAGCATTTTCTCCAAAGCTACAAATAAAAGATATGAAATAGAAGGTAGAAGCTCATGAAAATGAATTCCAAGGGGTGATAATAGGTAACAACAATGGGGATGCCAAAAATGTCTAACTGGTCAACTTGTAGATGCAAAAGCAATAGTTGGAACTGCTGAAATTGAAGTAAAACATAAAAACTGCAATTAACCACTTGGAAAAGAAATTAAAACATTAAATGAAAATTTTATCATCAAAACAAAAGGAGTTTAATTAATGGTGTTGACACACACGTGCAATATAAAGACATGAAGTTGAAAAATAAACACAACAATGGAATGTGTGATTTTGAAGAAATTCATATTGTTTTGTAACATTCCATGTTGCAAAACCATAGGTGTTAAGAAGAAATCAATCCACCATGAGACAATCCTTTACATTTAAAAAAGGAGATTCAAATAACTGAAACCCAACATTGTGTTTTTCAAATTATAATTATTTTGTGCACTTTTTTTTCAATCATGAAAAATTTAAACTCAAGAATGGAATGTGTGATTTTGAAGACATTCATATTGTTTTGTAACATTCCATGTTGCAAAACCATAGGTTTTATGAAGCAAGCAACCCACCATGATACAACCCTTTAAATTCAAACAATGAGATTCAAATAACTGAAACCCAACATTGAGTTTTCCAAATTACAATTATTTTATGCACTTTTTTTTTTAATCATGCGAAATTTAAACACAACAATAGAATGTGTGATTTTGAAGAAATTCATATTGTTTTGTAACATTCCATGTTGCAAAATTGTAGGTGTTTAGAAGCAAGCAACCCACCATGAGAAAAACCTTTACATTTAAACAAGGAGATTCAAATAATTGAAACCCAACATTGTGTTTTCCAAATTACAATTATTTTGTGCACTTTTTTTTCAATCATCCAAAATTTAAACACAACTATGGAAGGTGTTATTTTGAATACATTCATACATTTAAACAAGGATATTTAAATAACTAAAATTCCACGTTGTGTTTCCCAAACTAAAAATTACAAGGTGTTGTAAACCCCTCTACAACTAAATTCATTAGCATCCCTCACCTCAATTTGGTCAAGTTTCTCCTCCAACTCCTCCATGTGCACTCAAACACTACAATTAGGGTCGGGTTAGGTTATGTGTTTTCTTTAGGGTTAGGTTTGGGATTAGGTTTATGGTTATGGTTAGAGTTTAGGGTAATCTCTAAATTTAAGTTTAAGTCATAGTTGATTATTTTCCCCCAAAAGGAATTTAGATCCATTTTTTCTCATGTTCATTATAGCCAAGTATGGCTTAATCTTAAATTTAGACCTTTTCTTGAAACCTAACATCATATCCCTAATCTAACCATAACCCTAACACTAATCATAAGATTGACTCATACCCCGACCTTAACCCTAGCCCTGACAATAAACCTAATACTAACCCTTACTTGGAAACTAAACCATCATTTTCTCATTAATGTAAGCCTGACCATAACTTTAACCCTAACACTATTTCTCAAAACCATAATCTTAACCATAACCCAAATCCTTTTTATCACAACCCTAAACATAAACATAACTCTAACCCTAAACCCTAAACCATGATCCTAATTCTAATATAACCCTAACACTAACCTTAACTTACACCGTAACCTTAACCCCAATTGTAACCCTAAACTATAATCCAAATCTTAAATGTAGCCCTAACCCTTTTTTCTCAAAACCTTAACGTTGAACCTAACCCTCACGTACCTTTATCCTATCTTTATAACCCTAACCACAACCAAAACTCTAACCCCAACCCTAACCCTAAATATTTTTTCTTTTATTAATTAGTTGCATTCACTCTAATAACCCTAAACCTATCCGTAAACCTAACCCTAGCCCTATCCCTGGCCCTAATCCTAACCCCAACTCTAAGCCAAATATAAAAACAACCCTTAATCATAACAATAACCCTAAAACTTAATTCTAAATATAACCCTAATACTATAATCCCTAATTGTAATCCTAAACCCTAACCCTATTTTCATATCTAATCCCAACCATAACCAAAACTCTAAATCTAACCCTAACCCTATTTTCATATTATATTTTCCTTATGATTGGTTGACTCTTATACTAAATCTGAGTGTTGTTTGTGTTTTGAGAAGAGTAGATTAATATTTTTTATATTTCTTATATGAAGATCAAAATTACATGCACATAGAATGAACCATAGTTTAGCTACAACACTTGGTCTCTTCAAAATAATCAAAGAAGATTAGGGAGAGGAAGGAATGCACACCAAACTACAAAATAGGGGTATTTGTGGCTTTGTTAGTTTTCTTTATATAGTCTACTTGTTTCCTATAGGGAAAAATATTTAATCACTATACAAATGAAAGATGGTTGATTATCTACTGAATATTGTTTTGTGTGTTTTGAAATGGAAGATATCTATGTTGTAAAACAAGGATAGACAACTAAGAGGGAGGGTGAATCAGTTGTTACAAAATTGAAACTTATTTAACCTTATTAACCTTTAATCTCAAATCTGATAATTAACAGTGAAAGCATGAATCAACAACACATCAGAAACACACATAACACCAAGATTTTTCCGTACAAACCCTGTTAGGGGAAAAACCACGGTGGAGGTTAATCCACAATTTATACCCTATTAAAAGTATAAAAGAAATGAATAAGGAATGCACATGCATTCAGGAACACTACCTAGAGCTCACTGCTCAAAGGGAAGGCTCACTGCCTTACATAAGGTAATCAAATTAAATCCATCTGATGAGGTTGAACTGAGAAATTGGCTTCTTCAAAAGCTCTGCATTTGAATGATCTAATCTTTATTCACACATATCTCGCATACACTTCACATACATTATCTCTAAATGAATAAAACAATCGCTCTTATATATCCACTTCATGAATTTACATTAACAACTTTGTCGGCCAAAAAGAAATAATATAGATGAATACAAACTCTCGGCCCAATCCATGAACAAATGTCAATGTGCACCAACCTAAATCGGTCACAACATAATGAATACCTAAAGCAACATCCTCAAACATTCCAAGCATTCAAAAATTAATCCAGAAGGGTCTACAACACGCTACCACCATCATGTCAACCAAGAACATGAAAACTCGAACATGGAAAGGAAAAATCTTTAATCACGAGCACACTAATCAATGTGGACGTACCACAATAATAGAGTATGAGATCAAGAAACATCAATGAACATCTCAAGAGCATACACAACAATTCAATTCACCAGAATTACATTCTCTTCTTTCAGAAACACCAAGTTCTATAGCAACAAAATAACTGTAGGAACACAAAAACTCATAACTCGCTCCAATCTTGATGCACACCTTTGAAACTTCTAGAGGATATACTAGATAGGCTCAGCAACAAACCCTTTAATACACGACTTCAAAATACCAATGTACAAAAATTTTCTCCACTTTGATCTTCACAACTTCATAGACTATCTGCAACATATTTATTCTAAGTTTCTCAATATCCTCGACATATACAACCTTTAAGACATTAATGCTAATAGTGTTGACATCAATGACAACCACATATCATGAGCAACACAACCACAACATCCAACAATCTACATCTCTATAAAAATTGGTATATGCTAATAGTCAACTTATTATCTTATTTATAGCATTTCCTTAGCTTTTTATACTAAAAGATTCAAGGTAGAGGGTAACAAGATTCTTTGAATTGGATACTACATAAAAATTTATGTGGTATAGTCATTGCTTCCATTGTTTGCATTTTCACATTAGGATGCATATTTTTTACAATCAATAGTCTTTTAAATGTCTTGCCAAAATTAATATTATTAATAATTTCAAACTTTTATAAACATGTATGGAAAATAAGTACATAAATAAGAAATATATTGTAATAGTTTCTTCAACAAAGGATAAAAAAATCATGTGGACCATACAAGGATTATGGTGGGACTTAAAATTTACTACCCGTGTGGTATTAACGAGGGAGATCAATAATAATCCTTCCTCGTGGATCTCGCACGATCAGATTAAAGGCCCCTGAGGGTACTGCGAGGTCTGTGAAGAGGCAACACGTGGCCTGGTTCTTGAAGCGGCAGGGCTAGGTGGGACCCGCAGTCCAGTTGCAACCTCTTGTTTTCTTGGGTTGTGATTGGGCACGGTTCTCCCAGGGCGCTGATGTGGATTTTCAAACAATTTTTGACTCAATCTAAGTCGTCCAACTTTCCATGTTTGATCCGCATTAACGGTTCAATTTTTCTTGGGTTCCTATTCATCTGCGTTGGGAGTTCTTGCTCTCTGGAAGTTGTTCTCATTAATGGCGCAGATTTTTTCAATGGATCCTTGCCTGAATTTCCTGCGTGTGAACACTGTTCTCCTAATAAATGCAATGATGGGTTGTACGACATGCCTTCGCAAGCCAGGAATAGTTTGTGGTGGCAACATTAGCCACTAAAATGCTCGAATGCTCTGCATTCGAGCAATTAATATTCTTGCACCAATTAACTAGTCTATAAATGCTCATTGTGTTATCTGGTATTATCATCACATTTTGAGTTGTCTTGTTTGCAGGTGGTCGAGTCTCTCCTGTATTTTGTGAGGTGTTCTTTGTAATGGACCATTCGGCTATGCGCAGAAGGACCAGACTCAGGGTGACAAATTTGCAGCCTGACGAGGTACAACATGTCCTTAGCAAGCTCGAGGTTGTCCATGATGCTAATTTTAAAGGGATGGGGACCTCAAAGTCCCCATTGGTGCTATCTTCTGGTTCTGATGGTGATGGGTCTGAAACTGACTCAGACTACCAACATTACTTGTCGTCCATGACCAAGCTGTTGGGGGTCAATGAAGAGCCCCTCGCAGTTGCCCCAATAACTGCGATGGCACCGTGCCATGCTACCAGATCATGTCTTAAAGCGGATAAAAGGAAGTTGGTCTCGCTTCTTCTTGAAGCAAGGACCAGGAGCAGTCGCCTCTACCGAGGCCGTGCGTCTTGCAAGTAGTTGCAGTTGCTAGGTGTGTTACTTTTGGGTGGTGTGTTGATGTGGACGTACACGTGCCTGCCACACTCTTTTGTCTTTAGCTCTGGTTGGTTACAATGGTATAACTGTTTTGATTCCTGGAACTGATTATGGTTTTTTCTAATGATGAGGAATGTTAATTTCAATTTCATTCTAAATGAAATTCAATTTTGGAATGAACAATGTAGCCTATTGCTTTGTTGCTCTCCTATCCTATAAAGGAGATTTGATGGCTCATTGTTAAGGGTTGTTTTTTTTGGGTCCGAAGGCTTAGAATAGGTACAGTTAGTGGTAATGTAGGATTTTGAAGGTATTATGTAGGAAATCATGCTGGGTTGGGAATAGTATGAAATAAGTATACTATGCTTTTGTAATTACTAATATCGAAAGAAACATAAAAAAATTAAGACATTTTGCTATCTTGTGTATGGGCCATGGATTATGAATGGATTTATCAAGGGTTTGTTCATTTAGTTTCAATGGTGTAGTTGAAAGTGTAATTTGTTCTATTGCTTTGACTTAATGAGTTAATCAAATGCTTGAACACAAATTGCATGTTTATGGTTATATGCTCCTAATTCACTAAGGAGTATTGTTTTAATATACTAACAAATCTCATGGTAGCAAAGCACTCTGGTGATAAGTTCAATTTCATCTGAATTATGTTTAATATGACTCCCACCCAATGGATGAGGCATTGGATAGTATTGGTAAATTCCTTTCAGGTATAGGACTGTGACTCTAAGCACGGTGATTCAATACCTGAACATTTTAACAAATATCAACTGCTATCTCTTTTTGGGATATAGATCTTATGATAATTTTTAGTCTCCTTGCTTTGGGATATCTGATATTATTCTTTGGTTTTTCCACAACCAGGGTAATGACTGTTTGTTAGTGTTAGTGGGGACTGCATCTGTAAGAAGAAGTGTTCTTACCAATCATGAAACATTCTTATGAACACACTTGAGTTTACCCACCTTGGTTTCACAGAGCCAAAAGTGTAGGAGATGTCAGTCTTTGACTGACTCTTGTTAGTTGGCCACTAGCCTTTGCAGTTCTTTATAACGGAGGTTGGCTACCTCTTACATAATTGCAAATCCTATGTGGGAAAAAACACCAACAGATTGTAATTAAGATATACACAAAACGGATCTACATTGAAAATTCGGTAGGAAAATTCAAGCAAATACAACTAGTAGATGCAAAACCAAATAAATGTGAAATTGTGGACTCTAATGATTGTAGAATATACATAATGGATTTTTTTTAAAAGGTTTTAGAAACTTTCAATCAAATGCAATTGGTAGATGCATAGACAAATTTCACAACCTTCACCAAAATCCTTGTCCATTTCCTTAATATGGGAGATTTGGAACAAGGTATAGACATCCATCAAAGCATAATATGAAGATGAATTTTCTCAAATGTTGTGGTTGTACACTCCATTTTCAAATCTATGTAAAATTTGGGAGGATAAACAAATCTTGTGAACTATTTGACAAAATATCTCAAAGAATTGTAATCTCATGAAATACACTCTAATTAGAAAAGTTGCATCACTACCCTCATAACAATCTCTCAATTTGTTTTAGTTTCTATTGTGTTACTCAATTTGAAACTTAATTGTGATACATTAAGTTCATTGTCAAATTGTCATTTGTGTGTCAAGTTTGTCAAAATCCAAAATGATCAATTATTAATAAAATCATGGATCATGTAATATTGGGATGGGTGACCTCCTAGGAAGGCCTAGTGCTTCATCACTTTGAGAATCATTTAGACACAATGAGTGCTAAGTGGACCATTCATTATCATGAGAGATGGTTCTTGTGAAACACTACTCATGAAACATGGGTCAATGAGTTTGACTTGTAAAACTACATAATTGAATCCTGATAACAATATCAAAATTTGACACAATGTGAAAAATATTTCCTACTTGTCAATAGATCATGTTGTCAAAATCTAGAATTTCAAATTATGAATTCTTTGTAATTACTCAATAGATCATGTTGTCAATTGAACCTGTTGGCATTTTTTTACTGCAACCCACACGTGTTTCCTAGAATCTCCTATGAACTCCCCACATTCAATAATAAAAGACTAGGAACAGTATGGCCAACTTTACGAGAATAGCAATAAGGCTAATTCTCCTACACTTCGGACTCTGTAAAATCCAGGAGGGTATTCCCTAACATGTGCTCTTAACATACAACATTTAAACAATTCATTTAATTTGCACACAGGTAAGCAATAGATAGATCCCTAATTAATGTTAAACGATCAAATCCTTCAAGAAATTGGCTATTTCTTTAAAAAAGACTCATGTCCATTTAACAGAGAATCGCAAACTTCACATAAAGTAAATTGATAGCAAATGTTTGAGTAAAATATCCTGATGCCATAACACAAAACATACGAGAATAAAATGTAATCAGAATTCCAGTGCCATATCCCAGCGCAAGGAGTTAAAAGAGAAAACTAAACTACAGGATAAATTTCATTTTGAACACTTATGATCTATTATGAATTGCATTACAAACCATATATCCATACTTGAGTTTATTACTCCTTTATGAATCCTATTTGTTATATTGCATGAATTTACTGGATAACTGAAGCATTTAACCAATCCTTTGAACCAGAGCTATAGTTAAACATAATTCACAGTAAAGAACAAATGAAAATCAATGAAAATCAATGAAAATCATCTTTAATCGATATTTCATTGATAATCCATGTAACATAACACAACAAGAGACCAAATAAACTCCAAATATTCATGAGTTTGATAAAAACATGCTCAAAAACCCCATGATTAACAAAGTTCTCCAATCTGACTCAAAACTTTTTAAAACCTGGACTTACAATTCATACTCTCGATATTACTAGACTCTTATTTCTCATATCTTGGATATTTCAACTGACCACTCTCTCGGCCTAGAATTCCATTTTATAAAACAAGGGAGCCAACAAGCTTCAAGTCAGAGAGTACACATATCCGTTTGTAATTGGACTGCTAACTCCTGATTCAATTACAATTCTATTATGCGAGAGGAGAGCATAAGACAAAGATCATCATTAGTTGATAAGGAGGAAAGAAAACATCGCTCCAAAGGCTGCTCCCCATACATCAAAGGCATGCTTAGCCATTATAGTATTAACTCCACCTCAGCACCCTATACTTGGAGTCAAAAGGAGAATGCAATTTTAGAATATAATATCTAAGGCTAGACCTGTATTATACATGACCAAGTTGCAATTCTCGAATATAACACTCATAATTCGAGTTCATCAGTGAACACCTTTTTCCATAATTCAAACTCCTTCTCAGAAGGCCACTGGAAAGCCACAACCTGTTCAACTTTGTTTCGATAGGGGGCATACTTTACCATTATCAATGTGGCCTTTTTATCAAATTTCTCTAAGAAACTTATAACAAAAGACAACTTTTCCAATATATTCTTTAGCATGTGGATGTCAGCATTTTTGCATATCTCATGTGTTTGAGACATCATTATATTGTTCATTTGCTCCTTCCAAACCTGTAGGGGTTTGACTTCATCCTGACTATGTAAAATATGAGGCAATGGGGTCAGGTCCTTTCCATCATACACATCTTTTAGCAATTTAATCTTGGATTCCATTGGGGCGAAAAATCCCTGAAACTTCTACTCAACAATTCCCTTGACCAATTGATATGTTGCAATAACAGTAGGATATTTATCACCATGCTGTTTTTCCCCTACTGCCATGAATCTCAACTTCTCCATTCTAGGGCTCCATTTGTTTAGCAATGAGATGGCCAATTCTTTATCCCTTCGAAACATTTTTAGTACTTGCAACATTAGGACATAATTTGCATGAACACTATTTAGCTTACTCTGGACCGTTCTATTTAAATGTTTCAAAACAGTGTCCACTATCATTGCATTGTTTCTCCCTGCTGCATCCTAGATTTGCTTTACCATCTCCTTATATTCTTCAACCTGATGAATCAGTTTCTCCCTACAAAGTCCCCCTCCAGGGCTAGTAGCCCTCTCAATAGCGATAGGCACTTGTCCCATATTATATGGAACAATAGCCAAAGACTATGCTTGTGCAGGAGGTTGAGACTGCTCTACTGGTGGGTCGGGAACAGTGTGGCTAGAACTGGCTTGATTTTGAGATCTCATGGTATCCATTTGTTGCCTCAATAAAGCCAATTCAATTTCTAACTCTGCTACCTTTTATTGACTCTTATTATATTCATTAATAATGTCATTATATTGGCCTCTCAGAGTATCCCGCTCCTTGGTCAAATCTTCAACAGTTGCTCTGGTGAATTTGGCAACATTCACAACCATATCAGCAGCTTCCAGTGCTGGGGTGTCAGCAACTTTCCTCACAACCAAGTGACCACTGAAGTCAGAAGGTTCTACAACAATTGGCTTTTTAGAGCTAGTAGATAGGGACCAGATTGCCAATGCATCCCATTCCTCACTAAAGGCCGATCCCTTGAGTGCCAATGTAGCCTCCTCTTCAGTAGCAAGAAGTGGCTTATTAGCCCTTCTTATTGTGTCAAACACCACAACATTAGCGATATCCTATTCTGGGAGTAGCTATAGTCCATTTTTTTGTACCAATTCTTGGCCCTGCTCTGGTGTTATTGTTTTGAATCTTTCTCTCATTTGTTCCCTGACCTTAGCTTGAATTACCTTCTCTGGGAGCTTTCGATGCAGACTTCTCTCATGTGCCACCTTCTCAGCATATAATGTAGTTTGTGCTCTCCACATAAAATCTTTAAAAGCACCGGTTTGAATAAAAGAGTCATCCATCATGAACTCTCTGCAAGCTTCTATTCTCAAGTCATCATTGCTTGTTATTTCTTTGATTTCATCTTTTCCTAACCTCAAAGAAACTGTACCTAAACCTGTTGCAATGTCAACTGGTTCCAATGGCATCTCAGGATGCATTTAATCTGGAGTGACAATAATTTCATCATCCTCATCACCATCACAATCAACAATATTTACCTTTTCAACCCTCTGCCTCTTTGGTGATGGTGGGCAAGCCTGTTCTGAAAAACTTGGAGGAGAATCCAAATCAACAACATTTGGTACTGACTGCCTTGAAGAAAATGGTGCAATATTTTTAGCAACATCTTCAGCCCTACTTCCCTTTCTTCTAGAAAAAACCCTTATCTTCTTTTGGGGCTGATAAGTAGGCCTCTCCTCTTCCTTTACCTCAGGGTACTCCTCGATGGTTTGTGATTTTCCCCTTTCTTCCACAACCCTTTCATCTTTCAAAACCCCAACCAAGCTCTCAAAATTATCAATAGCATACATTTCCCTGCTAAACTCATCTTTAGCATTAGGTATGGGATTGAAACCAGGTATTTTCTCCTGCTTACTTTTCACCATTTTAGAGTAGGCAATGTATAGTGCCTTTCTATCATCTTGTAATTCCAAATCAAAAATATTCCTGATGATGTCCTCAGGAAAGTAGAAGTTGTGGACAAAAGCTCATGTCTGATGTTTTTCCTTCATTTGAGAGATAAAACCCTCAAGATCATGATTCCTGGGGCGCACAGTCCTTAGCCTATAAGGTCCAAGTAATTGATGCAACTCCTTCCATCCTCCCTTTGCCATAACAAAATCAGTAAATGTTGTATATTTAGGGAAGAAAGAACCTTTCTTTTGTTCAGTTGGCAAGTGTAGTTCTTGAGCACCCCCCAACTGCCTCATGATTTCCAAAAATCCAAGTCTAAGGGGCACCTCCCTTGGTAGAACCTTTGGATTGACATTAGTGCCAAAAACCCTGAAAGCTGTAGTATTACGATAGGGGAAAATGTCTCCCCAATTGTGCATTATGTTCAATTCAGGCCTTCTCTCCATCGACCTCAAGAAATCATGAATTTATTTTGGGATCCTTGGGGGGTCACGAACCAGAGCCTCCCTTAATTTAGATCCAAAGACATTATGGAAAGTTACATAATCAAACTCATGATCATGCATGTCAAGAATCCTAGTCCAATATTGGACAGGCATTTCAATGTTTCCTTCATTCTTCTTTAATTTCATATCTTTTTCGAACACAGCCTGACCCCTATACAGAAACATGTGGATTAACAAGGAATACCATCTGAATCCAACCCAATTCTTCCACTCCTTTAGGGCTACCAGACCCGTGTGCATCTTCTCTGCCAAATAAGTGGCAAAATCATATATTACATTAAAACTTGGGTGCTGGAGATTTACTGCCATATACATAATATCGGTAGGCAAGGTTTTCTTTAAGCTGACTCCCAGAACTTGACATAAAGCACAAACAGTCTTCTTGAAATAACTGGCGAAATAGCCCACAGGAAAAGGTTCGGGCTCATTCCTGTCAATTACTACCTTCTTCTGATTTTTTCCTCTTCCTGAAACTACCAAATGAGGTATTAAGAAGGATGTTTTGAACAAACCCCTATTATTTCTATATTCTTGTCTGAAAACCTCCAAGTTGACAGGAACCATATCTTGACTCCATTCGTGCAATTTGAAAATCTCTACAATTTCTTCTTTGGTTATCTTAATCATATGCACACCAGTATGTGTTCTAACAATTCGGGCCATAGGGTCATATCTAGCAGCAATGTCCTTTAAAAGATCTACATCCATATAAACATTAGGAACCACCAATTTACCCAAGTCTAACCTCCAGGGGTTACACAAAGGAACCGACAAATTCCTATTCCCAAACCAATTGGAGAACAACTACCACCCAGTGTATGGTAACTCGACATCTTGAATTGCACATTGCTTATCTGTCAATCCTTCCAAGATTCGAGGCCCATAGAACAAAACATTTCCCTTCTGCTTCTTGCTAGTACAGGGTTGTAACATATCAATAATATTTTGGGATAAAGACCTGGTAGTGGTTTTAGAACCAAAACTTCAGGCCTTGGGTGCAATTTATACTAGAATAATGATAATTCGAACTAGGGTTTGCTTATTTTTAGATAGAAAATAATTACAATTTTCTCCTTTAGCCTTAACAAAAAATTCTTCAATATTCAAAAAACCTAAGCAATTATGTAGACAAGCTCTAAAAGTGAATCTATTCAATCAATTCTTCAAGAACAGAGACAGGAAACAATCACGAATTGCCCAGCAAGCAACCATAAAATATTCTGAATTTACAAGAAATGGCATACGTGTTACTTATGGTTTCAATTGCAGAACATCCAAGGCAGAGAAATTGAGAAATCGTAACCACAGCTTGCTTCATTTGATACCAAGCAATTCTTCCTCAATGTAGAGATACAAAACTAAAATAGTAATTCGCAAATTTTAGCATTTAGTTATGCAAGCAGAGTCGAACTCGGCCATTACTATTCACTCGCGCGAGATAAAATGGCTATCGTACAATACCAATTTATTTTTAAATACGAGCCATTGATCGATCGCAACGTTGGCCAGGAGAACGGCTCAGATTTAGTCAAAATAGTTTGAAAATGCCACGTTCTCCTTCCAGTCACCAAACGGATAGGATATTCACCTACACAGCACCACATCAGCATGGAAATGGGCCCCACCTTTGTTATCAGCACACAGCATCGGAGTCCATGCGTCACCAAATTGCACACTTCGCAACATTATTGAAACTATAGTTTTAATTGCGCGAGGTCAACGAGGAATGGCCACGATGCATCGGTATGGAAACAACTGTCAGCATTAGCCTTCATAATCAATCAGCAAGCAAAACTGGTCCCCACCATCAAATGTGACAGATGGAAAAATCTCGCACGCCTAGCACCATATTTGTGACGTTAGCAGAAACCTTGCGAGGTCTGCGAGCAACGGTCAAGATTGAAATCACTTCATCCGATGGTCGCGCAATCTGCACACGCAAAAAGGTTATTTTGCCTGACTGTTTAATAGTTTTTTTAATTTTGCAAGGGGTGTTTTTAATGACCGTTGATCTTCCTACGATTGATCCTGACCGCTCCCCGTGATCTCGTGATGACATCACCATTGGTTGTTTGGAGATTGCAATATCACGGGTGATCGCCAC
This sequence comes from Sequoiadendron giganteum, assembly GCA_007115665.2. NCBI lineage: Eukaryota > Viridiplantae > Streptophyta > Pinopsida > Cupressales > Cupressaceae > Sequoiadendron > Sequoiadendron giganteum. The sequence continues at coordinate 596,883,261 of CM021100.1, forward strand.
ATGTCCCAAGCTGTCGATGCCGAAAAGGCATCAGCCTTCATAATCGATCAACAAGCAAAACTGGTCCCCACCATCAAATGTGACAAATGGCAAAATCTCGCACACCTCGCACCATATTTGTGACATTAATAGAAACCTTGTGAGGTTTGCGAGCAACGGTCAAGATTGAAATCACTTCATCCGACGGCCACGCAATCTGCACACGCAAAAAGGTTATTTCACCTAACTTTTTAATAGTTTTTTTATTTTGCAAGGGGTGTTTTTAATGACCGTCGATCTTCCTATGATTGATTCTGACCACTCCCCATGATCTTGTGATGACATCACCGCTGGTTGTTTGGCGATTGTGATATCATGGGCGATCGCCACATGTCCCAAGCTGTCAATGCCGAAAAAGCATCAGCCTTCATAATCGATCAGTGAGCAAAACTGGTCCCCACCATCAAATGTGACAGATGACAGAATCTCGCATGCCTCGTACCATATTTGTGACTTTAGCAGAAACCTTGTGAGGTCTGCGAGCAACGGTCAAGATTGAAATCACTTCATCCGACGGCCGCGCAATTTGCACATGCAAAAAACTTCTTTCGCCTGACTTTTTAATAGTTTTTTAATTTTACAGGGGGTGTTTTTAATGACCGTCGATCTTCCTACGATTGATTTTGACTGCTCCCTGCGATCTCGTGATGACATCACTATTGGTTGTTTGGCGATTGTGATATCATGGGCGATCACCATGTGTCCCAAGCTGCCGATGCAGAAAAGGGATTAATAAAGCGTTTAATATTTGTGTCAAACTTAAATACGTTATAAAGTGGGTTACTAAAATAGCTACGAGATGCACGTGCTCGAGATCGATGGTGATGTTATAATCTTGGTAAAAATTTGCTCAACGGTTATGTTTGGTGTTGCTGACTGTTGTGAGTGAACATGATCACCGATGGTAAGAATCAACGATTTCCCGTTATCGCGTGATCCAAAGATGCAGGATGTTTAGTGATCGTGATATCACGAGCGGGCGCCACGTGTATTCCTTTGGCATTGTTTCTGTAGTGGGCCCTCGATGCTGACATGGAGATTTTGTCAACCCTTTTGAAGATGGTCATTTGATGATCTGACAAAAATAAAAGATCGACGGCTGAAGTTTAAATTTGCATCAAATGCAATTGGAGCCATTGGGGTGGCATGTAAATGAGCTTTAATGGTGGACGAGACGTCTACTGCCTCAATTCAATCGACATAAAGTATCTGCTCTTTTTCTATCTTCATCACAAAAGCATTCAAGTATTTTCCAAGCAGTTCAGAGTTAGAGATAAAGTTTTTTGAGCAATCACCGTGAAGTTTGGTTCTCTGCAAGGCGCGAAATCCCGTGAGTTATTTTCTAAATTGTTGGGTTAATTTGACTGTGTCTTTGCGAAGGGTTCTATTGTGCTGGTCAAGGGGTTTTGTTAATTATTGTCGTAGGGTTACTGGTTCATTTGAATTATTGGAATTGCACAGTTGTGTTGTATTTTTGTGTTCTAGGTACCCCTAGTTTCTTCGAGGATTTGATTTTTTAAAAGAAGCCCTAGTTGTTTAAGATGGCACCACCGAAGCAGCACTCTGGCCATGTTGATTATTTGAAGAGGAATTCATATGATGACTTCCTGGATTAACTCCCATTGTCAACAAATGACAGGAAGAGTGGTTTGGTTTTAATGAATGGAAAGACCCTAGGCGAAGGTCTACTGTGCAAAAATTCTAACATTGCGGATGCCTGGATTCCTATGACTGGTCTTGAAATGTTTAGGCTATGGTATGGATAGCGAAACTTACCTCACCCCTTCTCTAATGCCTAGAGATATGACATGGGGAAACTAACAGTGCCGAATGTGTTCCCTGATGTTGACTTGCTCAGAGCAATGGCAGCACGGTATGATCCTGTGACAAGGGTCATAAGGGATAATGATGGTGGAATTTTGCTAAGCCTAAATGCAGATGAGATTCGGCAGATTTTTGATTTGATTGAGTATAGCCCTTTCTTAGTCCAAATAGATTTTGAGAAGATGAAGGAGGAGTACAAAAGGTTAAAGCATCTTTTCAGATTGAAGTTGCTTCCTCTTCACTTGGCTAGGGCAGGGAGTTCAACAATTCATATAAGCCCAAATGACCAAGAGCCTTTTAGGCTGAGTTGTTTTGCTAGTCACTTCCTGGCAACATTTTATTCATTGTGCCAAATTTTAGGGTTCAACCCTAATACTGTGATGCCACTTGCGTACATGTTTATGGGAGCCCAGATTCAACATCCCAACTTCTCTATGGTATATGACTTTGCATCATTCCTGTCAGAGAAGATGCATGAGGGTTTGATAAAGTTGCATGTGGGGGATACTGGGACTCCTTTTTTTTGGTACTCCCTATTGATGCATATGTTCCTATACAAGAATGTTGTTTTCTTCTCAGAAAACATGGAGTTGAGGCAGGAGGTGAATGGAGAAAGGTTACCAGTACAGGTGTGGAGTGTAGATTTGTCTTACAACATGGGAGGTGCCAACTTTGTGCAATTTGATAATTGCTTTGCCTCTAGACTCAGGGCTTGGTTGGTGGTAAATGTGCCAAGAGTCCCTGAAGATTTGCATGACTTCCTCTGACCGAAGGTGAGGAAGCCTAATTTAAAAGTGTGTCACAATTGGGGTGATATCATCTTGTACCCTATAAGCACTGTCTTGAGGGTGTATGGCTTCCAGGGAACCCCTCATATCCTCCTCTTTAATGTACCATCAAGGATGGGGTTTTCCAAAGTAATGTGGCAACTAGGTTGTATTCATGAGGAAAACCTAACAAAGAAAGGAAAAGGGACTTTGTTCCCTGACTACACTGTTGTTTCTGATTTTGTCTGTTCCAAGGGAGGATGGGTCCACTTCGAAAGGTTTTTTGATGACTTCAATTTGAGGAATGGTCCTAGGAGACAGCATGACCCTGAGGGATTCTTTGCATTATTCAGACAATGAATTAAAGGTGGAAAATTTGCAGATGAATTCAACTTTCCTGAGGACCTAATTAGAAATGAGTTTGATTTGAATAGGCAGGAGTTGAATAAAGAAAAATGGATTGCATATGAAAAGTTGCTAGCTATAATACATAAAATGGATCCAAAATATGATCCATTAATGGAGTTCACTCCATTTCACAAGAGAATAGACTTCTTAATGGCTCATTTCAAAAGTATCATGGCCACCTTGATGAGCAAGAGGGTCAGTTTGGAATTATATTTTTGTATAGAAAGACCGGATGTGAGGCCTGAAGAAACAAGGCCAACTTATCAACCACCAGTTGACAGGCCTTATACAAGAGAAAGAGGAATGCGAGCAGTGATGAGGATGAAGGGGATAAGAAGGGAAAACAAGTCATGCAAGCATCATCACAGCTGGGTCCAAGGATCAGAGCACCCGGAGGGATAAGGATTGTGGATCTAGATTCAACACCAAGAGGTGATCCTGCAGTGTTACCATTAGAGCCAAGCCCTAAGAGGTAGAGAGTTGAGGAAACATAGGAAACTCTAATGGATGAGATAATTGTGACTGATCAAGACATGCAGGTTGGTATCCCTTCCCCTCCTAGATCAACACAATTGGTGCTTTCTGACATGGATGTAAAGGGGCAATGTGTACAAGATGCTAGGATGGAGGCCTGCAAGGCATTCTTGGACGATGATGCATTTATAAAGACTCCTGTATTCTTGCAACTAGTTTGGAGGATGAAACTAGAAGAGTACCGGAACAAATGCAAGAGTAGGAGAGAATTGAGACCTGATAGGTCTGAGCAGGAGAATGATGATGAGGTCAAGGCCGAATTAATGAAAGAATTCAAAGGCATCACTCCTAAGGAGGGAAGAAGACTTGTGACTCAGACTTGTTTCTTACTTTTTCCTGAATGGGACATAGCTGATGCGGTTGCATTCAATGCTATCTTATAGTCCAAACACCCTATACAAAATAGTGAAGAAGAGGTTAAGGCAACTCTGTAGGACTCTGCCTTCAGTGAGGAGTATGAAACTCTGGCAATATGGGCATTGGTACCCCAGGGCAGAAAGCCAAATGTAACCGATATTAGCCCACACCTAAGGGGAGGGCTAATCATCAAGAGAGCTTCTAAAACTTCAACAACAGAAGCTACAAGCCTGACAGTGAATGTGGCCAAATTGGCCCAAAAGACAGCTGAGAGAGAAGAGGTTGAAAAGAAGAGTCTAATGGAGAAATACAATATGATAATTTTAGAATATAGTAGGATGCAGGAAAGGAACGCTGAGCTGCAATCTGAAGTAGATAGGTTGAAATATGGGCAGGTGGGTGAATCCTCCAGTGCTCCTGGTATCAGAGCATTACCTTCTATTGTAGGATCGGTCCCCCATACTACTCCAATTGTTTCAACTCCGGGGTCCCCCATCTAGGCACTTGCTCTCAGTCCTACACCAGGGCCAGTTGAAGAAGAAGTTGAATATTTTGTGGATCCCACCAAGAAGCAAATATTGAATAGGATCATAGAATTGCAGGCTGCCTTAAAGGCAAGTGAGGATAATGCAATTTCCAAACAAAGTGAGGTGGTTGACACAGTTTTGAGGCATCTTAATGAAAAGGTTGATGGTAAATTACCATCTGTACATTCTTTGTATTCTTTATTCTTGGATGGAATAAAAAATATCAATAGGGATTGGGAAATAGTTTTTCCTTTGGCTGAGAAATGGATCCCTAGGGCCAATGATCTGGATATTATGTACAAAGCTTCTAGGTTTGATGTGGACAATAGGCCCCAGTCATTGAAGCCTACTCAAAACTTTGTAAAATCATTGAGCGGATTTCAAGCCCTACCTGATGATTTCAATAGAAGAATTAGCGAGCTGATAAAGAGCTTTGATGACTGGAATGATACATTTTTTCTAGACATTATTGATGCACAAGGAAATGTTAAGACATTGCAACAGTGGTAGGATGGGGCAGAAGAATTTATCAATGCACAAATCAAATTGATTTGTGATGATTCAAACTATGATTTGCTGGTAAATAGTATAGATAAGATAATTAAAACCAACATATTCTTAGAGTTTTTTGAAAGGGAAGCCAATCAGGTTGCAATGAAGTACACACCTTACAATAGTAAGGTGAATGAGGTTGTGAAATTTTGTTGGCCAACGAATGAAGAGTATCAGAGATGGGTGGACAAGTACTTAACCGAAGAGGAGTAAAATAGTGTCTATTACCACAAGATGGATGAAGGAATTCCAGACGATGATGCAAACAAATCTAGAGACAACCACAGGAAATGATTTAACAATGGACAGGGCATGTGAACAGAATGAGAAGATGTTCGAAATGGAGCTAGCCATAAGGAATGCACTGGAGGATGTTGATACACACAACCGGCCAGCTTATCGAGATTATCTATCAAAACATCTATTTATGGCTTAATACAACATAATTTCTAGTTTGTTATTGTTGTTAAGCAAAAGACATTTCTCAAAGGACGTGCCCTTTCACAATTTTGATATATTTATATCTGTTTCATAATGTAAAACAGATATAGGCGGATAGGAGAAAGATACAGTAGATAGTTTGCAATGAAACTTTCCTTTAAAAGACTCAGATGCTTGTATGAATTTTGATGAAGTTAATGAAGATGTCTAAACTTGTGGCTTAATCTTGGTATAAGTTTGTGGAATTATACAGTTATCTGGTTGTCTCCATTTTGATGCTTTTCTGTTGTCTAAATTGATATATGAAGCATATAAATATATTCAGTTTATCGATACACATTTGTTGTATTTGTGTGATGTGATTATTTGGTTCTTTCAAGTAAAGATTAAATCCTTATAGTACTCAATCACAGTAACTGAAGATGGATCAATAAGAAGAATCACATAACTAGGATTGTCATTCTATCTCAAGTAGAGTTTGTCAGTCATTTACTTGCACATTTATACAAGTTATAAACTACATCTGTGTGCCAAACACTTTGAATTATTTCCATCATAGATTACACTTTTGTAGATCTTCATTAGACTCCATACACCCAACAAGGCAGTGGTCTCACGCTTTCATCTTTTGGTTTATCCATTTTATTTTTTACATCTGTTAACTAAACATATTCTAATATAATTCAAATATAATTAAAATTAAAAACATCATAAATTAATTATGTAACCACATAAGTCAAATATAATTCTATCAAGAAATTAATATCAAATAGATAATACAATCACATAACTCATACATTTCAATGTCATTGATCTTCTTCTTCATCCAACTCTTTGTCTGTATCATCCGATCCAGATTCAACATTGTAAGGATTGGTCATATCATCATCATCGTCATTGATATCAGTTTCGATAATGTCATCATCCACATGGATATCATCTTCATGAACATTAACTCCTACATCATCATGATCTAGTTCCTCCTCTTCGACATCTTCGTCAGGGACATCATCAACTAACTGTTGATCCTGATCATCATCTACATCATCTTCTATTTCTTCAGTATCTTCTTCTTCCACCACATTATACTTTACCGGCCTTTCTCTTGGATCACGTCTAACAACATATGACCAACCCACTTTACCTGGAACCTCTGAGTAAAATACCTGCTCACATTGGCTTGGAAGAACATAGGGCTCATTTCCAGCTCGCTCAAAATACCTTGTATTAACCATGGTAAATCCATTATCATGTTCAATAACAGTTCTCTCAGGATCATTTTCATTCAATCATAGCCTGTACCATTAGACAACAAACATAACTAATTTGAAGGACTTAAAGTCACACTCAAGTATATCATCCAAAATCCCATAGTATTGATTTTCTGAGACTTCTGGATGTATGTCACTTCTAGATGAAACATTAGTCACCTGGAAGACTGCAGTTATCCCAGAATCACAAGTTTTCTTCATGTCATCCAACTTTTTGATTCAAAATTTATGACCATTGCACCACATAGCCTTGTGGTGTTTCACCTGCAATATGTCAAAAATGTAAAACTTATTGCAATATCGTCAGTTGATAAACATATTTATTCTTGGCCGAATGTATGCAAAGAAAATAAAATCTCAACATATATATACATCAATATAATTGAAAATAATTAAATAATATGGGTGATTAATATATTTATACATACCTGTTTATCTCTTAAACCATATGCTAAATCAATTTCCCTTGGTGTAACATTGGAATCTCCATTACGATGAGCTTCTTTAACCAATGAAGCCACACCTTCCCATGTTAATGCGCGACCAGATTGTTGACATCGTTCAATCCATACCGTCATCCAATCAAGATTGTTTGCACGTACAAATGTAGTGCATCCCACTCTCGACCAACTGTATCAAAAAAAATTAAAATTCACAAACGACGTATAATTAGTTAATTACCACGGTATACGACCTTAATTTATAATTGATGAATATTGAAAGATTAATAATTAAATAAGTATAATATACATAAAAACCAAATGTAAAATGTATTCTAATTAATCTCCATGACCATCTTATAATTACCTGTCACTTTCCTCAATCTACCTTTCCCCATCAGGTACTCCCCTTCAAATTTTTTAATGGAGTTGGGATCCCAAATGCGATCTACATGGAACTTTGTTGCAAACTTAGGAAGATATTCAGTAATGTACACCATAGTCTGGTATACCATGTATCCCTCCACCATAGAACCCTCAGGATGTGCTCTTTGTCTAACCAAAGCCTTCAAAAATTTCAAGTGCCTCTCAACCATCCACATTGACCTTGTGTGTACAAGTCCACACAATTCAATCTCCTCAACTTGGTGTATCAGGTAGTGTTCTTGTGCATTGAAAAATGTCGAAGCTAGACACTTTTGCATTTCACAGATTAGACCAGGAATTTTTCTCTTCCAATAATTTATATCTTCTTTATGGATTGCTTTAGATGACAGCCATCTACAAGTGATTCAAGGCACAAATATATTAATGAGATTTTAAAAAAATATACAACGAATTGAACAAATATCGGTACTTACCTCATGTATTTTCCAAGATCATATATAACTTTCTTGACATTGTTGTCGAAGTTGTCTAGGAGAGATAGAGGTAGAACGTATTGCAACAATTATAAAATGATCTATTCATTAATATTTTTCCAAAAGTAGTAAACATAATACATTGAAAAGTACATGCAGTATACATATATATATAATATACCAGAATAATTACCTTAATGAAGGTATGCCAATCATGCGTTTTCATCCCTGACCCAAATTCACCTTTCTTTGTTATGATATTGTTTATGTTCGCAGCAAATCTTGTGGGAAATCTAATTTTTCGTATGACTTGTTTTATAGCATTGCTTTGCTGCTTCGTTAATAACCAAGGAAGGGCACTTATATTAATTTGGTCTCCATCGCTATTTAATTGAATGACATTTTTCATTGCATGATTGGCTTCCTGAATGTCACTACAAATTTTGACAATTTTTTCTTTGTCATGCCTTCCATCCAAAATTTTCCATAATGTTTCTGTCATATTCTTTTCGATATGCATTGTATCAAACAAATGCACAATTTGTAGGTGCTCATAGTAGGGCAACCTACTAAATTATCTGGGATAACTTTTCAGTCCCTGTGGAAGCCGACCATTAATGCCTTGACGACCTTCATGAAGCATATTAGTTAAACAAATTAACAACGATAATTATTGTCAATTACAGCATGAGTAAACACAACACAATATAAAAATATAAATTCAAAACATATCATAAAGGATAGATAAACAATTTGATCCAATGTATAACCTTGACGATTAATTCTATTATATTCCAACTTCCATAGGTGAGGTGTCATTCTTTGTGGTTTTGATGGAGTCTCTTCTTTCCCATTGAAAAGATGTTTTTCAGTAGTTCGATACTTATGATTTATGTGGAGGAAGTGCCTATACTCATCAAACACCTGCTTTCCTAAACTTGTTGAACGACAAGATTTCATCTTTGGACCATAAATTGGACATGCAAATTTTCCCTTTGTTTGAAGACCTGCAAATCATATATAATTGGATTAAATATGTCATTTTTTATAATTATATATAATGAATAGATTACTTAAAAAACATGCATGATATCTACTTCATAAAATTAAATATCGTTAAAGTCATGCAGTCGAACGTTATAACATACCAGAAAAATGTGTTAGCCCTGGGGCATCATGAATTGTCCATACAAGCATTGCATGGAATTGAAATTGTCTTTGTCCTATTGGTCTAGATACGTCATACATAGTGACGTCATTCCATAACTTTAGTAACTTGTCTATAAGAGGCTCAATATATACATTCATATCTTTAACTTGGTACTTACCTAGTTGAATGAACATAAACATTACATAATTATTATAACCATTTTGCTGCAATATATATAAATTCATGTGCATGACTATTAAATGAAAAAACATATAAGTGATTATGCAACAAATAAGACAAATGAGATGCTACTACATTAAAAAAAATTGATGTAAACAAATACCTGGAACAATCATTGCCAACATTATGTGCTCCCTCTTTATTGACATCCATGAAGGAATGTTATTGTTGATAACAAAAATAGGCCACACCGAGTAAATAGATCTCAGCTCTCCAAATGGATTGACACCGTCCGCTGCCAATGAAAGCCTGAGATTACGAGGTTCTTCTTTAAAGTGTGGCCATTTTTTCTCCATGTCCCTAAATGCAAAACCATCCGCAGGCATTCAAAGAATCTCATCTCCACTTCTATTACGTGCATGGTAATCCATAAATTGCGCTAAGCTTTCACACCTAAATAATTGTTGCATACGTGGAATAATGGGAATATAACGAAGAACCTTGCGAGGCACCTTTTTTGTTAGTTGATCTGTTCAATATCTACTGATATGACATTCTGGGAATTCTGTTGCAAATTTATGTTGTTTATGATATATAATATGATCATTGGGACATGCATCTATTGCTTGATACTCCATTCCAATATCTTTCATAATGCCAGATAAATCTCGGTATGAGCGAGGTAAAATATTTGATGGTGGTAACAAAAATTTACCAATCAATCTACAACAAAAAATAATTTCTAAATATAAAGGATATTAATGGTACATACTTCATCCTTTATTTACTAGCGATGAACTAACAACAATTAAAATAGATGAAAAAAGATGACATATATGACATACCTTAACATCTGCGAGATTGCTATGTTGGATAAACCATTTATAACCTTCAAGTTCGCCAGCAACAATACAACAGAGAGAAGAGTTGTTTGGGAGCCTTCATAAAGGGGCTCGTATGCCTTCTCAAGTAAAGGTAAATCATGAAAATCATCAAAGTCATCTCGATCAACATGATCAGATGTGCCACTACATGTGTCATGGATCAATGCATTTGTACCATCATCTTCAATTGTGTTTTCTGGCGCATGATCATCTTCGATATTCATAGCTCCATGTTCCTCCGCTTGCAAAACCACATTCTTCGGGCTGTGATAATTCATATCATGTGCCCTAGGGCGCCCCACCTTTATAATAATGATAGACACAAATTAACCATGATCATGATCAAGTGATTTTATATATATATATATCAAATGTTAAAACAATATAAACATTTTCAAATTCAATCAATATAAACACATATAATGAAAACTTACCAATGGACGATAATCATGCCCCCCTTCAACGTGACCATGCTACCTACAATGTCTCTCAGCTGTTGTGATTAAAAGTCTTCTCGTCTTTAAGTCCTTGCAATTATTGCAAGGACAATAACATTTCCCATCACCCTTTCTTTTCAATATAGCCCACAATCTAGCAACTGTCTCTTCATTTTGTTCTGGACTAATATTATCTGACATGATTTTTCTTTACCAAGCTTGAATATTTAGATCTTCAAAAAATATCAAACTCACACTCCAATAATTTTTAATCATACACAGGTAACAAAATATAATAATTATGATATTTTACACCAAAAAAATTCGGCATGCAACCACCCCTGCAAAAGAGAAGATAGTCTGAAGTTAATGACCCCAAAAAACACTTTCAAATGCTAATTCCAGAAATTATTAAATTCTGATTTTACTATGATTTCCAACTGTTAGACTCCTAAAATCAGAATATTGAACTTGCACAACAAAATCTGGAAATGAAATTCTCAAAATGCAGCTAATAGGCCTCAACAATTAAGGCCTACTCAAGACTTTGTGAAGTAATTGCAAGGTTTCCAGGCCTTACCTGATGATTTCAGCAAGAGGATTAAAGAGTTGGTAAAGAGTTTTGATGACTAGAGTGACACATCTTTACCAGATATTGTAGATGCCCAAGGAAATGTTAGATCACTACAGCAATGGCAGGACAGGGTAGATGAAATCATCAATGCACAAATTAAATTGATTTGTGATGACTCAGATTATGACATGCTGATGAGTAGTATGGATAAAATCATTAACACTAGCACATTTTTTGAATCTTTTGAAAGGGAGGCGAATCAAGTAGCAGTAAATTATACACATTACAGTGCCAAGGTAAATGAGGTGGTAAATTTTAATTGGCCAACGGATGAAGAATATCAAGGATGGATAGAAAAGTACTTAACTAAACAAGAATAGGACATAATCTACAACTGGCAATTAACAACTCAACGGTTATGGTTATAACAAATTTTGGCTGTCTTGGTGGCAGATTTGGTGCAAGATTTCAAATTTTGGCAAATGCACTAGTTATTCTCCAGTGGACGGGATGAACAAGAAGATTCTCCAGAGACTCGGCTGTTGTAACCAATTTTTGAAATGTCATAAGGCGGTCCAAGTGACCAGTGACAAGTGTATTTCTGGTCCGATGCTTGTTGCTCCTTCATTTTCCCTATAAGAAGGATTTCAGGACCAGAATTATGGGTTAGCAAGTTAGATATATTTAGGTCGAGTCTAAGTTGCAGAGCGAATTTGTAAAGAGCCTGATATTATAGTGAAAATACTATTCTTAGGTTTGCTGTCATTTTGTTGTAGCTTTTAGTTTCAAAGGTACTTAATTTTCAAGACAGTACTAGCATCTGAATGAAAATTACTCATTTCAAGGTCATGTATCTCTATTGTATGAATATATTATTATCTTGAATAAAATTATCAAGGGTTATTCTGTTCATCTCACTGTTATGGTGTGTGTAATTCTCATTTTGGCTTTAATTCAAGGAATTAATTAAAATGCTTGAGTGAGGTTATAGGTGACTATGTTCATATAAGGATTTGATAAGTAGTATTGGGTTAGAATATAGATTGATGGTATTGCAAGGCAGTATTATCTGAGATTTTATATGCTATGTGTCTAGAAGATTAACTTGGTTACAGTACAATACAACCAACACCTTTGATATTATCTAGCTATGGCTCCCAAATCTATTACAAATTGATCATTAGGGTTAAAATTGAAACCTTGCAAATATAATCTTTGTCCAAATCCATCAATAATTTTCCATCAGTTATAAAAAATTCCCTTATAAAGAATTTGTGAAGCTAGGTCTAAAATCTGGAAATGAAATTCAAAAAATGCACAAGACTAAAAATGAAATCTGATGAGATGTTGCTTTAAAATATGATTTTCAAACCTGGAAGTACAAATCTGACTTCACAAATGAATTCTAGAAAAAGACAATGACTACCCTCAACCTGGCGATATCTTCTTGAGTTTCTTCTGATTTTCCCCAAGAAAATTGTCGAGCAAAACACTATCGCAATAAATAGCCGAGCTCATTTCAATTTATGCCCGCCACAATTAAACTTTGTAGGTCCATCGCAATTTCAACAAAAGATCTTCGTCGAAACATTGATGAAACAAAGGTTCATCGACGTTCCGACGAACGTCGGGGATAAAAATTAACAGAAATGAAAATTCGCACAAGTGCCCGACGATACATCTGATTATATAGCTTTTGTTGGAAAGTTTCATCAGAAATTGGGGTCAAATGAGTTAGTGGTGCAGTCAAACCTTCAGCTTTCAACATGCAGACTGGATACTCAGAGTTTTTTCACCCTTCTTTCTCAAACCAAAAATGCACACGTTAGTCTACCTCTAATTTCCTCGCACTAGAAAAAAGTTGATGAAAGTGAAACTTCACGGTCAAGTTAAGGAACCCACATTTATCGGTTGGCAAAAAGTGAGAAAATTGACCTGACGACATCATTAAGTCCTACAACCATTTCTCGGACATTTGGTCCTGTCTGTTAGTTTCATCACTTCTCTCCCCCGTTTGGCGGGCCCCACACTATGACATCTCATCATGTCATGTATACCCTTTACACAATGAGCCGAAAGGGCGAAAAAGGAGAAAGACCATTAAACATCAAAAAAATTATAGTAACAACATATGAGAGACACAAACACAACCAAAAATAGCAGAGAGACAACATATAAATGACCCAACCGCTAATTGTCTATACTCTCCCATTTATTGACCGAGAGGTTTAACACATCTTTCCCAATATAGTTGGGGCCTTCATCCATGGTGTTCTTGTCGATTTCCTCTTTGCCCACATTCAAGAGTGTGAGAGCCAATCTATGAATTATCTTAATAGTGGACCAAGCTAGCTAGTTGACTTTATGATTCAACTTAGCAACCTACTCCTGCAACACACCAAGCTCATACACCTTGTCTTCCTTGCTCTAGATCTCTAAATCAACACCAACCCTAGAATCCAAGGACTTGGTAGAGTCATTTCAAAGAATCTAGTTCAGATCAAAGAAGTGACTAGGGTCTTCTATGGGTCCTTTATATTTCCACTTCTCAATAGCTTTAGTGCCTTCAATATGGTTTCCAGTATGAGCCAAGCCATTGGATATGTCATCAACAGGGGTCTCCTTCTTGTGTTTCATCAACCTGTGGGACCTTCTCACGTTCATCTATTTCGTCCCCATATCAAACTTAGCATCCACCACCGTATCTCCTTTAGAATATTTTTCCTCAACACATTTACCTTCCTTAGAAATCAGAAGAACCCTCAGAAGTTCAGGCACATTTTTCCCTTTCTTTTTAGTTGTAGGCCTACTTACCTTCTTGTGTTTCAGCTCAAAAACCCCAATTGTAATAGTCGACTAGGCTAACCCATCCTCATTTTCCTTCTTCTTTGAGGGAGGAGTGGCTAAGGTTTTATTAGTAGGATTATTCTCAGGGATGGGAGATTTCCTCTTCAAGCCCTCTGAGATAGGAAGGGAAGGGTTAGTGGGGTTATTTTCTGGGGGTTCCAATTCTTCAATTTACACAATTGAGATAGGTTTGGGAGGGACCAAAGCTTAATGGAATTGGTATTTCTCATGGATTAGGACTTGGTGCATAGGTAAGGGAGGCGGATAATTAGGGTCAAGCGTGGAAATTTCATGGGATTCCTTAATGGAACTTTCTAGAGAACATAGTAAAAAGAAAGGGAAGCTAAGAATTTTTTTATGCCTAAGATGATTTAGTAGAGGTAATTGGTAGAAATAAAATACCTTGAATCTCCCCTTGAGAGTTACATATTTCATGATGGCAAGGTAGACTTTATCCCAAGACCTAGGCAATGCTTCATGGTTGAAACCCAACTGTTTTTCACCAGTTTCTCGTTACCCTTAAAGAATGTGTTGAGACTCACCAATTCCTACGTTTTAGTGTTTATTTATACTTCATTCCTTCATAGGAAAGGCCAGTAGCCTTACCTATCACCTCTTCATCAACGCTAAAAGATATGCCACCCATGGTGACCTATTGATCCTTCTAGGAGCTAGCAAACTAGGCCAAAAACATCTCGGCATGGCCCACAATATTCTCCATAAGTTGTGCTAGCCCACCTTTCGGATAGATATGCCAAGCCAAAGGGTCCTTGAAAAACTCCTTCCAATTGTCTGGCTTAGTTCTAACTCTATCTCCAACCATCGTGACCCACAACACATAGTAGCCAAAAGAACACTTCCTGAAAACATAATGCACGCTAGAGAGAATACCGTTGCAAAAAAAATTACAATGCCAACTAGGATGAAAAGGCATGATAAAGGCTAAGTGTTGTTTACAAGCACTGACGATCGATCTTGATGACAACCGCCACACTGGCCCATAATCATCACAAAAAAACTAGGGTTAAAATAATTAAAAATAATGATGGGATCCAGATTTAAATCCCAAGAGAAAATCAACTTAAATAAGTTACACATTTCCTAAATTATGTATGTTTCCATGTATGTTGTTATGTATGTTTCCATGTATGTTTTTATGCATGGTTTTCATGTATTTTTGTATGTACATAGGTTCTTTTTGTCTAGGAGTTAGTTGGCTCTCCTCTATGGGCTCCTCACCCTAGTGCAATCAACTTCATTAAAACATTTTCTCTAATGTGTACATGCTATAGACATCTCTACCATTAATAATCTGCCCATTAAATTAAATTATGTTACATCAAAAAAAATTTAACCTAATTTGGTCGTATGTATGAGGTAATTTTTTATTAAAAATTCATGAGTGCAAGGGAAATGTACATTAGAAAACCTTTATAGGTGTGGTAGTAATTATTATTAACAATATTTCCACCCACTATAAAATTTTATACTTTCAATACAAAGAGCCATGGATAAATCTCAAACTATTTGTATCTTTGTTTAATCAAATGTTTTGATTAGAGGTAAAAAATGGGTTTTGAAGGGGCCTTGAACCCTTTACAAAAAAGAGCAGCTGACAAAAAAGATACAATCAATTAGAACATATCATCCCAACCACAACACAACATCAACAAAAATTCAGCAAAAAAGGAGGAACCCAACCAACAACATTACATATTTTTTCAAAATATCAACAACCTCCACATCACAAGCCACATTCTTCAGGCCCTCATCCACAACATCAAATAATTCTTTAACAAGTACTCCAGCCTGAGCTTTGATCTTGTTACGGGTCCTATCCCCAAGCCCACCCAAATTAATCTCACTAATCAAAACATTACTCTTCTCACCACCCTTATCACCAAGCACCACCCCCTCCATCAACATGCCACCAACACCAGTCTCATCACCCTCCTTATAGATTTTAACAATATCAATAGGAGAAATAATACCAACAGATTCAATATTAAACCCAGATTTAGTCCCCTCCCTACCTTTTTCCATATTAGCATATAACCTCTCCATAAGGTTTTCCAAGGTGAGGACTCTTTCTTCAAGATTCTGCTTCATTAGAAGCATTTCCTTTGCCACAATTTTTAGATATTTCATTAGATCATCGATATGATCTTGAAAAGGGGACTCATCTACTTTTCTCATTATACCACACACTTTCACATTTTTCATATTGAGTTCATGAAAAATTCATTTAAAAAGATTATAGAAAATAATAGAGCCCTCTTTGGCAACTCCCAAAACATCAACAATATTCTCTTTATCAATTTTAAAAACATGCTTACCCTCATCATCCTCCTCATATGAGGAGCTTCCCTTGTCCACACCATCAACAACATCCTTTCCCTTTTATGCAATAGTCTTTCCCTTTTCAACAACAATTGGCATCTTGATTTTATGAATGGACTCCACAATCTCAGTAGCAACCACCTTCCTTTTCATCTGCCTATCTAGGTCGACCATAGGATAATCCTCAACACCTTGCCCCACCTTAGTGATAACCTTGTTATCCTTCTACACATCCCTAACCCCAACTAGAGAAACCACAACATCCTGTCCGCCAACAATCTTAAGTGGAGAATTTGACTCCAACAATTTACTCGCAGACTTGACCACCGACTTCTTACTACTTCCCATGAGCAGCTCCTTTTTTTCTAGAGTAGGGGTAGGTGAAGACACCTCACCAACCACATCCTTATTCTCCTTTCTGCTACGACTCGACATTTCATCAGCCAACTCCTCACTATAAGTGTCATAACCCTGATTAGGGCTCGACTCCTCTTTCCTAAGATTTTCCAAAGCAAGGGATTGCCTATCCATATCCATGGTAGAAAAAGAGTTTGGTACATAATCCACATAATCCTCAAACATTGACTCCTTTTCCAAAATGAGTGTCCTCTTTTTACATTTTTTGTTGGCCAACTCCTCCTCAGAGATCGTCTCATAACCCTCCTCTTCATTTTGTTGCACACCTTTAGGGGTAGCAAGCAACTTGATAATTTCAAAAGCTTTGGCATAGTAAAAAATTAAGAGGATAAACCCCACATGAAGAACAAGGTTCTTCAAGTTTTTCTTATGATCAGTAATGCCAACATTCAAATAGGCCAAAAGATAAAAGGGAAAGGAAATCCTTTTCTTATGGTGAAAGTTATTAAGCAAAACAAAATGATAAACGTTGATAGCAGAGAAACAACCTTCAAGGGAAATGAACCACATAATGTCCTCAGCCACATCCCCCCATAACACCATAGTATATTTCCTCTGATATCCACCACTCCTCACCATGCGAATTTCTTGAGCTTCATCGCCTTTAAAAAAGATTTGCATGGCATTCTATGCTTCCTTTTTGTCTCTAAAGAATTTCATACCCTCCATCGATAAACTAGTGATGTTAGCTATGAAGTCTTCGTTAACATCAAAATTCATCCCTCCAAGCTTTAGAACCCTATTGTTCCATTTTTTAGCAAACAAAGTAGTAGCCTGAGGGTTATTACCATATAATCTCTCCATATATGGCGTCAATCCACCTTTCTCAAGGATTTTTCAGACCTCTGACTTCTTTTAACCACATCGCACAAGAAAATTTCTGCACTATTCCTATCTCCTCCCATAGTCGTCGAACTAACAGAGTGAAGAATTTTAAAAACTTTAAAAAGCAATCAGAAAAATTCTTGAGAAATTAGTGCTAAGAATGCCCACAATCCATGTGAAGGAGTCATGGCAAAGGTGATTAATTATCCTAGTGTTTCGTTCCCTATGGCTACCAACCCTCACACAATTACCTCAAGCCAAATCTTGCATACCACTCTTCCATATCATAACAAACCATGTGATGAAATCCACGCACACCCCAAGCCTAAATAAATCATTAATCACCTTAGATTTGGGCATCATGATTATTAGTTGCAATAGCTTCTATGGGTAGAGGGTCGTTCAAACCCCATTCCTAGCCCCTCTAACTCCATGATTAGCAAAAATATCAGCAAGACCATTTCCCTCTCTCAAAATATGAGAGATATAATAATCATCAAAGAATTTGAGAATACCAATAAAGTCTTTAATCATATTTTCAATTGTCCAAGAGATAGTAGCACAATTTTTCAGATTGTTAATGATATTGAGAGAATCCCCCTCAAGCCAAACTTTCTTGAAACCTTGAGTTTGAGCTAGTTTGAGTCTGTGATAGGTTGCAACCGCTTTCACAAAGTCAAGTAGACCTAATCTAATCAAATGTTAAGTCAAGTAAACCTAATATTTTTATGTAATTTTTTTCTAGTTTATATGCATCCAATTAGATTTTTGAATGAGTTAAAAAAGAGTTGTACTTGAGGGAATATTAAATCTAAATTAATTCTTGAAATCAATTTATGAATAGAATAATCGAAGGGGTAAAATATTTTAACCCTTAAATAAAAGATGAATATTTTATAGAAAACCTAAAATTGGTAATTCTTTATGATCAATTTTTAAAATTTGATTCACCTCAATTAATTACTGTTTTTCTAGAATAATATTTTAATAGTAAAAAAATTCCATTGATATGTAAATAAAAGATTAAATAATTAAATTAAATTATTACAGTTTTTAATTTAGTATATATATATTTTCTAGAAAAGAAGTGCAACAAAATAATTTTAAATATTATGATGTGTATAGGCTCTAATACCAAATGTTATCTCACTATTTTTTAATACAATTTTTTAGTAAATAAAATGTAACATTGAGATTTTACACGTAAAAATTTTATAGTTCCATCAAGAACATATAGTGATTTAAAATTTATTATATTTAAATGAATAGTGAATAAATAAAAAAATACGATTTATATTGTGTAGTAATATATATATATATTCAATAAATTATTAGCCAAAACAAGAAAATACTTATCTTTATTTGAATGTGCAGAAAAACCACAAATTGATTGAAATGGATCCCTAGTTCAACCTCTTCCATCTATGAGCAGTCTAGGAGGAACAAAGAATGCTCTACAAAAGTGTTGGTTTGACAAATCAATGCTCAACCTAAGTGAAAATACTCAAGCTTTGGCTAGGATAGTCTCGAGTGTACTTTATACCTCAAGTTGGACACACGCTATGTGCCCCCTTTTCCAATGCTCATAGCCTACTAACTTGGATTTATATTCTTCCAATTTCTCAATCAATTCCTTATCATTTTTCCTCTTTCTCCCTCCCCATAAATTAGTTTTCATGGGTTTAATATAATATTAAAGGGTGGTTCCAACTGTCACACCCCCAAAATAAATTACATTACAATAATTATCCCAATAAAAATTTAATATTTATTTTATGACATTTATTTATTTTTAACTTTAATACTTATATTATTACATTTATTACTTTTTAATCATTCTCTTTGTTTATTTTTTTTTGCATGGGGAAAAAATACCATAATAGAACAACTTTGAGACTCTAATATGTATACACAAAAACTTAAAATTCAACTTGGAGAATGAAACATAAATAAAAATAATCAAAACAAACAAGTAGAAAACAAATAAAGAAAAATACAAGAAAATAGGAGGTCCTTATTTTGTCTTAAGAAAAATGGGCATGTGTGTGCAAGGCACAAAAAAATCCCTTTTTAAAAAATAAATCCATGAGAAAAGAGGGCACCAAGTATGTATTAATATTTTCAACACATTTCTCTCCTCAATCCAACATTTGTGAACACACAACTTCTCATCTCATGCTTACAAATGAATACCTCAAGGATTTAATTTATATCCAAAATTAATTTACAAGAAACCATAAAATACTCCCCATACAATGGATTCATACCATGAGCCAAGTAGTCTACATGCAAAAGATACCTCATGACTTGTGTCATAGAGTTACAAGCATATTTCTAAAAGCTTCAAGACCTTTCTCGTGAACAAGTGGGCGTCTAAATTTACTAGAGGACAAAAATAACTCAAGTAGAAGATAAAATAAAATATCTCTAAGTCCAAAAATGGCTTCAAACTTCTTACACATCAACATAGATGTTTTCTTATACCTCTTACTACAATGCCCTGCCACACAAACCCCAAAGGACACATAACAACTAACAATTATATAACAATATTTTTTTTTTAAAGTAAACTAATATGAAAAGTGAATTAACATACAACACTTACATTGAAACTATACATACACATTATCTATCTAGTCCTCTTGGGTAACATGAGTGCATTACATGCAAACCTTTCTAACATGATCCAATCATCATAACAATGATAAAATACTCACAAGTATACATCGTTACAACCATGATATAGAATAAGTATACAATGTGCGTGCATCCATTACATTACATAAATGATAAACATCCATTTGAGAACACATGATAACACCAAGAATATGTACATCACATTTATTATAAGAGTTTACATCGTTACCAATATTACAATGGTACAACAATGCTTCCCAACATAAGCGGGAATGATAAACCAATCACATAGAGTAATACAACTGAAATGGGCATAATACATAGCACCAATGCCATCTCCAATTTGGTGAAGCTATAGAATCACTACAATGGTACAAATCCACACATCACGAACTCTAACTGGAAACCCAATAGAGTGCATAGCACATTCCACCCCCCATGCTAGGAGATGACAAGAAGAACCCACAACATAAAAATAGTCAAGCAACAAAGGCTAACAATACAATACTCCACAAACAAATGCAACAATAATCATAAATGACAACTGCTTCCAGAGGTACACGAACAATAAGGGGAAACAAACAAATCAATCAAGGTTGATAAAGGGAAGAGTGTCATCACATAAGCTTGATATGGGTTACCCAATACGAATATTCCTAGGTTAACAACCCCCATCCTAGTTAAACCCTAGTAGCCTCAACCGATCCTCGGCCCCCATTCTCACTCATGTGGGATCAACATACCTTTCAAGAGGACAAGGCAGTTGATATTTTCCATTCTAAACCTTCCCACTAATCTCAAGCCTAAACGAGCACTTAAGCCATGACTGATGTTGCATTATCTTTTATTAATGTGAGGTACTACCTTAAAACCCCCAATTAATCATTAGGTTATCAATGATTAAATAAACTCTCAATGAGTTACCCGTATGCCACTTTGTGCATCGACCCCCACTGAGAGCCACTCTCCCTACTCACAACAAAAGACTCAAAAGTCCACTAACTAGATAAGCCAACTTTCATAAACTAGCAAATCCATATAAATATGCACATAAAATAAGGCATGCACCACCTCCCACAAGATCTCCACAATAAAACAATTTTCACAGTGCAAGGCTAAAACCTACTTAAGCACAATAGATATAAGATCAATAGTTCACAAAGAACTCATGCAAACACTCATGTCTTGATATGGGTTACCCAATGCGGATCTTCCTATGTTGTCGGGCCCCATCTTGGGTTACCTTGGCAACCTCACTTGATCCCCATCCCCCATACCAACTCATGCAAGTAAAAACCATACTTCTTTCTAACCTCTAGAAGACTAACAAATTACTAACACAATGGCTCCCCATCAAAGCAACAACAATAACAAGATCTCAAAAGACTATTTTCAATCCATAATTTATGAACCAACAAGTGTACAATAACGAGTGGTAACATAATCAAAACTAACACAATCCACTCAAAACCAAATCCGCCACAATTACCAATAGTAAATTAACCAATGTAGGGCATCCAGGGGAGACCTCGATTTTCTCTACACTTGATACCCAACCACTAATTACCCATCAAACTTTCAATTTTTCCAATAAACAACTTTAACAAAATCAATAACCACGACAATAACAATAATCAACTGACTCACAATTCAATTCAAAAATCAACTGGGAATAAATCAATCACGAACAACAAACAGATCAACCATGATAAATTCTATAGCAGGCTTCATCTCCATAATTTAGCTTACTCATTGTCAAATTCATGCATAAATAATCAAAAATAAAGTCAACTTAAATGTCATGATCACACACATAATTCATCACAAGGAAACAATCAAACATTGCAAATCCACAATTTAAATCAAACTCGCAATAATCAAGTAGTGTTGAGCAACTCCACAATTAAACATCACTACCACTTTATATTTTTCTCAACGACTAAATCACTTAATCCAAGCACTTAGAAAACAATTATACAAACACTTAAAACTAATCCATCTTAATTCTATATAACAATCACATAATTAAACAAGAAACACAATAACCAAAGCAACTATAAAATTAGCATGTAATAACAATCATTAGTTCAATGATTTTAAACAACTCAACATTTAAAAGAGTTTATCTAATTCTTTTGAATAAGTCCTCCAACGTTCCTAATACAATTAAACTAAATTAAATTCTTTTCTTATCAGATCTTTTATTTGCTTATCTACATAATCAACTATTATATGACTATGAAAGGAGGCAACATTCAAACCTTCGTTTAACTAAATATAATTAATTAATTAATTTTCCCCTATTTAATCTTCCAATTCATCTATCTACTAAATCAAGTAACTCTCCTAAATGTAAACTTTCTTATACAATATATATATATATATACAATAATAATAAAATATAATTTCGATACAATATTTTCAAATTAAAAAAAGGCAACATAAGGTTGGAATTAACTAAGTGATCTAATTAAATAAATCATTTCACTTTCATGAAATATGGAGAAAATAAGATTAAATAAATATTTTTGAAGGAAATAAATACTCATTTAAATTCAAGATAATATAAATAAATAGAACTATTATTTTCCTATAATCATAATATAATGTATAAATGTTGCAGCCATGGGGAAAATAGCTTGATAGCAGCCCCATGTTTTGACCATATCTAATAAACCACGATTTGAGTTCTTGAGATGTTTGGACAATGATTAGAAGACAACAAGGCAAAGAAACTCTTTAAGTTTATCACTAACCCAATTCGTAAAAGAAAAGTTATGGACGACACAATTAGGCTGATTTATTGGTAGGGAATAAATCAATAACACAGTATGCAACACAATAGGCTAAATCTTAACAACTAGATGTCAAATGAAAAAAATTGAAGCAAATGTATTTGACAAACTTTCAAGCAAATGTATTTAATGGTGGAGGAAAATTTGATCATATCAAATACAATGGTTGCAAGATATATACAAATTTAGTTATCAAACCTTCAGAAAAGCAAAAAAAATGAAGTAAAAATGGAGTAAACGAATTAAACATAAATTCCTAGAAGAAGGGTGGCTTCAAGGGCTACAATAATTTTACAGAACACTCACAGAACGATTTCTGAAAGAGACTTGGGTAAATTTTAGACAATACAATTTTCTAATTGATTTGACAAGGTAATGTTTTGATAATATTCAAGATTTGCTTCAAAACCAATCAAAGATAGAAATTCAAAAAGAGAAAGGAACCTGGTTTAAAACAATTGGCATAGTTATAGAGTTGATGTTGAGTTCAAGCTTCTCAACTTGCAGCTCGAACTTCTTCGAAACCCCAACCTAAAATTTTGAAACACAACATCTGAGATTCTCAACAAACCAAACCACCTTTTTTTTCAAACCTCTTCTTGCAGAGAAATATTATCCTTCCAAGAAAAAAATTCAATTGAATATCCTTATTTTACAAAATAAACTTGCAGACAAGTTTTTCCGTTCGAAAAAATAAAAACCAAAATTAAAGATCCAAAAACCTCTCTAAAAATGATCATTATAAAAATAAAGAAAGTGATTCATTTTTGAATCCAAAAATCAACAAAAAAGACAAGTTTCCAATTTGAATTCAGTTTGGAGTCATGCATGTGCACGCACTCCTCTTTTTTCATCTTTTATTTTCTTTTACAATCAATTCGAAAATCTCCTATTATTTATTTAATTTAAAATGATATTACTTTCCACATTTAATTAATTAAACTCTAATGATAATAATATTTATCAATTATCATTAAATATAACTTAAAACAATACTTTATACAAAATATTTTATTTTAATTATTTACCAATAACCCATATACTTTCTACTTCTCAATATTGATTCATTTAATTATTTATTTTAATTCCAAATTAATTTAATTTACCTAATAATTAATTTAATTTAATTTAATTGATTAAACAAGATCATTTCTAATATTAATTTTACCACCTAATTCAAAAATACCTTAAACAACATAACAATGAACAACAACATGACATTAGCAATCATCAAACAAACTTACTCAAATGTCTAGAAAGGGCCGAACACGGAGGGGCACTACACTTACAATTCTAGTTATTCTTCTTACACCTCTTACAATACTATAAATAGTTAGTTTTCCTTTCACTTTATGCCTAGTGTCTAATGGTGCTATTATAAGTCAAATTAAGTTCCTCTACGCAATTCCACCTTGCAAAGAATGTTCTAATTGTTTAGAGAAATAATATTTAATTACAAAAAATATTTCTCTTGATGTAGGACATCAAAGTTCCCCTTCCAATATTTTTGGAGTCACATGAAATTATAAATGACTATTAAAATTAAGGTACATAATCTTAAGATTACAAAAGTAATATCAAAAATTCTAACAAAGACTACTAGTGATCATCCAATGTCCATGTTTTATGGGAACTCTCTCCATAGAGCTAAATATTATAGAAAATTTCACAAATTTTATCTCTCTATGTTGGACTCCTTGACATTACACCCCTATGTGCATTCAAGCGATAAATTGATTGAGGAAATTATAGATTGAAGAAGAAGAACAGTGTTTGGGGTTAGATGGATGCGAATAAAATGAATGTGTCTATTGGTTGTATGTTTCCCTCTATTTGTTCTGCTTAGTGCTAAGTTTTGGTGTCTTATTAGCTAGTGTTTTTTATTAGAGGTAAACAGGTTTTGAAGGGGCCTCAAAACCCTTTAAAAAAAAGATCAATTGAAGAAAAAGATAACTAACAATGAAGACAACAGCCAAAAAATGACAAACCATCAGCATGACAACAACCAAAAAGGAAGGAAAAAAACAATATTACATATTTTTTAGGATATCAACAGCTTCCATGTTGCCCTCCATAGTCTTTTGATAATCATCCTTGACCTCAAAAATATCTTTAGCAGGGATCCCAGCCTGCAACTTGGTCTTATTACGCGTTCTCGCACCAGGCCCAACCAAATTTACCTCACTAATAAAAATAGTTTGTGACCCAACAACCTTGTCACCAAAAACCTCCCCCTCCACATGCCTAACACCAGCACCAAATCCTCACCAGGAGCAATGTCCACATACTTCTTAGCCATACCAATTGGAAATGACATGCCCAAGGACTCAAAATTCCCAATAGATTTAGTACCATCCCCAACCTTCTCCAGTTTCTCATTAATCCTTTCCATTTGTTTGAGGGTAAAAATGTGTTGTTCAAACATGTGTTTCATCTTCAGCATTTCCTCAGCCACAATCTTCAAGGAGTCAAAAATCTTATCAATTTGATTATGAGCTGAAGACTCACCCACTTTACTCACCACACTCCTCACCCTAGCATTGGTCAAATTGAGCTCATGGAACACCCATTTAAACAGCTTGAAAAGAGAAATAGACCCTTCCTTAGCCATCCCCAAAACATTAGATAAATCTTCATGATCAAAGTTTAAAAAATCATTACCCACAACATCATCCTCTTGGGAGGAACTAACCCTATCTTGGATAACATAAGTGTTATGTCTTGCATAACCACCCCATCTTAACTTTGGTCAAAATGGGCCGCCCTTGATTCTTGTCCTTGGTGTTTTTGTTTGGGACTTAGGAGTTCTTATTTTCTCCTAAGTCTTTTGTCTTTACTTTTGTTCTAGTGGAACCAGAATTGGAATGAAAGTTGAAACTTGCATAGGTTCCATGTCCTGATTTTGTCCCAACTCTACTTTCATTTTATTTCCTTTTGATTTTTCATTTCTCGTTGCTTCATTTGGGACAAGCTCGGTCTTGGTCCCGATTCCTTTGTTTTTTCGTTATTTGTTTGTCTTCTTCTTTGTCTTTGGTGGAACTGAAACTAAAAATGGAACCAAACTTGAAACTTTGATAAATTCCTAGTTTTGTTCCCATTCTGATCCCACACCTACTTTTGTGTTTTGTTTGGGTTCGGTTCCTTTGGTTATGATCCCTTTCCTTTGTTTTCCCTTCTCATTCTTCGTTCTTGGCATTTCTTTGTCTTTGCCGGAATCAAAACCACAACCGCAACCAAACCAAGAACTTGTCAAAAGTTCTCTGACCGGTTTTGATTCCAATCTCGCCCTTGCTCTTTTGTTTTTCTTCACTTTACTTCAATTGCACAGTAGTTTGTGTGCTTGTTCCCATTGTGGTTCTGCATCTGACCAACCATACTAATGGCATTAATTACAAACCCTCCACATGCATGAAATCAAAATCATAACCTTAATTAAGGTTAATTTGCTCATTATTATTGTTGTTTAAACTATAATAGTGAACCAGAGCTGAGGTAGAGAAGGAGGATCGTGATTTAGTTAAGAAGCAAGCATTTGCGTGTGGATTGAATCAAGTTTCAACTTGTTGGGTAGCATTTGAGGTAAGTGGGATTTTCTCCCACTTTGTTTGTTTATTGTTTTTTGTTTTTGTGGTTTGTGTCTTGTGTTTTGTGTGTGTTCGCGAGAGGTTTCTCATGAATCTTCGCTCATTTTAGTGGTGTTTTTCTTTGTTTTCCTTGTTTGATTTTCTTTCCCTTTTCTTTTGTTCGTTGTTGTCACTTTCGTGTTTGGTAGTTTTCATTTTTTGCCCTGCCCTAGTTTTTAGGGTTTTATTTTCAACATATTTTAAGGGCTCTTAGCGTGACAAATATATTGAATGGTTTTTCTCCATGTCATTTTAATATTGATTTAATGATCTCCATGTTGGTTTTGATGCCCTTAAAATTCCTGAGTCGATTAGTTATAAGAACTAGGGGTTTTACGTCTTATTTCTATTTTTGTGCCCTAGTTGCTGGTCATCCCTCAATCATATGATGGATTAATATACCTTGTTATTTTAAGCCCCTCGCCTTACCATAGGACCTCCTTTCAAAATAATGTGATTGTTTGATCAAATTGTGCTATGATTAATGGTAAATAGGAAAAAGCAGAACCAGGGAATGGGTTGAACTCATAGATGGCCTTTCGATAGTTCATTCTAATCCCGAGCCAACTCCTAATGAGCTTTTGGCTATCAAACCACCTTTACTTTGGCAAAATCAGAGCCAAAATGGGGGTGATATTTGGAACTTAGTAATGGATCGGGTCCATTTTTCATTCTGATCCCGGTCCTGATCTCGATATCCATTCCAACTATGGTCTCGATCCCGATATTCAGTTTGATCTTGGTCCTAGTTTCGATGATGATCTCAAACCCAATCCTGTTGTACAAAATTCTTTCCAATACTAATTCCTTTCTTAGTTGCGCCTTTGGTGAGTGGTAAATTTTACTAAGTATGTAAAGCTTACCTGAAAAAGGAAAAAGTAACATGAAAGGTAAGTCCTTTGATATTGGTTTTCATACTTTTCATAGATCTAATCTTGGGTTGTCATGCAGGAAGTGAGTGATGTCAAGAGACTCTGTAGAAGCATAAAAAATGGAAGGTCAGACTGCAGAAAGTCCAAAACAAGCAAAGCCTAAGAGGATCAAGGTGGAGCAACTACCACACACCTTGAGATATAAACATCAGAGTCCCACTATTACTGCAAGCAAATTGGATTCAGAATTGGCTGATTTCATGGACACCAATTTAGGCCCATTCAATTATGAAGAATTTTTGGATGATACATTCTCTAAACATGGGGTTGGGTGGATCGAGAGAATAGTTCAGTCGGGATTGTCACATGTCGCCATCTTCCCACTTTCAGTCTAGTGCTTGAAACTTATCATTGCAACAACAGGGGCTTATAACCCAAAAACCATGCAATGTGTTGATATTCAAGGGAATGTGATCATTGATTTGTCTCCAAAAATGATGAATTTAATGTTCAATGCACCTAACCCTCATAATCCCAAGCCATTTAATGAAGCAGAGGAATTGAAATTGTTTAGCAAGCATAAGGAAGTTAATAGGGCTCACATGAAAAAAAGGTGGTTAAAGACGGAAAAGAAGTCCTTAGCTAAAGTACCAGATCATCCCAAAAGAACAAACTTCCAAAAGGACATAGGTGATTTGATCATGATGATTTTTAGGGTGTTTGGAAAGAGGGATTCCTCATGCTTTAAAGAATGGGTGTTTCCATTTATTTAGAAAATTTTGGCTAGAAAACAACAATTTGATTGGACAATTATTTTTTCAGATTGCTTGCACAACTAAATGCTAAGGGTAAGTGAAACAAAGAATTTATTCATGACTTCTTATGTCATATATGTTGTTTTGAGGATGGGTATCTTCCCCAAATTAAATGTTGTAGGAATAATGGGGGAAGTTCCTGGATAGAAGAGGCCCTGGGAACATTATGATCAACTCACCTTGCATACATTTGAATTGCATTGGAGAAGGGTCAATGATCCCTTCCTCTATGTCATTATTAATAGATTAACTAGAGATGTTGTATATAGACTAAGTAGGGATGTCATGGATTTTATTGCAGAATGGGGACATTGGTATATCCAAAACCCTAGGTTCTCCAACTTCAGATTGGCAGGATTTGATGGGCACCCTCACTTACTTCCAAGGTGTTGCAATGACAAGATTGTTCTCATGGAGTTTGTATACCAAGCCTTGACAGTCAATAGTAAATTTTCTATCAAACATAAAATAGGATGTCACAAGTTTCCCATGAAGTTGGGAGAATACTATTGTGCTCATTTTGTGGTTGAAAAAGTAGTATGTGATGAATTGATTCATTTAAAGATGGGATTGTACACCTCTAGGAATCACTTTGACCCAAAGAGATGAATAAGTTGCTTCCCACTATTTTTTAGAAACACTACGATTCCTAGAGGATTTTTGGTTGGATTTGTAGGATGAGCATGCAAGAAGGTTGAAAGACATAAATAAGTTACCCAAGAAAACCTTGTTAGAACATTCCATTCTTGAAGAAGACAATGTTGATTTTGTTGAGAAGACTATTAGAATCATTGGGTTTAGGTCTTCATTCATCTATACAAACATAAATGAGGTGCAATAGGTTGGGAAAGATCTTAATGAACAGGCTAAAGAATTAGGAGAAAGTATTGCCATACTTGTTGACGAAGAAATCCCTATGGAAGATGGCCTCATCCTTGATAAACTCAAGGAAAAATGGAGTACAAGATTTGAAGAGGTGATGCAAAAGGGGATGATGGCGATGATCTCTTAATGGATAGGCTAACAAATGTTAAGGAAAAGTTCAAGGCTGCTAGAAGGGAGCTCATCAAACTAAAGGATATGAAATATTTTGCCTCTGTCGAGTTAACAAGAATAAAATTTGAATTTAGTTGGGGAGATGGGCTAGATACATAAATTATTGAACAAGTGGTCACTAGTTATGATGAGTACATGCTAGAGCACAAAATGCAAGACTAAGGAACCCATACATTTGTTCCTTGGCTAGATTAGCATCAAGAAGGCATGGTTTACTGGGCATGTCTATTTCCTATTTTGTAGGGAGGTGACATGGAATTGACTGAAGATCTCCAAAATTCCACCCCTTTGAATTTAGATTTTGACAAAGAGTCTTCAATCAGCAACAAAATATCAGAAATGGATACTCATCTTACTTTGCTTTAGTTCCTTCCATAATTTGTGGATCTAGATTTTGATGAGAGGAATTAGTGTTGAATAGGTTTATATTTAGAATTTCTCTCCACTTTGTAAAGGTTCGCTCATTAAAGAAATATTAGCCACCTAAAGGAGACTTAAGAGATATTTTATAGTTTTAGAAGTTTTTTACAGTTTATGCAAATACACTTGGATACATTTTCTTTACAAATTTTCAATACAAGTTATGTTATTTCTTGAATATTTTTCAATGATAATGTTGATGAATCATAGCTATTCATATGCCAGTGAATGTTGTGCATAAGTGTTTCTTACTTGATGCAAATCAATAGAAGATTATGAATTTAAAGCTATTTCATTAAATTATCTATAAATGGGATTCTTTAATGTTTGTTGATCTATGAATTAATGAAGAGCTAGTGATGTGTTCTTGTCTAATTTTGAGGTTTGATGGTTGTACGTTTTGAGTTAGCCCCATGAGTGAATAGAATGGTATAGAATATCATGTGGATTGTCTCGTTTAATGGTTTTAGTTTTCTAAAAGGAATGCTTATTGTGAAATTTATATGTCTAAATTGAAAGGAGTTTACATTTATGATTTGTTTTTTTATGTTTTTGACCTATCTTTTTCTATTTATTTACACCCCCCAAACATTATACTAGTTAATATCATGTAGTTTGTGTCCTTTTATTAGTTGTACCCTTGAATGTTATGGTTACATGGACTACTGAATGAAACAACACAGTTGAGAACCAACTACAGAGACCTTGGAAGATAGGTGGTTTTTAGATTAGTTATCTTTTTCAAGAGAAATAGAGTAGAAATTTTTTATTTAATGTTGTGATTTTTTTACCATCATCAGAACTGGCGCTAATAGAGGGTGTGAAGGAACAAACTGGTGTGAATCGGGTCAATTTCACCTGAAAGGTTCGAAAGAATTCTTAGGTCTTCTACATGTAGATTGTTTCCATATTCTTTAGGGGATATGGCTTACAATTGGTACTTGAACCTACCCACTGGATCTATTTTGAATTGGGAAAACCTAAAGGATTCCTTTATCAATGAATTACTTGTTTATGTAGATCCAACTATTTTGTATCATCAATTTTCCACAATTAGGAAGGAACCACATGAGCCACTGCCCCTCTTCAACACTCATTTTCAAAGAATGTACTAACGATTATAAGATCCTTACTTGGTAGCCAAAAAATTTCTATCCAAGCTTACCTTAAGGCCATAGATCCCTTGATTGGCCTGTTTTTGCAAAGAACATATCGTGCAATTGACATTGATTCATTGTCCAAAGTTTACCACTTGGCCATTAAGCTACAACAACAAATTAGTTCACAAGCAGGAAGTTTAGGAGGGGTCTTTCCTCCTATAGGATATCCTCAAATGCCTAACCCTGCCCCGTTGTTTAATATAGTCTTGGGGATGTCACATTCTTCATATGGGCCCTTGGATGAGCTACAATCCCCATCACAAAAAAAATTATTTAATGTCCAAGCCCTTGACCCTTCGCAGCAAGCTCAACGCTCACAAAATTTTGCTGGAGGATCCAATCCTCCAACTCCCTTACATGTCATCAATTCTATAGAAAGTGAATGCACTACCTAGCTGACCTCTGAGGTAGAGACTTTGAAGAAAACCCTATAAAAAGTGACAAACAAAATGGCCCAACTTAAGTTGAACCCTTCCCAAGGCCAAAACAAAAACCAAGGTTACCAAAATCAGGGAGGGTTTTCAAATCAAAATAATTATTCAAATCAAAATTCCAACCAAAACCAAAGGAATTACCAGGGGAAAAACTTCCCTAATCAGAACTACCAAAATCAGAATAGGGGATACAATCGGAGGTCAAACAATAACAGACAGTGGAATATGGGACCAAATAATGGAGGGGTATCTCATAACTATTAGGCCAATGAGGTCAAGCCTCACATTGCAAATGTTTCAGATCTGAACCTAATGATAAATTGGTGTAGGTTGCATGATACGGCCTCACATTCTAAAGTTAACTACCCAAAGATGGAGAAGGTCATCAAAATAGAACAATCTAGTTCTTACCTGCCACAAGGGAATCCTAACCAAAGTGGTGGGGTAGTAGATATAGCAATGACTTTTGAAACCGTTGATGAATAGTACCAATTTACCATGTAGGGAGAAAATGAACCAAAAGAGGATACTTACGATGCTCAGGCCTTCCAGACCAAAGGAGGCCATTTCCTGAGAAATCAGAAAAAAGGCCCATTCACCATATCTGCTCCTCTAAATATCATAGTTCCACCCAATCAGAATGTAGATAATAACCTGCCTCCACCCAAAGGCCCACCTGAATTCAAAAATAAAGGTAATTCATACTTTGTTCCTAAATATCAGATGGAAAATGATATGGAATTTGATTTTATTTCAGAGATGCAGAAGCAGGGGACCTCATTATCATTATTTGACATCTTGAAGTGGTGCCCTGCCTAATGCGACATCATTTTGAGAGCTTTGGAAGAAGTAGATCAGTTGAAAGGAAAAATCAAGGAAACTCCAACCAATGAAATGAATGGAACCTTGTACAAAGGAAAGGTAGGA
>CM021100.1:596915773-596944335 GCA_007115665.2 Sequoiadendron giganteum
AACTATCCTAACAAGAACTAATATCACCCAAGGGGAAGACTCTTCCCAAGTTGAATAGGCTTAGGTTTTATGCTCTGAGTTTTAGAACAAAATTGAGAAATCTCAAGAATTGTATGTTACACCTTCCCCTGATAATCTTTTGATGCCTAAGGGGCTACTTGAAAAGATACCTGATTCTAAAATTGTCCAAGAAGAGGTGCACGAACTAGTTTCTACACCAATTTCAAATGAGATTGGACTCGTTGATAAACATCATGAATAGCAGTCTATGAATCTAGATAGCCTAAACCAGTATGAGCTGCCACCTATCCCTTGTAAACAACCACCTATAGCATCCAAAAATAAATAAATCCCAACTCCAAATTAGCTATGGATTCTTAAATTTGATGGTTCTAAGTCCAAAACAGGGAGAAAAGTGAGAATTCAACTAACCAACCTGAAAGGGAAGAAATACATTGCATCTTACAGGTTATAGTTCGGTTGTACAAACAATGTAACAGAGTATGAAGCACTTGCTAGAGGTCTAATGTTTGCACATCAGAAGAAGGTGATAGCCATCATGGTTATGGGAGATTCAGAAGTTATTGTCAAACAGGTCTGTAGTCAATACACTTGTCACAATAAGAGACTAGTTGCATATCGAAATCGGATATGGAACTTAATAGAAGACTTTGATGCTTTTGGTATCAAGTTGATCCCTAGAGAGAGAAATCAAATTGCAGATGCTCTCATTGTCATTGCAAGCACTTTGGAACCTATGCAGGATTCCAAGCTCAAGAGATTCTTAGGAGAGTTAGTCTCGATTCTAGCTATCCCTGATAACATCAAAAAAATTCAGGTCTTTGATGATGACCAACATATAATTGCATTTTTGGCAAGCTTAGATGTATTTGAGGGACAAATAATTGATGAATCAAATAGAGATCAAGGAGACTAGGACCTAGAAATATATGATGCAAAAGGGATCATGAACCTTAAAATGAAAAAAATTCCTAACGGAATGGTAGCATTGGAGAAGATATTTGACTCTAATCCTTGTGCTCATGAAAAACTACCCACAACCACTCACAGAGGGAAATATGAATCAATTAACTTGGCAGATTCAGGCCCAGAATAGAATGTATGTATTGTCAAGGATTGCCCGAAACCCATGAAAAAATCATAAAATCACTAAAGGAAAATATTCAATTCTTTCTTGGGGCTATGAGGACTTAAAAACCTTTGACACCTCAATAATATCTCACACTATTCCCTTGAAGCCTTATGCGAAGCCTTTTCGTCAAAAGCAACACCTAGTTAATGTCATGATTGAACCATTAATTCAGAAAGAGATGCAAAAGATTCTCTCAGCTAGAATAATATTCCTAGTAATGCATTCCACTTGGGTCACCAATTTGGTCCCTGTACAAAAGAAGAGTGGCAAGATTAGGTTATGTGTTGACTTACAGAACCTCAGCAAAGAATAAGAGAAGGATAACTACCCATTGCCTTCTCTTGACGAGGTACACTAGATTGTCAACGACTCTCAAATGATGTCGTTTCTTGATGGTTACTCAGGATATAACCAAGTCCTGGTTAATTATGAGGATAGGATGAAAATAACCTTCACTATGAAGTGGGGGACATTTTCCTACCGAAGGATGTCATTTGGGCTCATCAATGTTGGAGCTAGTTTTTAGTGTGCAATGGATGTGGAATTCAAAGACTTGGTTGGTAAGTCTATAATCATATACATGGATGATTTAACTACATTTTCTAAAGATAAGGAAAACCATGCTGCATATTTATCAAAAGTTCTTAAGAAGTGTGTAAGTTATGGTGTATCTTTAAATCCAAAGAAGTGTGTGTTTGGAGTTTCTGAAGGGAAATTGTTAGGCCACATAATATCAAAAAGGGGAATTTCAATTGACCCAGATAGAGTTGAATCCATTCTAAAATTGACTATGCTAGGCAGCAAAAAGGAGATGAGGTCCTTTTTTGGGAAAAATAAATTTTGTATGGAAATTCATAACTGGATTTGTAGAGATTGTTAAGCCTATCAACGAAATGATGAAGAAAGAGGCTAATATTGAGTGGAATAACAAGGATAAATTTTCCTTTTCACATATCAAACAATCTATATCAGAGGCATCAATTTTGACCAACCCTGATTATTTAAAGCCTTTTTATATTTACTCTTTTGTGTTTGATCATTCTTGTGTTGTTGTCTTGACATAGAGAAAAGGTGAAGGAGATGAAAGACCCACTGCCTTTATGAGTTCCCCATTTAAGAATGCTAAAGTTAGATATCTGCCTTTGGAAAAGCAAGATTTTGCACTGGTACGAGCAGTCAAGAAATTTTGTCACTATATTCTTTGTAGTCATATTACTGTAATAGTTTCAGACCCTACCATGAAGTCACTTCTTATACAAAGCAAACTGGGAGTGAGACGAGGAAAATGGATGGCCACCTTGTAGTAATACGATCTCAAAATTCATCCAATGAAGTTGGTCCGAGGACAAGGCTTCTCCAAAGCAATGACAGACGTTGATGCTAAGATTACTTGTCAACAATAAATGGTGCAGTCATTTACAAGTGATCCTTGGTATTCTGATTTGATCTTTTTATTGTTGAATAAAAAATTTCTAGATGGGATGAATGCCACTCAAATTAAATCACTAAGGTTGAATAGCTCTCATTACATGCTCAAAGGAGGAGCTCTATATCAAAAAAAATTTGAAGGTGTTTATTTGTGTTGCCTTAACCAATAGAAAGCAAAGCATGCCATTACAGAATTTCATGGCAAACATGGTGCTAGACATGGGTTTGTTGATTCCATGGCACACCAAATCCTAATATCGGGTTATTATTGGCCCCATGTGTTCTGAGATGCACACCAACACGTGAGGACATGTCTTACATGTCAAATTTCTACGTCTAGTGAACGTAATTTGGCTATGCCCCTACAAATGGTATATGAGGTAAAACCATTTGTCCAATGGGCATTAGATTTTGTAGGGGTAATTAACCCAAATTCATATGTAGGTCACAAATTTATTTTGATAGAAAACGACTATTATACACGTTCGACTGAAGCCCAGCCTTGTTACCAAATTTCTCAAGGAATGCATTGTTACCAGGTTTGGAGTACCGTTTTCCCTGGTATGTGATAATGGCCCTACTTTTTCTTCCACGAAATTTATTCAATGGGCATATGAACATAAGATAGTGTTGAAATATTCTTCTAGTTATTATCCACAGGGGAACGAGGTAGCAAAGTCTACTAACAATTTTTTTTTGGAGGTGATTAAGAAGTTATCGGAAAGTAATCCCAGGGATTGGCACACACAATTGAAATATGCCTTATGGCTAGATAGAACTCATATTAAAGCTGCCTTAGGGAACTCCCCATTTAAGTTGGTATATGGCCAAGACCCAGTCTTTATTATGCATGTATAGATACCAATTCCCAGGTTCATGCAATAATTTTATTTGAATGATGATAGGATAGAGGTCGGGCTTAATAACTTACAAAATTTGGAGGAACAAAGAGATGATGCTTTACAGTAGTTTTCCAAGCATCAATTTGTTGTCAAATGTTGGTTTGACAAGAGAGCAAAGATAAAAGCCTTTAGAATATCAAACTTAGTACTGATGTGGGATAAGGCTAAGGAAAGGAAAGGTGATCACCAAAAAATTGATTGACTTTGGTTAGGTCCATATCAGATTGTTGAGATCCTTGGTGAGAATTATTTTCATTTCAGTACTTTAACGGGAGAACATGTTCCATTTCCCGTCAATGGGAAATTTCTAAAGCACTATTTTGGCCCATGAAGGGTCTGATGATCAACTTTTTGTATGTAATTAATTTTTTTTTGCTTTTGGTTTTTTGTTTGTTGTTTTATTTCTTTCTTTCTTTCTTTGTTTTGTTTGTTTCTGGGATTTTCATTTTTTTCCAATTCAAGTGATGGGTAAAGTTATTCGAAGCATACTGAAGGTACTAGGATGAAGTTGGTTGAATTGTTTTTAGGTATGTTTTTTGAAATTGTCCATTTCATAACTTGTGACTTGTGTTCCTTTTGTACAATGGTCTGATAGATTAAACAAAAATAGGTGTATTATAAGAGATCTCATCAACCACAGTTGAATCTGTCGCACAATAGATAAAAACATATATTCTACATAGAAGCTCATTTGTCTCTAGGTGGCTATATTTTAGATTTGGGTGAAAAATCAGAATCTTGACACTGTCATGATGTCCATGGTAGTTCTCAACACCAAATTTTATATTTTTATATCTAAGTATTGAGAAAAGATAATAAATAGTTTCTTTAAGAAAGCTTATAAAATGAGAAAGAAAAGAGAATCATTGAATGATGAAAAACTCAATATAGGAAGGGTAGTTCAGGTATCTCTACCGAGGATATAGACACCTGACTGGAAATAGAACAATGCTTTGAGAGAACTAGAGGTATCTCCATTGGGGCTATAGATGTTTGACTGGAAGCAGAGAAATGCCTAGGGTATCATTGCACGACAGTTAAGAGGATTCAACTCACGTAGCTTGAATCTTGAATATAGTTGTTTGGGAATGGAGGGAGTTTTTTTTACCAAAAATAGATGCACCATACATGCACACACTCATATTCAAAGTTGTTAATGCTAATTTACATATGAGATTCCAGATCAACCTTGTTTGCTATGACAAATCACACTTGAGTG
The DNA here is from genome assembly GCA_007115665.2 of Sequoiadendron giganteum. Lineage (NCBI taxonomy): Eukaryota > Viridiplantae > Streptophyta > Pinopsida > Cupressales > Cupressaceae > Sequoiadendron > Sequoiadendron giganteum. The sequence goes on from CM021100.1 coordinate 596,920,476, forward strand.
TAAAACGTTCATGAACCAGAGGTTCTGGGTGACTTAGTTCTTCACTGTCTTGAAAATGGGTAAACCATTTTTCCAGTCGAGTCGCCATTTTTTATGCCTTGCATAACCACCCCATCTTAACTTTGGTCAAAATAGGTCCCCCTTGTTTCTTGTCCTTGGTTTTTTAGTTTGGGACTTAGGATTTGTTCTTTTCTCCTAAGTATTTTTTCTTTTCTTTTGTTCTAGAAAAACTAGAACTGAAATGAAACTTGAATATGGAACTTGCATAGGTTCCATGTCCTGATTTCATCCCGAATCCACTTCCATTTTTTCCCTTTTTCTTTTTCATTTATCGTTGCTTCATTTGGGACAAGCTCGGTCTTGATCCCAATTCCTTTATTTTTCATTATTTGTTTTTGTTTTTCTTTGTCTTTGGCAAAACTGGAACCGGAAATGGAACCAAACTTGAAACTTTGATAAATTCATAGTTTTGTTCCCGTTATCATCCTGCACCCGCTTTTTTTCTTATTTGTTTTGTTTGGGTTCGGTTCCTTTGGTTTTTATCCCTTTCCTTTCCTTTCCCTTCTCATTCTTCATTCTTGGAATTTCTTTATCTTTTCCAAAATTGGAACCAAAACTGGAACCAAATCGGGAACTCATCAAAAGTTCCCTAACCAGCTCTGATCCTGATCCCACCCCCGCTCTTTTTTTTTCTCCACTTTACTTCAGTTACACAGTAGTTTGTGTACTTGTTCCTACCATAATTTTGCATCCGACTAACCATATTAATGGCATTAATTGCAGACCCTCCACATGCGTGAAATCAAATTCATAACCTTAATTAAGGTTAATTTGCTCACTATTATTGTTTTTTAAACTGTAATAGCGAACCAGAGCTGAGGTAGAGAAGGAGGATCATGATTTAGTTAAGAAGAAAGCATTTTTGTGTGGATTGGATTAAGTTTCAACCTGTTGGGTAGCATTTGAGGTAAGTGGGCTTCTCTCCCGCTTTGTTTGTTTGTCATTTTTTGTTTATGTAGTTTGTGTCTTGTGTTCTTCGCATGTTCGCGAGAGGTTGCTTGTGAATCTTCACTTGTTTTAGTGGTGTTTCTATTTTTTTTCCTTGTTTGGTTTTCTTTCCTTTTTTTTCCTTTTTGTCTTTTTTCCCTATTTGTTTTGTTCGTTGCTGTCAATTTCATGTTTGGTGGTTTTTTTTGTTTTTTTCTCATGCCCTAGTTTTTAGGGTTTCATTTTCAACGAATTTTGAGGGCTTTTGGGGTCTCAAATATGTTGAATGGTTTTTCTCTGTGTCATTTTTGTATTGATTTAGTGATCTCCATGTTGGGTTTGATGCCCTTAAAATTCCTAAGTTGATCGGTTATAAGAAATAGGGTTTTTACGTGTTATTTCTATTTGTGTGCCCTAGCTGGTGATCTTCTCTCAGTCACATGATGGATTAATATACCTTATTATTTGAAGCGACCTCATTTCAAAACACTGTGACTATTTTATCAAATTGTTATATGATTAATGGTAGATAGGCGAAAGCGGAGCCAGGGAATGGGTTCAACTCATAGATGGCCTTTCGATAGTTCATTCTGATCCCGATCCCGCTCCCAATGAGCTTTTGGCTATCAAACCTCCTTTACTCTAGTGGAATCAGAACTAGAATGGGGGTGAGATTTGGAACTAATTAGTAATGGATTAGATCGGGTTTTCATTTTGATCCTAGTCCCGATCCTGATATCCATTCCAACTTCGGTCCCGATCCTGACATTCAATCTCGGTCCCAATTTTGATGATGATCTCAAACCCGATCCCACTGTACAAAATGCTTTCCAATACTAATTCCTTTCTTGGTTCGGACGCCTCTAGTGAGTGGTAAATTTTACTATGTAAAGGCTACCTAGAAAAGGATAAAGTAACATGAAAGGTAAGTCCTCTAATATTGGTTTTCATACTTTCTATAGATCTAATCCTGGGTTGTCATGCAGGAAGTGAGTGATGTAAGGAGCCTTTATAGAAGCATCACAAATGGAAGATAAAATTGCAGAAATTTCAAAACAAGCAAAGCCTAAGAGGATCAAGGTGGAGCAACTACCATACACCTTGAGATATAAACATTAGAGTCTCACTATTACTGCAAGCAAATTGGATTCAAAATTGGCTGATGTCACAAACACCAATCTAGGCCCATTCAATTATGAAGAATTGTTGGATGATACCTTCTCTAAAAATGTGGCTAGGAAGAATGAGAGAATAGTTTAGTCAAGATTGGCACATGTCACCATCTTCCCACTTTCAGCCCAGTGCCCGAAACTTATCATTGCAGTAGCAGGGGCTTATAACCCAACAACCAGGCAATGTGTTGATCTTCAAGGGAATGTGATCATTGATTTTTCTCCACAAATGATGAATTTAATATTCAATGCACCCACCCCTCAGAATCCCAAGCTATTGAATGAGGCAAAGGCATTGCAATTGTTTACCAAGCATAAGGAAGTCAATAGGGCTCACATGAATAAAAGGTGGTTAAAGGTAGAAAAGAAGTCCTTAGCTAAAGTACTAGATCAACCCAAAAGAACAGACTTCCAAAAGGACATAGGTGATTTGATCATGATGATGTCTAGTGTGTTTGGAAAGAGGAATTCCTCATACTTTAAAGAATGGATGTTTCTATTTATTGAGATGATTTTGGCTAGAAAACAAAAAAATTATTGGACGATGATTTTGTCAGATTTATTGCACAACCAAATGTTAAGGGTAAGAGAAACAAATTATTTCTTCATGAATTCTTGTTTCATATATGTTTTTGTGAGGATGGGTATCTTCACCAGATTAAATGTTGTAGGAATAATGGGGGAAGCTCCTGGACAAAAGAGGCCCTGGGAACATTATGATAAAATGACCATACATACATCTGAGTTTCATTGGAGAAGGTTCAATGATGCCTTCCTCTATGTCATTATTAATATATTAACTGGATATGTTGGATACAAACTAAGTAGGGATGCCATGGATTTTGATGCAGAATGGGGACATTGGTATATCTAATACCCTAGGATTTCCTACTTGAGATTGGCAGGATTTGATGGGTACCCTCACATACATCCAAGGTGTTGCAATGACATGATTGTTCTCATGGATTTTGTATACCAAGCCTTGATAGTTAATAGTAAATTTTCTATCAAACATAAAATAGGATGTCACAAGTTTCCCATGAAGTTGGGAGAATACTGTTGTGCTCATCTTGTGGCTGCAAAAGTAGTATGTGATGAATTGAGTCATTTAAGGTTGGGATTGTACACCTCCAGGAAGCATTTTGACCCAAAGAATAAGATGAATAAGCTACTTCCCACTATTTTTTAAAAACACTATAATTTTCTAGAGGATTTTTGGTTGTATTTGTAGGACGAGCATGCAAAGAGGTTGAAAGAAATCAATAAGTTACCCAAGCAAACCTTGTTAGAACAATCCATTCTTGAAGAAGACAAATCTGATTTTGTTGAGAATACTATTAACATCATCAGGTTCAGGTCTTCATTCATCTATACACATATAAATGAGGTGCAACAGGCTTGGAAAGATCTTAATGAATAGGATGAGAATTAGGAGCAAGTATTGCCATACTTGTTGATGAATACATCCCTATGGAAGATGGCCTCATCCTTGATAAAATCAAAGAAAAATAGAGTAGTAGATTTGAAGAGGTGATGCAAAAGGGGGGTGATGGTAATGATCTCTTGATGGATAGGCTAATGGATGTTAAGGAAGAGGTCAAGGCTGGCAGAAGGGAGGTCATCAAACTAAAGGATATGAAAGAGTTTACCTTTGTCAAGTTAAAAGGAATAAAATTTGAAGATAGTTACGTAGATGAGCCAAATACAGAAATGCTTTAACAAGTGGTCACTAATTATGATGAGTACATGCTAGAGCAGAAAACACAAGACTAAGGAACCCATACATTTGTTCCTTGGCCAGATTAGCATTAAGAAGGCACGATTTACCGGGCATGTATATTTCCTATTTTTTAGGGAGGTGATATGGAATCGACTGAAGATCTCCACAGTTCCAGCTTTATCCCTTTGAACGCATATTTTGACAGAGTCTTCAATCAGCAACAAAAGATTAGAAATGGATACTCATCTTACTTTGCTTCAGTTCCTTCCATAATTTGTGGATCTATATTTTGATGAGAGGAATTAGTGTTGAATAGGTTTATATATAGAATTTATCTCCACTTTGTAAAGGCTGGCTTATTGAATGAAGATTAGACACCTAAAGGAGACTTAAGAGATAGTTTATAGTTTTAGAATTTTTTTACAGTTTATGCAAATACACTTGGATATATTTTCTTTACAAATTTTCAATACAAGTTATGTTATTTCTGGAATATTTTTCAATGATAATGTTGATGAACCATAGCCATTTGTATGCTAGTGAATTTTGTGCATTAGTGTTTCTTACTTGATGCAAATTAGTAGAAGATTCTTAATTTAAAGCTATTTCATTAAATTATCTATAAATGAGATTCTTTTATGCTTGTTGATCTATGAATTAATGATGAGCTAGTGATGTGTTCTTCTCTAATTTTGAGGTTTGATGGTTGTATGTTTTGAGTTAGCCCCATGAGTGAATGAAATGAAACATAATAGTCTATGGATTGTATCATTTAATGGTTTTATTTGTTTCAAAGGAATGCTCATTGTGAAATTTATATGTTTGAATTAAAAGGAGTTTACATTTATGTTTTGTTGTTCTATGCTTTTGATCTATCTTTTTCTATTTATTTACATTCCCCAAACGTTAGATTAGTTCATATCATGCAATTTGTGTCCTTTTATCAGTAGGCCCCTTGAATATTGTGGTTGCATGGACTAGTGAATGAAACTACAGAGTTGAGAACCAACTACAGAGACCCTGGAAGATAGGTGGTTTCTAGATCAGTTATCTTTTTCAGGAGAAATAGAGTAGAAATATTATGTTTAATGTTGTTGTGCTATTTTGACCATCAACAATAAGCCTCCTTACCTTTTCCACCAACAATTGACATTTTAATCTTATGAATAGAGTTAGCAATATCCTCAGTAACATACCTCCTTCTCTTCCAAATCTCTAAGTTCACACCCAAAGAGTCCAGACCACCCTTCCCACCACCCAACCTCATAGAAGAACCAACATGCAACTCCATCACTTGGCTATCAAACCTAACAACCAATTCTTATTACTTCCTTCCTTCAAATCTTTCTTTCTCTTGGTCACCAAAATAGGGGACGACAAAGACACATTTTCAACAATTTTAATCCTCTCCTTTAAAATAGTAGAGGGAGAAATAGGCTTAATTTTACTTGGCTTACCAACAACATCATCATCACCACACATCTCATAACCTTCCCGATTATGGACCGAATCCCCTTTACCAAACTTATCCACAACAAGAGGATGCAAAAGAACTTCCATGGAAGCCTAAGAATCTAGGACATAGTCCTCATCATCCTTTGTATTAGACTCATTCTCTGAGACATCCTTCTTCTTTTTTCCTTTAAGACTCCCTGACTCCTCTTCTAAGATAGTTTCATATTCCACAACCAACTTTTTTTGCTTCCCCTTGGGAGTGAAATAAAATGGCTTAGAGACCTCAAAGGTTTTCACATAATCCAAAATTAACAAAATGAGCCCAACATGCAACACAAAATTCTTAGATTTCCTTTTGTGATCCTTCAACCCAAACTCCAAAGAAGAAAATAGGTAAAAAGGGAAGGAAATATTCTTCTTATGACAAAAATGATTTAAAAGGACAAAGTCATAAGCATTAACCACAAAAAACTGACCTTCAAGAGTAATGAACCATATTAATTCCTCTGCAACATCCCCCAAAGGGATTTGATCGAGCTACGCTGGTACCCACAACTCTTGGTCGGCTTAAGATCTCATTCTTCATTTACTTTGAAGAAAATATGCATGGCCTCCTTCGATTATTTCTTATCTCTGTGGACCTTCTTGCCTTCCATAGAGAGATAGGTAATCATAGCAATGAACTCCTCATTCACATCAAATTCAGTTCCTACCAGTTTCAAAACCCTGCTATTCCAGCCTTTAACAAACAATGTCATGGCCTACAAGTTATTTCCATGCAACCTCTCCAAATAAGGAATAATCTCCCCTTTCTCCACAATACACCACACCTCCCCTTTTTTTTCTTGACAACATCGTAGGAGAAAGGATTCTCCCTATTTCTATCACCTCCCATGGCTCCTGAACTTACAAACCTTATAAGCTTGAGAACTTTGCAACCGATAAGAAGAAACCTTGAGAAGGAGAGACAAAAAAATGCCCACAATTTGTGTGGTAGTGACATTATGGAAGAGAGAAATAATGATCCTAGGATGTCGCCCTATACAAAGAACACAAAGGGTACCATTAGATCGATCAAACTCTAGCTCACATCACTCCACATAATTAGCTACCACGTAAAAATAGTCATGCGAACCCAGAACATTAAGAGGCCACCATCCATATTAACAATTTCAAAAATCATGATTTAAACAAGCAATAGCCTCGATGGGGAGGGTGTCATCCATATCCCACTCCCTAGAACTACTAATGCCAAGGTTAGCAAACACATCACCTAATCCATTCCCTTCCCTTAAAATATGTGAAATATAACATTCATCAAAAGAATTTAGGATTTCAATGGCATCCCTAATAATTTGATTCAACACTCCATGAAGGGGTAGACAAATTCTTAAGATTCTTAATAATATTAAGAAATTTTCCCTCAAGCCATACCTTCTTATAACCTTTAGATTGAGCCAACCTCAAGCCATGATAGGCTGCAACTTCTTAGCTAGTGTTAGTGTTAAGTGGTTTTTAAGATTTTTATGTAGATATGTGTTTGGTTGATAATATTTTTTATATGGTTATAATTTTATCTCTATATATTTATATATAAGGTATTTAGCCATTATCTTTATGTAATAATCCCTTAAAATTCAAGGATAAAAACTGCAATAAAATTTATAATAACTTAATCTAAAAAATCTTATATAAAAATTTAATTAAAATATAAAACTAAAAATAAATAAATACTCAAAACACAATTTGACTTGAAATAATATTATGTAATAAAAATTATTTATTAATTTACAGAATATTTAACTTTTAATACAATACATATATAGATTCTCTTACAAATAATTGATCAATCTTAAAAAATGTAAAACAATACTAATATTAATGAACAAAAATAAATATAAACTATAATAAATTGAATAAATTATATTTTTAAATTATATTAATAATATGAAAAATTAAAAATAATCTTTAACATAATAAATTTTTCAAGCCTAAACAAAACATATTATATTATGAACTTAATAGAATTAACTAACCACTTTGTGAGCAATTTTTTATTAATTAAAATATGTAATCATAACCTTAAAAAATATAGGCTGTAAATAAATAAATAAATAAAAATCCCTTATAAAAAAATTAATTGAAAACATACACCTAAAACAAGGTTAGCCATCCATTGAAGTCACTATAGAAAAAATAAACAAAGATGTGAAAGTTGATAGAAACTTTAAAATTAAAGTAATTTAGTCTTCTCATTAGAAAAGGACTTTCAATACTAACTTTGTTTTCACAATCTTACTTTATTCTAAACAAATCTTGCATTTTTCTTAGTTTATTTCACATTTATTGCATTCAATGTGCTTTGTTGCCACTCATTTATTCTTTTTTTTTTTTTTTGCTTTATTATACATTATTTTGTCTTATAAATTTACACAGTAAGTTGGGTATCTTTAGATTTGATTCAATAAATGTAAATAATGGAATATAAATTAATTATATTAATGAAGTATAATTTATATAATAGTATGTTATTTTAGAAATTATAAATATAACAATTAGGATATCTAATTTTACAATGAAAGAATGAGCGTCGTTGGAAAATATTTCAATTTCACTTTGATGTATACTAAAAAATAATGCATCTTTATTAGTAAAATATTTCAATGACTATGTTCTATTAGAGGACAAGTTTTTTCATCTATAATAAGTTAGCAATCACATTTAAACTTTTCTCTACATATAATAAAGTTTTATTCTTTTTCTTAATTGATGAACAAGTATGTACTCTACTCTTCCTCAAGGTCTTGAGTTTGTGGTATTTAGAAATACCTTTAAAATCATTGTTTTGTACTAAGGAGAAAAGTTCTCCTAGATCTAACCCTTGAAAAGTAGACAAATTAAAGACAACAATCAAGTGCCTTAGTTTGTAGATTTGTTACTCCTTTTTAATCTATTAAATTGAAATCAATTGTTATTAATTTCTTTCAATGCTCTAGGATATATTATTTTCTTGATTTTCCATTGATGTTTAGAATGAATACATTGAATATATTTAAATACTAGCACATAACATTAAAATTGCACCAAAAATTTGTGAGATCGATTGGCCAAATTTTGAATTTGAATTTTAGAAAAGAAGAAAAAATGCCAATGATTATGGGTCACCTCTGTAATTGTGGAAATTTCCCAATGTCAACAAACATTTACATCCAATTGGCTATCAAATAAATGGAGGTGACTAGATAGGACAATGTAATAAGTATATGGATAAGGAGAATGTATAAAAATGAATGTGTATAAGGATATGGTAAACTCAATGTATAGTAATAGTTTGTATATAGATAAATAAAAATTCTAGGGGAATGAACCCAACTTCACACAAAATTGTCACTTATTGTTATGTACATGTATTAAGAAATTTATTTAAAATGAACATGAAAATTAAATAGAAAATGAAATGGATCAATCAATTTCACCATAAAAATTATCTATTTAATTTATTTTTCACACTAATTTTTTTCTTTTAAACATACTAATATTTTTTATAATTAATAAATTATTAGTTTTTTTTATTGATAAACATTAGAATTTTTAGCTTGACTCGAGCCAAGTGAGGCCACAAATAGGGGAGCTTGTTCATGTCATGAACACATTGCATTAACATGAATATTCCAATCCCACAAGTTCAGTAGCCCAATAGTGATGAGGATACTCCTCTTACAAAACCACACACACAACTAAAAAAGAGAGATAAACAAAAAATGTAGGAAGAAACAATTGCTTTCTATTACCTTGATGAAGTGAAATTACAATACTCAAAAAATAACATACTACAACCACATGAGCCTTCTCATTTAAAAAATATGCAAGCCAAAAACCATGATCTGCACTACCAAAGCTCCCTTCTGTAACCCCTATTCTCCATCTTTATCCAAGAAGTGTACCTGCCTTAGAATATTCTAGAAGGTGTAACCCCATTTTTGAACCAGAAATTCCACCATCTATTTCTCGCTCTAGAAGATTTTTTTTTTAAATTTATATTTATACATTTACAACTTCCCAGGGTCATAAATTTCGATCCAACTGTTAGATTTTAAATTTTAATATATCGTTGGAAATCTTGTGAAGAGATCTACAACCATAGTTTGCCAACTTTAAAAGATCAAAGATTTTGCACCCTGTTTCGGGGCTTCGAAGGGCCTCAATTTTCAGTTTTAAACTCCATTGGAGAAATTCTTCGGGATGAGAATTTAATATCTTCCAAATAGTATATGATTTTGAGATGATTCTTTCACCAAAAATCTTGTTTCCCAATTTCACTCATTGGGGTCAATTTTCTTGTCCATACGAACTCGAATAGGCAGACTTACTAAAAATAGAAGGTGACTATTTATGGCGGTTTTGAACTTCTAACTATCCCAAAGACTGCATGAGTCACCATGCGCCCCACAACAACTAAGGAAACTACAAACAAATGAAATACAATACTTTTGGGTGATGCAAGATTGCCCTTACACCATTGGATGCTCTTGCATCAAATAGGGGCACAAAGCTCACAAGCATACCAACCCAACAAGGGTTAGGAGTATGAAGACATCGACATGAATGCTAATAGCTTCAACATCAAGGTTCAAACCTACAAATACACTGCATTGGTGAGGGTACAATACCCACAATCATAATGGCCCAATGGAGGTTTGAACCTTGGTGGCTACAACAACAATGTCATAATTTAACTATCACACTATATCATGAATGACATTATTATCTCATTATTTTTAATTCAATACAATTATTTTATTTTTAACAATAAAGTAGTTATAGCCTTAGTCATATTAACTATAGTAATAAGAATATTGGTTAGTATTATTATAATTTCTCTAATGATTTTATGAGTTGGGTCAAGTATTAAAAGCCTTGGGACTTTCTCAATGCTTACATTGACTTACCAGATGGTCAAATTTTGTAGTCAATAATCTAGGTATGATGGTATGATGGTAGAACTTGTTTCAATGTTATTCAAATGAGCCAATTTTTTTATGTAATTTAAAAAATAAAACAACTAACCATAACTTTGTACCATAATAATAATTATTTATCATTTCTATACATAAATAAAATAAAAACTATAATTATCCATTTAGTTGTTAAATCATGTTTAATTAAAATGTTGAAACCTTGACTAATAAAAGTCGTTAAATATAACTATCATGGCTACTATAAACTCCTTCTCCATAATCTTTCTACCTAAATATTGAATCCCTACCTACCATAAAATTGCTTCCTCCTATTTAACCTATTATTCTTCTCAAATTAATTTTTTTCTATATCAATTTTTTAAAATATAATAAATGAGAATTTGTGGTACATTAATGCAATATTTATCATTTTTGTTTAACCTCATTTAACAACTTTCTATTTCATTCAATATTTATACTTATATTGGTGAATATGAGTCATTATGTTTACACAATTTTTTAAGAGTTGTGAGAATTTAAATGCTTCATTCAATGATCAATGACAATGTATACAAATTATGAAATGAGTGAAAATTAATTAGAAACGATGTACATTAATCTACATTTTTTATTAAGGGTACAAAGGATTATGAAAAGGTCCAACTGTTTTACAAAGACAAAAATAAATATAATTGTTATCTCTTAAACTTGCACCTGAATTGAGTTGTGGAGCTTAGTTAGCTAGAGAAACATGGGAGAATTCTTGGGTTGTGGGTCACCCAAAAAAGAGAATGAACCTCCAGATAGGCATACTTCGTAGCTGGTTATATCACCTAAACTATTGATTTTTTAGGGGAAAAGGGAGAAGGATTAATTGAAAATGAAATTATCAAGTGATACACCATACTATACTAAGGACCATGAATATTCAGACAAAAGACACTTGTTTACATTTAATGAAACTAAAAACTATACAAATCACTCTTGTATTCTTGCATAATTTTTTTATAAAGAGTCCTTGATGTTCATACTTCTAGAAGGAAAATAAATTCACTGCTAGAAACTATGTTGCAATCCTGACACTAATTATAACCTGCATTAAAATACCATTTTTTCCTGAGGATGCTAAATATGAGACAAAGCTAAAAGGAGAAGAAAATAATACCTCACAATTAACTTGATCAAATCAATGGTGCACACAATAGAGAAAAGACTGAGATGGAAAAGGAACTTTAAAACACTATTATTTCATGGTCTATACTATTATTCATATCCAAAAGAGCTACAAAATATGTCAAAAAAATTCATAGGACTTCAAAAGTCACTAAGTAAAAAATTTGGATAATCAGAACTAACTCCAAATGAGTGAACAAAAATGACAAACAAAGCTCCAAGTGGTTCCACCAAAAAAAAACTCTAGAAGCATCTTGGGTCGGATGCAACAATAAGGCCTAAAATCTAGCCTCTAGATCTCATCCAAAAGAGATCCAAATGAGTGAAAAAGTCAATCTCGACTGAGTCCAACATGATGACACGGACACCTCAAAAAGGATCCATGATGCTCTCCTAAGCTCATAAATAAATCAAAACAACCCCTACATCTTTGGCATGTGTTGAAAACTTATTATCAACCCCCCTAGATACCCTCATGTTTTTCAACTATCTCCAACTCCCCAAGATTCTTGGTATGTCATAACTCAAAGCATATCTCCCTTCCCCTCATGACTTAGTCATATGAGCACATTATTCTACTTTTGCATTTAAAAATAATAATGACTTAAAAAAAGTGATTTATAAAGCATCACTTATATTTAAGAATTTTACAAAGTAATGTAAAACAATGCAAAAATAAATGACCTCCATGTATTCAATCACAGACTTAACCAAAAGGTTTTACTAAGTCAAAAATCCTTATGCATATACATTCCATACAAAGAAAAAAAAAAATACAAGGAACAAGACATAAGTCTTAGCCCACACTATGTATTAGTTGCAATATATTTTTAAATAAAAGATGGCAAAAAATGCCAAACTTCTATCGACCAAAAACTAGGGTTACAAACCCTAAGTAAAAGAAACGCAAAAAAAAATGAATTTCATTTTTGTGAAGCTTCTAGGAGAAACTCAACCACCGCCAACTCCATGCAAGGGTTTTTGGAGTTTCTAGAGGAATTAACCATGATAGCTTTCTACACGAAAGAGGCACTTCTTATGTAGATCTTCATAACGCAACAATGGTAAGTCAAAATGCGTACCAAACATGAATAAAAAACTTCAGTTTTTCTTGTTTTAGCTTCTTTGGGCGCAACTCCTATAGCCCTACTAATGCATTTCGCTTTGTTTCACTTTTTTTTATCAATATCCTCTTTGTTTGGTCGCCATGGAAACCCATCTTCAAACCTTGAGAACACATTCAAAGACAAATAAATTTGGAGAATAAGAACAAAAGAAACAGCTGGGTAAGCCTTTTAGATACAAAAAATTAATGGATATTCCACATTCTTCTTCTTGTGTATTTCATTGTATCCTCCTTTCATTTCTTGTAGGAAAATGTTTACTCAAGTCAAGCCTGTAGCAAAAATACTGATCATGTTTTATTTTTTCCTTATTCCCTCTTGTAAATGAGAATTCTTAAGCATTATCTTTGTATTTACTTGGCATTAGAAAAAGGAAACTTGAGTTACTAATATACAGGTAAATCCATTCCAATGGTCACAATCGTGTCTATCATAGATGCCCAGAGATCATGTCCTTCACTCATGTCACTTTTCATGTTTATGGTCATGACATCTTTACAAAATACAGAGGTATTTTGGAATTTTTTGGCCATGGCCATATACTTTACAGGAACTTGCTATTTCTGATTTAAATAAAAATAGTGATATAAAGGGCTTCTCCATCCTTTTAATTTTGAAACCATATTATGATTGTTTCATTTCTCTAGATTTATATGAGCACATGGTTTCATTTGGTTCTAAACCCTAGCTCAAGGGTTTCCATTATTTTCTTTCTTTTGTGCACAATCTTCCTCCTCTTCTTGAGAAACATGAGCTTTGAAAGAAACAAAAATGATTAAAACGTTTGATTTTCCTATTTATGTTCTTATTTTTACATTCTCTGATAAATGCATTCTACATTCAACCCTAATAAAATAACCAAGGTCATGAATTTTCTTTGGCCACCACTAGAGAGCTAGGCTTGAACCTTGAGAGAAAAAAATAATGGCTAAACCCACATCCATGCTTGTTGTAGGTGATGAGAACTCTAGCTTGGTCATTCTTTGAAACTCTATGTATCCCTAACTCTACCCTTGGAATTTCATAATTAATAACCACTTATGGATGTGAGGACTGCCATCTGGTTATTCATTATTTTAAGACTTGAAGTTTTGTGATGATTTTCTTGTAATATTCAAGGCATCCATGAGTTTAACTTGAATTTCATCGTGACTGCCCACTTCTCCTGCAACTAAGAGACTCCAATCACACTGTCATGCCTATGATTATATGAGATTGTGATTTTTTATCATTCTACCCCTTATGTGATGCCATTTCCATCCTATTTTTCATAATAGCAATATAAAATTTCATTAGTATAAAAATAATAATAAGCTCCCTCTATATGGGACTCGTGATATTCCTTGTGACCTCATAATGGTTATAATGCCAAGAGAGGTGAATCCCTCTACTCTGTAAGGTTTGAAAGACAATCCTAGATAGTCATGACTACTCACACCTATGCATTGATCTAATCTTTATCTTGGCTTTGAGTATATCAAATTGTCCCTTGCACAAAATTTTACCCTAAGGACCTAGGGTTTACAACCTTGTGTTGTTGCTTACACTGAGGTGACTTCTCTTTTTTATCCACAAGTATGCAACTTATCATACTTTAATAATTATCCTCGGCGTCTTGATTTCTTACTATCCTATGATAGCATGTCTTAAAAGTGTAAAAACATATATGGCTTTTAGGTTGTCTTTCTTAGTTTTCTATGTTTATGTATTTTTGTTGACCTCACACTTGGCAAGCACCATCCATGCTTGATCTTCTATATTATTGTCACACCTTATTTTGTATGTTCCTTCCATAGAAGCACTGTTATATTAGTATCACTATTATTTATGCTTGTCTCCTTTATCTTGATTGATATTCAAGATCCTGAAAGCATAAATGAAGAGATACTAATCATGAACTAGCTTCAGGTGCACATTAAAAATTAATACCCTTTAATAGACCTCAATTCACTATTGCAACAGTCTTTTAAAAGACTTTAGATAACTATCCTCATGCCTTTTCTCTTTTATTCCAATACATTGTAGCCTTAATTTTTATTTTCATTCATCACCTATAGCTATTCAGTCACTTAGGATGACAGTCATGAATCCTCTTTAAATTGAGCATTTCCTAATACACTCTCCTACTGTTGACATCTGATTCAAACTTTATGGTTTCCTTAAATAACCATATGTCACTTAAAAGAATGACTATTAACTCACTACCATAAATGATATGTAGTTGTTTGAATGAATCATAAGTGATGAACTATTTGATGAATTATCCTCCAATATCCCATTAAAACATAACAAGGCAACAAACTGGGTTCAACCCTTGTTGGAGCCACATTTAACTCCACATTCTAAAATTGAATGAACTAAAAATACAACATAACATTTCCTATAGTTGCACATAAAGCAAACAAGTTAGAAAAAAATGTGCATGTCTTAGATGAGTTTGATGACTTTGATGGTTCTCCAAGACACCTAAAGTATGCATTGCTTGTTTAATACATTTGAAGATTAGTATATACATGCATAGGTGTTTGTTCATGTAGTTATAGACTTTTCATTGCTTAGACCATTTCTCTAACACCATTTATTATTACCAGATGCAGGAACTAGGAGTGATATGGATCGAGGAGGACACAAGAAAATGGAGATAGATGCAAGCAAGATGACACACCTTGAACCGGTCATTCTCAAGCAATGACTGGTTTCCCTCCTTACATGCACATTAATTTTATTTACTTATCCATGTATATATTTTTCTTTATTTGCATTGAATAAGTAAAGTCAATCTCACGGCTTATGTGAGATAATGTACATCTTTACATTCAATAAAGATTACTTCTCGATTTCAAAAAAGATTTGTGTAAATCCTTCTTATGTTACATGCATTTGTATGAATGCAGTAATTTATAAAAATGTAATCTTTTGAATTATTTCATTTATGCATTTGAATGTAATATAAGGAAGATTAAAAAAGAACCCTTATCTCAATTTAAAATCAACAAGCTCTACCTGATTGAGCTATAAGTGAAAAATGGTAACATTTTTGGTGACATTTGTTGCATGTTTTCTTGCTAAAAATCTTGACCAATTGCCGAGACCTATCCTTGGGCACAAAGTCACTCAAAAACTAGGCTCATAACGTAGAAAACAGACTTGAAACTTTTGTAACTCAGATTTGATTACATGAATGAGACCTTGACACTTAATGAAAAAAAAACAAAAGAAATGAAACTATCTAGTTGTGCAAAAACAACACTTAGGGAAATAAAACTTGCATCTAAACTATAAAGCAACAACACTTATTGAAAGAAGAAAATCTAACCTAGTATATACAAAGGTAGATTATACCTCAAAACAATTTTTGAGGTTAATCCCATTAACTGGGATAGGAAATATTTCTCCATCCATATTTGATAACTGGAATGCATTGTGCACTTTGCATTCAGTAATAAAAAATGGGACACTCTGGAAGTTGTCAAACTTAGTGTGCTTACCTGGCCTAATTTTTAATTCATCTCACTTTAACACATCGCCTTCTTTGAAAACTCTAGGAGTTTCTTTCTTATCAAAGACTCTCTTTGTTTGGAGCTGATGATACTCCAAAGAATTCATTGCATTATCTCTTATCTCTCCTAGCTCCATGATCTCAACATATCTAACAAACATTGGGTCTTGTTCTTCAAACATATCCATTTGATGCACAATTTCTAGAGCTGGGAGCTCTACAGATAAAGGCAACCTTGTCTCCTTTCCATAAACCTGTACATATGGAGAATTTCCAATTGACCTCTTAGGAGTTATTCTATCTTCCCATAGAGAAGATTTCAACTTGGTGTGCCAAACTCTTTGGTTATTCTCCATAGTTCTTTTAATAATCCTGATCAAATTATTGTTTGTACTTTCAGACAAATCATTACCTTGTGGGTAATAATTTGAAAAGGTATTCAAGTGAATTTCATTCTTAATAGTCCAATCACTCATTCTTAATCCAACAAAGTTAAGGAATTATCTGAGATAATTGAGTCAGATACTCCAAACTTGGTTACTATATCTTCATAAAAGCTCATAACAAAAGATTCATTAGCTTCCTTCAAAGCCACTGTCTATGTCCACTTTGTAAAATAGTCAGTTGTTGTAAGTACCCACCTGACTTGCACTTGAAGGTGGATTTATTGGTCCAATAAAATCAATGCCCCATCTCATGAAGGATTGTTAAACCTGAATTGGTTGCAAAGGAAAAGCTAGAAGCCTCTTTTTTCTTGCAAAAAGAGCAAATTTAACACATTTTCTTGCCCAAGCATGAGCATCCTTAAACAAGCTAGGCTACTAATAGACAACTCTCATAATTTTCCATGCAGTTGTTCTTGGGGAAAATTGAACCCCTATAGTTTCATCATGGAACTCACGAAGCACCTTTCTTGTTTGATCAGTGTCAATACATCTTAGTAGAACACCATTTAGATCTTTCCTAAAAAGAATATTATCGATCAAGACATATGGAATAGACTGCAACCTAAAGTATCTTATTTTAGATTTATCTAGACTTGGTGGACATTCACCAGTCTGTAGAAAATGGGTCATGTCCTAAACCCAACCCACATCTAATACAAGAGTAGTATTTGGAATCTCATTATCGCTGACCAAAATAGTCTTTGATTCGGATTTCAGTTCTATTTCAAGACTTGAATCCAACTGTTCATGGATTCCTCTACCTCTGAAAAGCTTTGTGATTTTGATTTCAACATCAAACTCCATAACTCTTTTAATCCACCCTACTCTTTTCTCATTCAGGTCTTTTCTCAATAGAAATTATTTTACACTAGGATGTGCAACCATAACATGAATCTTATTGTTAGATATTAAAGGCTTAAACTTATTTAAGCTCCTGATCACAATAAGAACATATTTATCAACAAAAGTATATTTCTGCTCATAATCAGCCAAACCTTGATTGAAAAAGGTTAGAGGCTGCTCTAGATCACCATTATTTTTCTAAACCAGCATAGCAGAAATTTAACCTAAGCTACCAAAAGCATACAAAGTGAAATATTTTGAAATTTTTGGATTTACCAGAGTGGGAGTTGATGCTAAAGCCTCCTTGATTGCTTCAAAACTATATTTAGCTTCTCTAGTCCAACTGAAAAATTGCATTCTTCTTTAACATGGCTATCAAAGGCTGTAAAATATTTGCAACATCAAGGATAAACCTTCTAAGAAAATTAATTTTACCTAAGAAACTTTGCAACCCTTTCTTATGATTGGGTAATAGTAGCTCCAAGATAGCTTTGACTCTTTCAGGATCAATGGACACTATGTGTCCAAGAATATTGCATTCATGGACATCAAAGATACTCTTCTTTGGATTGAGGGATATACCAAACTCCCTACACTTTTCAAATACCTGTTTCAAATAGGATAGATGCTCATCAACATTCTTAGAGAATACGGTGACATCATCAACATAAATGAGGACAATCTTATTTATTAAACTTTGGAAATTCATGTCCACAACCCTCTAAAATGTGGCTGCAACATTAGATAAGCCAAAAGGCATTCTGTTATAGGCCATAGTGCCCCACTTTGTTGTAAATTTAGTTTTAAATTGGTCTTCCTCTTTGACCAATACTTGGTTATAACCAAAATAACCATCTAATAATAAAAATCTCTTTGAACCAACAATTACTTGGAGGATCTGCTCCATGGAGGGCAGTGGGTAATGATCTTTCAAAGAAGATATGTTAAGATCCCTAAAGTCTACACATAGTTTAATCTCTCCATTTTTATTTCTAACTGACACAAGGTTAGAAACCCACAAAGTATGTTTAATAGGAAATATGAGAACCCCCTCAACTAGTTTTGTCGGCTCTTTGATCATGAGAGGCTCTAACTTAGGGTTCAAAGGCCTCTATTTCTACCTAACAAGCTTAGCATCAGGTTCTAATTCTATGGTATGCTAGGCAATATCGGGATCAAATCCTTTTAAATTTGAGTACTCCCAAGCAAATACATCATGAAACTCTTGACATAAAGCAACACAAGCCTATTCATCTTCAGTCGAACAAATCTTACCTATCTTCAAGAGCTTACCTTTAAAAATCTCCAACTCTTCATAGTGCTCTTCTTTGATCTGTAAACCAACTTTAACCTTCTTAGTTTGATCATCAATGTTGAAAATTGACTCCAAAGTGACAAGAACCTTGGGTAACTTGTTTTTCTTCAGCTATATGAATTGATCATCATACTACTACATAATATTTTCTTGATTTACCACAAAAAATTGTTCTTCTTCAAGTAGAAAATATAGAACCTGCTCATCACTATCAAACACTTGCCAGTGCATGTTGTTATCAGGAATCGATGGCCTGACTACAACCTTCACATTTTGTTTTATTTTATCCTTCTTTATATCATTGGGAATATCAAATTGTGCTCCAATGGTTGCAATCCTATCCGCATGTTTGTTCTTATTTTGGGAACAAAAACCAAGTTAAATGCACTAAACTCTTCTATCACATCCCATACCCTATTTCTATATGACTTCAAGGCATAATTCTTGGCAACACTTAGGCCTCTGACCTGATTAATAATCAGCTCACTATCTCCATAAACCTTTAGATAGTTCACTCATCTTTTCCTTGCCCATTCTAGACCTTGAATAAGTCCTTCATACTCAACAGTGTTATTAGAGCATGCAAAGGAAAAATGAAATGCAGAAAAGTATTTATCACCTTGTGGGGACACAAGCATTGCACCCCCACTAACTCCATTCTTACTCTTGGAACCATCAAAAATATTTCCCAAAGCTCATCATGTTGCTTTAACAGCTGATCTATACTCTTTTCAAGGTTCAAAATTTTTGCATCAGGTTCATGTAGCACATAGACACCCATACCAGCATCCAGAATATGATCCTCGGGATTATCCATCACATATTTTGATGCCCACTTGTGTAACAACACATCTGGTAACCTTTTGCTTGCAACTCTTGAGCAACAACAAGCTCACTGTTATAAAAAACAACACAATTTGTGTCTACAACACTAGGAACAACATTAATCACACTTGGATTATAAGTTTCTATATGATCCTTGGCCAATTTCTCAGACTTTATGGTAACCTTAGTTCCATATCTCATTCTAAATAACATATGCGACTAGTCAGAAGATACATAACCTCCTATTTTGGTTGCAAAGCCTCTTGACAGACACAAGGCAAAGAAAGGTGGTAGATCTATGACACATATGTCTTGGGGAACTAAAAACATTGGGCAAGCATGGAGTGTAAGGCTTAAACCATTGATGACACCTATGGTATTAATTGAGGTTCCATCTAACTAGACAACTCCTTTCTCCAAAGGTTGATATTTTAGTCCTAGCCTATCTGCAATCTATTTTGGCATCACAGAGCTACTAGCCCCACTATCCACCATACAATTATGGACTAATTTATCACCTATGATCAAAGAAACATAAAATATAGGTGGTTTGACATCCTTACCCATTTCTTTATTGGGTTTTTTCTTTTCTTGAGTTGTGTTTATGAAAACAAATCTAGCTTGACCTACTAAAGGCTCATTAGACACTTTTAAATCAGACAGAGCTAACTGTAACATGTCTTTTTGACCTGGGATAGCTAATGAATCCCACATTGACATTGTTAAATTCATCTTTTTCATGTTATCAATAATATTAAAAGGCACAACTGGATTTCCCTTTTGATGGGTCTTTACACCAGCATGATCAGCTTGCAAATGTGGCTACTCCTTAGCATCTCCTAAGATGTTCTTCTAAAAAATGTGAGGCACTTGTGATGTAGATGGTTCAGTTTCTATTGATTTTCCTTTATCAACTATTTTCTCAAGCTCAAGAGCTCTCTTCTTTGCTCTAGTATTTGTTGCAACTGGAGAATCATCTATGTTAACTCCACAAAACTCTTCTCCTTGCCAGTTTAGCAGAGTAGCATCACTTGGAGGCTACTCGTGCTGCTATGGAGATCCATCATTAGGTATTTTTTTTATGAACTTGAAGCACTCTGCACCATTAATTCTTGATTAATAACTCCATTAGAGCATGTGGCTTGATTATGTGGCTAGTGGCAAAGATAGCACCACTCATAGTCTGATACGAGATTGTTCTGAATAGGGACTAGGTCCCTAGCTGCACTAACAAGTACTGGATTATATGCCTGAAAATGCCTTGTATTCACATTTTGTCTTGGACCTTGGTAGTTACCTTGGTATGGCTTCCTATTTCCTTGGTACTACTACTATTGACCTTGATAAGGCTGATTTCCTCCTTGGTTCTGTTATTGATAAGGCTTGTTATGATATTGTTGCTTCTTTAAGCCCACCAACTTGTTACCAAAGGTTTGAAGTAGACTTTTGATCTTCTATAGCTCTTGAGATGAGCTTGGAACAATAAATTCTTGAGTAACAAAATCTTGAACAGTAGCTGGTAATGTTGTTACAACTAGCAAAGGTGTAAAAGGAGGTATCTACAAAGGCATATTAGGTTGAATATCTAGAAAGATAGGCATTGGTGGCCTAGGAGCTATCTTACCAACTTGTATTAAGATATTTTTTGCCCTAATTGCTATCTCATAAGCACCAGGTAATGAAACTCCTCCCATTTATTATATCATGACTGAAATATCGTTGTTGAGAGCTCTTAAATAGTACAAAAAGGCATATT
Source organism: Sequoiadendron giganteum (assembly GCA_007115665.2). Taxonomy (NCBI): domain Eukaryota; kingdom Viridiplantae; phylum Streptophyta; class Pinopsida; order Cupressales; family Cupressaceae; genus Sequoiadendron; species Sequoiadendron giganteum. The sequence goes on from CM021100.1 coordinate 596,941,749, forward strand.
CAGGAGAAGGCCTTACTGTTTCAGGTATCTTGAACCAGGTCTTCTAAAACCAAAAGTTAAAGTTAGACATCTGCTCCTAAGGAGCTCTCTTAACAGTGGTAAGCTACTCTACCAGAGACAAGTGATCAGACTTGTCTTGAAACTGCTTGTGCAACTTATCTCCTAATTCATCCCAATTTTTAATTGTACCAACTGCTAGGCCTCTGAATCACTAAAAATATTTCCCCTTAAATGATGCAGCAAGTAACTTGACAACTACATCCTCCTGAGTTATTTGATGAACACCACACAATGAGGCTACATCTCTTATGTGCTCGATAGGGGTAGTTTGATCCTCCCCAATAAAATTTAGTAGTTTTTTAGAGTTGCTATTGGTATATCATTGTGTTGTGCCAAATTTAATGGACTACCTCCGTTAAATGGCATAAAGGGTTGGTTTCTAGCCATTGGAGGTGGTTGAGATGGATTAGTCTGAGTTTGAACAACAGCTATAGAACTTGTTGAACCAAAAAAACTTTAAAATGTAAATGCAATAGAACCTGAAGAAGTAACAAAAGCAACTTTCTTTGGGTTGCTTGAAGGAGATCTTGTTGCTTTGATTATTGGTGAAGTAGAACGAGTTTCACTTTGCCTCTTGGATGGTCTACCTCTCCTCCTTGGTGGTGAGAAAAGAGATTTAGGTCTTACACCAGGTGGTGTCAACTAAAATCTCTTCAATGGAGGAGTTCTTTTTATTGTTTTGCCTCGTATTTTGGGTGGTGATAGCTGCAAAAACTCAAAATCCTTGGCACTCCTTGTTTGTATTTTTCTCATGTGTTGTAACAACACTGGCTCTACTATCCTATCACTTCACGAAGTCACTAGATATGAAAATGCAACCACTAAAAAGGCTTGAAATTGTTGGTTGCATACCAAACCAACAAAACGTTGATGAACGTGTCGCATCAGGCATGCTAAAAATTGGTATCTCTTAAACTTGCACCCGAACTGAGTTGTGAAACTCAATTAGCTAGAGAAACATGGGAGCAATGTCGGGTTGTGGGTCACCCAACAATGAGAATGAACCTTTGGATAGGTCAGCTTCCTAGATGGTTATATCACCTAAACTATTTATTTTTAAGGGGAAAAGGGAGAAGGATTAAATAAAAATAAAATTACTGAGTGATAAACAAACTATACTAAGGACCATGAATATTCAGACAAAAGACACTTGTTTATAGTGAATGAAACTAAAACTTTCACAACTCACTCTTGTATTCTTGCATAAATATTTTATAAAGAGGCCTTGATTTTCATACTTCTAGAAGGAAAATAAATTCACTACTAAAAACTATGTTGCAATTCTGACACTAATTATAACCTGTATTAAAATAAAAATTTTGCCTAAGGGTGCTAAATATGAGACAAAGCTAAAAGGAGAAGTAGATAATTCCTCACAATTAACTTGATCAAATCAATGGTGCACACAATAGAGCAAAGACTAAGATGGAAAAGGAACTTCAAAACACTATTATTTCAAGGTTTGTACAATTATTCATATCCAAAAGAGCTACAAAATATGTCAAAATTTGTCATAGGACTTGAAAAGTCACTAAGTAAAAAAGTTGGATAATCAGAACTAACTCCAAATGAGTGAAAAAAAATGACTAAGTAACAAAGCTCCAAGTGGTTCAACCAAAAAAAAAACTCTAGAAACATCTTGGGTCGGATGCAACAATAAGGCCTAAAATCTAGCCTCTAGATCTCATCCAAAAGAGCTCCAAATGAGTGAAAAAGTCAATCTTGACTGAGTCCAACATGATGACACCTCAAAAAGGCTCCAAGATGCTCTCCTAAGCTCATAAATGAATCAAAACAAACCCTACATCTTTGACATGTGTTGAAAAATTATTATCAACCCCCTAGATACCCTCTTCATGTTTGCCAACTATCTCCAACTCCCCAAGATTCTTGGCATGTCATAACTCAAAGCATATCTCCCTTCCCCTCATGACTTAGTCATATGATCACATGATTTTATTTTTTCATTTAAAAATAATAATGACTTAAAACAAGTGATTTATAAAGCATCACTTATATTTAAGAATTTTACAATGTAATGTAAAACAATGCAAAAATAAATGACCTCCATGTATTCGGTCATAGACTTAGCCAAAATGTTTTACTAAGTCAAAAATCCTTATGCATATACATGCCATACAAGGAAAAAAAAATACAAGGCACAAGATATAAGTCTTAGCCCACACTATGGATTAGTTGCAATATATTTTTCAATAAAAGATGGCAAAAAATGTCAAACTTCTATCGGCCAAAAACAAGGGTTACAAACCCTAAGTAAAAGAAACGCAAAAAACAAAAGAGAATTTCATTTTTTGTGATGATTCTAGGAGAAGCTCAACCACCACTGACTCCATGCTAGCACTAGTAGAATTTTGAAAATAAATGACTAAGTGACTAAAACTTTTAGTCATGTGACTAACACTAGTAGAATATTGCAAATAAATGACTAATTTGGTCATTAGGTAAAATCAAAACTAAATGAATAAATAAATGACTAATATTAGACAAATAAAAATGACTAATATCA